>CP136068.1:129400163-129740385 GCA_032622095.1 Siphonodentalium dalli | reverse complement strand
CCCATAGTTGGCAAACCTCTATTTGATTGTACTCTGTTGTCCTCTTGTATCATTCCAGATAACTGCATGTGGTTTTCATAGTCGTGTTGACCGTTGTCAGTTTAGTCAGAGAAGGAAATTTTGACAGGGTCGGACATATATTTTGACACTGGGGTGGGGGGGCAAATTGTTTGCAAAATAAAAATTTTGATTGACATTCATATATTTAAGTTTATGTATTTCCCGAACGAAAACAAACTCATACCGGAAAGGATTTTTGAAATCCGAGAAGAAATGCAAGAGTTACGGGCCCTCAAAGTTTGCAATTTGGGCCCATGTGCTTGATAACACATCTCCTCCGAAGATGTCGAAGTTTGGATGTCAGCTGATACGCCAACGTGTGCGGACGGAAGAGGGCACGCGGTGGGCCAAATTTTGCCAGTGTCGGTTCATTATTGTGGGTCTGGGGAGGGGTGGTCCGTGGTACCAATTTTTAATTCTTCTCGAATCAGATGAAACTTGGAATATAACATCTGCAACATCAGCCGATCTAGAAACTGGAAAAATTTCGAAAATCCATCGAAAACTAAAAGAATCGCGGGCCCTCAAACTTTGCAATTTTGGGGCCCATGTGCTTGATAACACATCTCCTCCGAAGATATCGAACATAGGATGTCATCTGATACGAAAATGCGTACGGACTGGAGACGGCACGCGGTGGGCCAAATTTTGCCAGTGTCGGTTCATTATTGTGGGTCTGGGGAGGGGTGGTCCGTGGGTGCCGAATTTTAATTCTTCTCGGAATCAGATGAAACTTGGAATATAATATCTGCAACATCAGCCGATCTCGAAGCTGAACACAGATCGTAAATACGTTGGAAAATGGCGGAGATTTTGGCCGTACAAGTTTGAATTTGGGCCCATATGCTTTCCAATAATCAAAGTGTTATCCGTCTCCAAATCAGATGAAATTTATACTATGCAATCTATGTCAGCCGCAAATCACAAAACTGGAAACAACTTTAAATCCGTTGGAAACTGACGAAGTTACGGGGCCTCAAACTTAGCAGTTTGTGCCAGGGGTTGATGTTTTCCCAATCCCGTCACCCAATTTCGAGGCAGGGGTGGGGTCACGTCCAAACACTTGAGATCAACCTACACATATTAGGACAACATATAATCACCATACTTCATATTTTCCGTCCATAAACTGCGATTCTTTCCACTCATGATTGATCCTATTATTATACTTCCATGGTGTAACCAAGGAAGTATATTGTTTTTCTACTGCGGCCGTTTTCTGTTTAATTGGAAATACTCAGAAACTAATGGGAGGAGGACCGCGAAATCTCTAGCGAATGAAGGCATCTAAGGTCTACTAATAATAATGGTATCCGGATGTTGGTCCAATATCTTTTAACAGAGTTATGGCCCTTTTTCGATTATTTTTCATTATTATTATTATTATTATTATACTACAGTATTTTTCAACGCCCAAATCTCGGAATGTATTAGTACTAGAAAACACAAGTTTGGTAAGTATGTTGGGGTAAATGAGTTCTATGCCTTTGGCTCATAACGGATATTGTCCGCATTTACCCCGTGGAGTTATCTCCCTTTATATGAAAAAATGTCATTTTATTATCTCGGAAATTATAAGGAGCAGAGCATTGAAAATTGGACTGTATGCACATCTCGATATGCCCTACTGCCCACGGGCATCAGAACTTGTGTCCGCGCTTTCCCTGAGGAGTTACCGCCCATAGTTGGCAAACCTCTATTTGATTGTACTCTGTTGTCCTCTTGTATCATTCCAGATAACTGCATGTGGTTTTCATAGTCGTGTTGACCGTTGTCAGTTTAGTCAGAGAAGGAAATTTTGACAGGGTCGGACATATATTTTGACACTGGGGTGGGGGGCAAATTGTTTGCAAAATAAAAATTTTGATTGACATTCATATATTTAAGTTTATGTATTTCCCGAACGAAAACAAACTCATACCGGAAAGGATTTTTGAAATCCGAGAAGAAATGCAAGAGTTACGGGCCCTCAAAGTTTGCAATTTGGGGCCCATGTGCTTGATAACACATCTCCTCCGAAGATGTCGAAGTTTGGATGTCAGCTGATACGCCAACGTGTGCGGACGGAAGAGGGCACGCGGTGGGCCAAATTTTGCCAGTGTCGGTTCATTATTGTGGGTCTGGGGAGGGGTGGTCCGTGGTACCAATTTTTAATTCTTCTCGGAATCAGATGAAACTTGGAATATAACATCTGCAACATCAGCCGATCTAGAAACTGGAAAAATTTCGAAAATCCATCGAAAACTAAAAGAATCGCGGGCCCTCAAACTTTGCAATTTTGGGCCCCATGTGCTTGATAACACATCTCCTCCGAAGATATCGAACATAGGATGTCATCTGATACGAAAATGCGTACGGACTGGAGACGGCACGCGGTGGGCCAAATTTATGCCAGTGTCGGTTCATTATTGTGGGTCTGGGGAGGGGGTGGTCCGTGGTGCCGAATTTTAATTCTTCTCGGAATCAGATGAAACTTGGAATATAATATCTGCAACATCAGCCGATCTCGAAGCTGAACACAGATCGTAAATACGTTGGAAAATGGCGGAGATTTTGGCCGTACAAGTTTGAATTTGGGCCCATATGCTTTCCAATAATCAAAGTGTTATCCGTCTCCAAATCAGATGAAATTTATACTATGCAATCTATGTCAGCCGCAAATCACAAAACTGGAAACAACTTTAAAATCCGTTGGAAACTGACGAAGTTACGGGGCCTCAAACTTAGCAGTTTGTGCCAGGGGTTGATGTTTTCCCAATCCCGTCACCCAATTTCGAGGCAGGGGTGGGGGTCACGTCCAAACACTTGAGATCAACCTACACATATTAGGACAACATATAATCACCATACTTCATATTTTCCGTCCATAAACTGCGATTCTTTCCACTCATGATTGATCCTATTATTATACTTCCATGGTGTAACCAAGGAAGTATATTGTTTTTCTACTGCGGCCGTTTTCTGTTTAATTGGAAATACTCAGAAACTAATGGGAGGAGGACCGCGAAATCTCTAGCGAATGAAGGCATCTAAGGTCTACTAATAATAATGGTATCCGGATGTTGGTCCAATATCTTTTAACAGAGTTATGGCCCTTTTTCGATTATTTTTCATTATTATTATTATTATTATTATACTACAGTATTTTTCAACGCCCAAATCTCGGAATGTATTAGTACTAGAAAACACAAGTTTGGTAAGTATGTTGGGGTAAATGAGTTCTATGCCTTTGGCTCATAACGGATATTGTCCGCATTTACCCCGTGGAGTTATCTCCCTTTATATGAAAAAATGTCATTTTATTATCTCGGAAATTATAAGGAGCAGAGCATTGAAAATTGGACTGTATGCACATCTCGATATGCCCTACTGCCCACGGGCATCAGAACTTGTGTCCGCGCTTTCCCTGAGGAGTTACCGCCCATAGTTGGCAAACCTCTATTTGATTGTACTCTGTTGTCCTCTTGTATCATTCCAGATAACTGCATGTGGTTTTCATAGTCGTGTTGACCGTTGTCAGTTTAGTCAGAGAAGGAAATTTTGACAGGGTCGGACATATATTTTGACACTGGGGGTGGGGGCAAATTGTTTGCAAAATAAAATTTTGATTGACATTCATATATTTAAGTTTATGTATTTCCCGAACGAAAACAAACTCATACCGGAAAGGATTTTTGAAATCCGAGAAGAAATGCAAGAGTTACGGGCCCTCAAAGTTTGCAATTTGGGCCCATGTGCTTGATAACACATCTCCTCCGAAGATGTCGAAGTTTGGATGTCAGCTGATACGCCAACGTGTGCGGACGGAAGAGGGCACGCGGTGGGCCAAATTTTGCCAGTGTCGGTTTCATTATTGTGGGTCTGGGGAGGGGTGGTCCGTGGGTACCAATTTTTAATTCTTCTCGGAATCAGATGAAACTTGGAATATAACATCTGCAACATCAGCCGATCTAGAAACTGGAAAAATTTCGAAAATCCATCGAAAACTAAAAGAATCGCGGGCCCTCAAACTTTGCAATTTTGGGCCCATGTGCTTGATAACACATCTCCTCCGAAGATATCGAACATAGGATGTCATCTGATACGAAAATGCGTACGGACTGGAGACGGCACGCGGTGGGCCAAATTTTGCCAGTGTCGGTTCATTATTGTGGGTCTGGGGAGGGGGTGGTCCGTGGTGCCGAATTTTAATTCTTCTCGGAATCAGATGAAACTTGGAATATAATATCTGCAACATCAGCCGATCTCGAAGCTGAACACAGATCGTAAATACGTTGGGAAAATGGCGGAGATTTTGGCCGTACAAGTTTGAATTTGGGCCCATATGCTTTCCCAATAATCAAAGTGTTATCCGTCTCCAAATCAGATGAAATTTATACTATGCAATCTATGTCAGCCGCAAATCACAAAACTGGAAACAACTTTAAAATCCGTTGGAAACTGACGAAGTTACGGGGCCTCAAACTTAGCAGTTTGTGCCAGGGGTTGATGTTTTCCAATCCCGTCACCCAATTTCGAGGCAGGGGTGGGGTCACGTCCAAACACTTGAGATCAACCTACACATATTAGGACAACATATAATCACCATACTTCATATTTTCCGTCCATAAACTGCGATTCTTTCCACTCATGATTGATCCTATTATTATACTTCCATGGTGTAACCAAGGAAGTATATTGTTTTTCTACTGCGGCCGTTTTCTGTTTAATTGGAAATACTCAGAAACTAATGGGAGGAGGACCGCGAAATCTCTAGCGAATGAAGGCATCTAAGGTCTACTAATAATAATGGTATCCGGATGTTGGTCCAATATCTTTTAACAGAGTTATGGCCCTTTTTCGATTATTTTTCATTATTATTATTATTATTATTATACTACAGTATTTTTCAACGCCCAAAATCTCGGAATGTATTAGTACTAGAAAACACAAGTTTGGTAAGTATGTTGGGGTAAATGAGTTCTATGCCTTTGGCTCATAACGGATATTGTCCGCATTTACCCCGTGGAGTTATCTCCTTTATATGAAAAAATGTCATTTTATTATCTCGGAAATATAAGGAGCAGAGCATTGAAAATTGGACTGTATGCACATCTCGATATGCCCTACTGCCCACGGGCATCAGAACTTGTGTCCGCGCTTTCCCTGAGGAGTTACCGCCCATAGTTGGCAAACCTCTATTTGATTGTACTCTGTTGTCCTCTTGTATCATTCCAGATAACTGCATGTGGTTTTCATAGTCGTGTTGACCGTTGTCAGTTTAGTCAGAGAAGGAAATTTTGACAGGGTCGGACATATATTTTGACACTGGGGGTGGGGGGGCAAATTGTTTGCAAAATAAAATTTTGATTGACATTCATATATTAAGTTTATGTATTTCCGAACGAAAACAAACTCATACCGGAAAGGATTTTTGAAATCCGAGAAGAAATGCAAGAGTTACGGGCCCTCAAAGTTTGCAATTTGGGCCCATGTGCTTGATAACACATCTCCTCCGAAGATGTCGAAGTTTGGATGTCAGCTGATACGCCAACGTGTGCGGACGGAAGAGGGCACGCGGTGGGCCAAATTTTGCCAGTGGTCGGTTCATTATTGTGGGTCTGGGGAGGGGTGGTCCGTGGGTACCAATTTTTAATTCTTCTCGGAATCAGATGAAACTTGGAATATAACATCTGCAACATCAGCCGATCTAGAAACTGGAAAAATTTCGAAAATCCATCGAAAACTAAAAGAATCGCGGGCCCTCAAACTTTGCAATTTTGGGCCCATGTGCTTGATAACACATCTCCTCCGAAGATATCGAACATAGGATGTCATCTGATACGAAAATGCGTACGGACTGGAGACGGCACGCGGTGGGCCAAATTTTGCCAGTGTCGGTTCATTATTGTGGGTCTGGGGAGGGGGTGGTCCGTGGTGCCGAATTTTAATTCTTCTCGGAATCAGATGAAACTTGGAATATAATATCTGCAACATCAGCCGATCTCGAAGCTGAACACAGATCGTAAATACGTTGGAAAATGGCGGAGATTTTGGCCGTACAAGTTTGAATTTGGGCCCATATGCTTTCCAATAATCAAAGTGTTATCCGTCTCCAAATCAGATGAAATTTATACTATGCAATCTATGTCAGCCGCAAATCACAAAACTGGAAACAACTTTAAAATCCGTTGGAAACTGACGAAGTTACGGGGCCTCAAACTTAGCAGTTTGTGCCAGGGGTTGATGTTTTCCAATCCCGTCACCCAATTTCGAGGCAGGGGTGGGGTCACGTCCAAACACTTGAGATCAACCTACACATATTAGGACAACATATAATCACCATACTTCATATTTTCCGTCCATAAACTGCGATTCTTTCCACTCATGATTGATCCTATTATTATACTTCCATGGTGTAACCAAGGAAGTATATTGTTTTTCTACTGCGGCCGTTTTCTGTTTAATTGGAAATACTCAGAAACTAATGGGAGGAGGACCGCGAAATCTCTAGCGAATGAAGGCATCTAAGGTCTACTAATAATAATGGTATCCGGATGTTGGTCCAATATCTTTTAACAGAGTTATGGCCCTTTTTCGATTATTTTTCATTATTATTATTATATTATTATACTACAGTATTTTTTCAACGCCCAAATCTCGGAATGTATTAGTACTAGAAAACACAAGTTTGGTAAGTATGTTGGGGTAAATGAGTTCTATGCCTTTGGCTCATAACGGATATTGTCCGCATTTACCCCGTGGAGTTATCTCCCTTTATATGAAAAAATGTCATTTTATTATCTCGGAAATTATAAGGAGCAGAGCATTGAAAATTGGACTGTAATGCACATCTCGATATGCCCTACTGCCCACGGGCATCAGAACTTGTGTCCGCGCTTTCCCCTGAGGAGTTACCGCCCATAGTTGGCAAACCTCTATTTGATTGTACTCTGTTGTCCTCTTGTATCATTCCAGATAACTGCATGTGGTTTTCATAGTCGTGTTGACCGTTGTCAGTTTAGTCAGAGAAGGAAATTTTGACAGGGTCGGACATATATTTTGACACTGGGGTGGGGGGCAAATTGTTTGCAAAATAAAATTTTGATTGACATTCATATATTTAAGTTTATGTATTTCCCGAACGAAAACAAACTCATACCGGAAAGGATTTTTGAAATCCGAGAAGAAATGCAAGAGTTACGGGCCCTCAAAGTTTGCAATTTGGGCCCATGTGCTTGATAACACATCTCCTCCGAAGATGTCGAAGTTTGGATGTCAGCTGATACGCCAACGTGTGCGGACGGAAGAGGGCACGCGGTGGGCCAAATTTTGCCAGTGTCGGTTCATTATTGTGGGTCTGGGGAGGGGTGGTCCGTGGTACCAATTTTTAATTCTTCTCGGAATCAGATGAAACTTGGAATATAACATCTGCAACATCAGCCGATCTAGAAACTGGAAAAATTTCGAAAATCCATCGAAAACTAAAAGAATCGCGGGCCCTCAAACTTTGCAATTTTGGGCCCATGTGCTTGATAACACATCTCTCCGAAGATATCGAACATAGGATGTCATCTGATACGAAAATGCGTACGGACTGGAGACGGCACGCGGTGGCCAAATTTTGCCAAGTGTCGGTTCATTATTGTGGGTCTGGGGAGGGGTGGTCCGTGGTGCCGAATTTTAATTCTTCTCGGAATCAGATGAAACTTGGAATATAATATCTGCAACATCAGCCGATCTCGAAGCTGAACACAGATCGTAAATACGTTGGAAAATGGCGGAGATTTTGGCCGTACAAGTTTGAATTTGGGCCCATATGCTTTCCAATAATCAAAGTGTTATCCGTCTCCAAATCAGATGAAATTTATACTATGCAATCTATGTCAGCCGCAAATCACAAAACTGGAAACAACTTTAAAATCCGTTGGAAACTGACGAAGTTACGGGGCCTCAAACTTAGCAGTTTGTGCCAGGGGTTGATGTTTTCCCAATCCCGTCACCCAATTTCGAGGCAGGGGTGGGGTCACGTCCAAACACTTGAGATCAACCTACACATATTAGGACAACATATAATCACCATACTTCATATTTTCCGTCCATAAACTGCGATTCTTTCCACTCATGATTGATCCTATTATTATACTTCCATGGTGTAACCAAGGAAGTATATTGTTTTTCTACTGCGGCCGTTTTCTGTTTAATTGGAAATACTCAGAAACTAATGGGAGGAGGACCGCGAAATCTCTAGCGAATGAAGGCATCTAAGGTCTACTAATAATAATGGTATCCGGATGTTGGTCCAATATCTTTTAACAGAGTTATGGCCCTTTTTCGATTATTTTTCATTATTATTATTATTATTATTATACTACAGTATTTTTCAACGCCCAAATCTCGGAATGTATTAGTACTAGAAAACACAAGTTTGGTAAGTATGTTGGGGTAAATGAGTTCTATGCCTTTGGCTCATAACGGATATTGTCCGCATTTACCCCGTGGAGTTATCTCCCTTTATATGAAAAAATGTCATTTTATTATCTCGGAAATTATAAGGAGCAGAGCATTGAAAATTGGACTGTATGCACATCTCGATATGCCCTACTGCCCACGGGCATCAGAACTTGTGTCCGCGCTTTCCCTGAGGAGTTACCGCCCATAGTTGGCAAACCTCTATTTGATTGTACTCTGTTGTCCTCTTGTATCATTCCAGATAACTGCATGTGGTTTTCATAGTCGTGTTGACCGTTGTCAGTTTAGTCAGAGAAGGAAATTTTGACAGGGTCGGACATATATTTTGACACTGGGGTGGGGGGCAAATTGTTTGCAAAATAAAATTTTGATTGACATTCATATATTTAAGTTTATGTATTTCCCGAACGAAAACAAACTCATACCGGAAAGGATTTTTGAAATCCGAGAAGAAATGCAAGAGTTACGGGCCCTCAAAGTTTGCAATTTGGGCCCATGTGCTTGATAACACATCTCCTCCGAAGATGTCGAAGTTTGGATGTCAGCTGATACGCCAACGTGTGCGGACGGAAGAGGGCACGCGGTGGGCCAAATTTTGCCAGTGTCGGTTCATTATTGTGGGTCTGGGGAGGGGTGGTCCGTGGTACCAATTTTTAATTCTTCTCGGAATCAGATGAAACTTGGAATATAACATCTGCAACATCAGCCGATCTAGAAACTGGAAAAATTTCGAAAATCCATCGAAAACTAAAAGAATCGCGGGCCCTCAAACTTTGCAATTTTGGGCCCATGTGCTTGATAACACATCTCCTCCGAAGATATCGAACATAGGATGTCATCTGATACGAAAATGCGTACGGACTGGAGACGGCACGCGGTGGGCCAAATTTTGCCAGTGTCGGTTCATTATTGTGGGTCTGGGGAGGGGTGGTCCGTGGTGCCGAATTTTAATTCTTCTCGGAATCAGATGAAACTTGGAATATAATATCTGCAACATCAGCCGATCTCGAAGCTGAACACAGATCGTAAATACGTTGGAAAATGGCGGAGATTTTGGCCGTACAAGTTTGAATTTGGGCCCATATGCTTTCCAATAATCAAAGTGTTATCCGTCTCCAAATCAGATGAAATTTATACTATGCAATCTATGTCAGCCGCAAATCACAAAACTGGAAACAACTTTAAAATCCGTTGGAAACTGACGAAGTTACGGGGCCTCAAACTTAGCAGTTTGTGCCAGGGGTTGATGTTTTCCCAATCCCGTCACCCAATTTCGAGGCAGGGGTGGGGTCACGTCCAAACACTTGAGATCAACCTACACATATTAGGACAACATATAATCACCATACTTCATATTTTCCGTCCATAAACTGCGATTCTTTCCACTCATGATTGATCCTATTATTATACTTCCATGGTGTAACCAAGGAAGTATATTGTTTTTCTACTGCGGCCGTTTTCTGTTTAATTGGAAATACTCAGAAACTAATGGGAGGAGGACCGCGAAATCTCTAGCGAATGAAGGCATCTAAGGTCTACTAATAATAATGGTATCCGGATGTTGGTCCAATATCTTTTAACAGAGTTATGGCCCTTTTTCGATTATTTTTCATTATTATTATTATTATTATTATACTACAGTATTTTTCAACGCCCAAATCTCGGAATGTATTAGTACTAGAAAACACAAGTTTGGTAAGTATGTTGGGGTAAATGAGTTCTATGCCTTTGGCTCATAACGGATATTGTCCGCATTTACCCCGTGGAGTTATCTCCCTTTATATGAAAAAATGTCATTTTATTATCTCGGAAATTATAAGGAGCAGAGCATTGAAAATTGGACTGTATGCACATCTCGATATGCCCTACTGCCCACGGGCATCAGAACTTGTGTCCGCGCTTTCCCTGAGGAGTTACCGCCCATAGTTGGCAAACCTCTATTTGATTGTACTCTGTTGTCCTCTTGTATCATTCCAGATAACTGCATGTGGTTTTCATAGTCGTGTTGACCGTTGTCAGTTTAGTCAGAGAAGGAAATTTTGACAGGGTCGGACATATATTTTGACACTGGGGTGGGGGGCAAATTGTTTGCAAAATAAAATTTTGATTGACATTCATATATTTAAGTTTATGTATTTCCCGAACGAAAACAAACTCATACCGGAAAGGATTTTTGAAATCCGAGAAGAAATGCAAGAGTTACGGGCCCTCAAAGTTTGCAATTTGGGCCCATGTGCTTGATAACACATCTCCTCCGAAGATGTCGAAGTTTGGATGTCAGCTGATACGCCAACGTGTGCGGACGGAAGAGGGCACGCGGTGGGCCAAATTTTGCCAGTGTCGGTTCATTATTGTGGGTCTGGGGAGGGGTGGTCCGTGGTACCAATTTTTAATTCTTCTCGGAATCAGATGAAACTTGGAATATAACATCTGCAACATCAGCCGATCTAGAAACTGGAAAAATTTCGAAAATCCATCGAAAACTAAAAGAATCGCGGGCCCTCAAACTTTGCAATTTTGGGCCCATGTGCTTGATAACACATCTCCTCCGAAGATATCGAACATAGGATGTCATCTGATACGAAAATGCGTACGGACTGGAGACGGCACGCGGTGGGCCAAATTTTGCCAGTGTCGGTTCATTATTGTGGGTCTGGGGAGGGGTGGTCCGTGGTGCCGAATTTTAATTCTTCTCGGAATCAGATGAAACTTGGAATATAATATCTGCAACATCAGCCGATCTCGAAGCTGAACACAGATCGTAAATACGTTGGAAAATGGCGGAGATTTTGGCCGTACAAGTTTGAATTTGGGCCCATATGCTTTCCAATAATCAAAGTGTTATCCGTCTCCAAATCAGATGAAATTTATACTATGCAATCTATGTCAGCCGCAAATCACAAAACTGGAAACAACTTTAAAATCCGTTGGAAACTGACGAAGTTACGGGGCCTCAAACTTAGCAGTTTGTGCCAGGGGTTGATGTTTTCCCAATCCCGTCACCCAATTTCGAGGCAGGGGTGGGGTCACGTCCAAACACTTGAGATCAACCTACACATATTAGGACAACATATAATCACCATACTTCATATTTTCCGTCCATAAACTGCGATTCTTTCCACTCATGATTGATCCTATTATTATACTTCCATGGTGTAACCAAGGAAGTATATTGTTTTTCTACTGCGGCCGTTTTCTGTTTAATTGGAAATACTCAGAAACTAATGGGAGGAGGACCGCGAAATCTCTAGCGAATGAAGGCATCTAAGGTCTACTAATAATAATGGTATCCGGATGTTGGTCCAATATCTTTTAACAGAGTTATGGCCCTTTTTCGATTATTTTTCATTATTATTATTATTATTATTATACTACAGTATTTTTCAACGCCCAAATCTCGGAATGTATTAGTACTAGAAAACACAAGTTTGGTAAGTATGTTGGGGTAAATGAGTTCTATGCCTTTGGCTCATAACGGATATTGTCCGCATTTACCCCGTGGAGTTATCTCCCTTTATATGAAAAAATGTCATTTTATTATCTCGGAAATTATAAGGAGCAGAGCATTGAAAATTGGACTGTATGCACATCTCGATATGCCCTACTGCCCACGGGCATCAGAACTTGTGTCCGCGCTTTCCCTGAGGAGTTACCGCCCATAGTTGGCAAACCTCTATTTGATTGTACTCTGTTGTCCTCTTGTATCATTCCAGATAACTGCATGTGGTTTTCATAGTCGTGTTGACCGTTGTCAGTTTAGTCAGAGAAGGAAATTTTGACAGGGTCGGACATATATTTTGACACTGGGGTGGGGGGCAAATTGTTTGCAAAATAAAATTTTGATTGACATTCATATATTTAAGTTTATGTATTTCCCGAACGAAAACAAACTCATACCGGAAAGGATTTTTGAAATCCGAGAAGAAATGCAAGAGTTACGGGCCCTCAAAGTTTGCAATTTGGGCCCATGTGCTTGATAACACATCTCCTCCGAAGATGTCGAAGTTTGGATGTCAGCTGATACGCCAACGTGTGCGGACGGAAGAGGGCACGCGGTGGGCCAAATTTTGCCAGTGTCGGTTCATTATTGTGGGTCTGGGGAGGGGTGGTCCGTGGTACCAATTTTTAATTCTTCTCGGAATCAGATGAAACTTGGAATATAACATCTGCAACATCAGCCGATCTAGAAACTGGAAAAATTTCGAAAATCCATCGAAAACTAAAAGAATCGCGGGCCCTCAAACTTTGCAATTTTGGGCCCATGTGCTTGATAACACATCTCCTCCGAAGATATCGAACATAGGATGTCATCTGATACGAAAATGCGTACGGACTGGAGACGGCACGCGGTGGGCCAAATTTTGCCAGTGTCGGTTCATTATTGTGGGTCTGGGGAGGGGTGGTCCGTGGTGCCGAATTTTAATTCTTCTCGGAATCAGATGAAACTTGGAATATAATATCTGCAACATCAGCCGATCTCGAAGCTGAACACAGATCGTAAATACGTTGGAAAATGGCGGAGATTTTGGCCGTACAAGTTTGAATTTGGGCCCATATGCTTTCCAATAATCAAAGTGTTATCCGTCTCCAAATCAGATGAAATTTATACTATGCAATCTATGTCAGCCGCAAATCACAAAACTGGAAACAACTTTAAAATCCGTTGGAAACTGACGAAGTTACGGGGCCTCAAACTTAGCAGTTTGTGCCAGGGGTTGATGTTTTCCCAATCCCGTCACCCAATTTCGAGGCAGGGGTGGGGTCACGTCCAAACACTTGAGATCAACCTACACATATTAGGACAACATATAATCACCATACTTCATATTTTCCGTCCATAAACTGCGATTCTTTCCACTCATGATTGATCCTATTATTATACTTCCATGGTGTAACCAAGGAAGTATATTGTTTTTCTACTGCGGCCGTTTTCTGTTTAATTGGAAATACTCAGAAACTAATGGGAGGAGGACCGCGAAATCTCTAGCGAATGAAGGCATCTAAGGTCTACTAATAATAATGGTATCCGGATGTTGGTCCAATATCTTTTAACAGAGTTATGGCCCTTTTTCGATTATTTTTCATTATTATTATTATTATTATTATACTACAGTATTTTTCAACGCCCAAATCTCGGAATGTATTAGTACTAGAAAACACAAGTTTGGTAAGTATGTTGGGGTAAATGAGTTCTATGCCTTTGGCTCATAACGGATATTGTCCGCATTTACCCCGTGGAGTTATCTCCCTTTATATGAAAAAATGTCATTTTATTATCTCGGAAATTATAAGGAGCAGAGCATTGAAAATTGGACTGTATGCACATCTCGATATGCCCTACTGCCCACGGGCATCAGAACTTGTGTCCGCGCTTTCCCTGAGGAGTTACCGCCCATAGTTGGCAAACCTCTATTTGATTGTACTCTGTTGTCCTCTTGTATCATTCCAGATAACTGCATGTGGTTTTCATAGTCGTGTTGACCGTTGTCAGTTTAGTCAGAGAAGGAAATTTTGACAGGGTCGGACATATATTTTGACACTGGGGTGGGGGGCAAATTGTTTGCAAAATAAAATTTTGATTGACATTCATATATTTAAGTTTATGTATTTCCCGAACGAAAACAAACTCATACCGGAAAGGATTTTTGAAATCCGAGAAGAAATGCAAGAGTTACGGGCCCTCAAAGTTTGCAATTTGGGCCCATGTGCTTGATAACACATCTCCTCCGAAGATTCATTTTATGCTACACCCGAAACGGAGATGACTTTTGGGAAATCCAGAGTCCAAAACGGATCGAAATCGCCCTGTTCCAGAAAAGTCGTTCATTTTGTTTTCACTTTTTGAAAAAGGCTCCAATATTTCAACCAAAACTTTTGGACTTAAAACATTATTTTTTTCTCAGTCAAGTGAAAAGAGCTCTTCAAAATAATTCCGCTTATATATATAATATATATTATCTATATATACGCCAAAAATTTGTCACTCCCCTCTCTCCTTCCTCCGGCTACCCCATCCCCCGTGGGATGGAACCTACCTCCGATTCGAATACACCCGTCATGCCGCGGGCCAGTCTCATTCCTCTACCAGAGAACTGATAGAACGCCCGTCGAATACCAACAATCATTTCCAGAGTGCTATATTGGTATGAGTTCATATCGGAGCCGTTATAAAGCAAATAACTTGGATTTTAATATAAACCCACCTATTCGTAAATTGTGTAGCCCATGGTGTGTGGTAAATTATCATTTTATCGTGTATAGTGTGTCATGAGCTATCTGCGTGCGTGCATTTCACTTTTGTATTTTCTTTCGCATCTTCAACGCACTGCATATCATATACAACCAAACAAAATACAAACATTACATTAATTTGATCACACAAGACTTCGTTATATGGTGTATATTTCTACTAACGTAATGACGACGTATAGCCAATTATTCCATTTGCGATAACAACGATAAACACATAGAAACATGCAAACATCATCAGTTTCGTAAGATCAATTTGTATATTGTTTATATTCTAGTTATTTATCGAATATAAAAAGCATCTTTACATTATCTTTAGTTTGGTATTATTCATATTTGATGATTAAAATACACCAAAACATGTTAAAAATAAAAAATAAAAAAAGATAATTTGACGGGATTCGAACTCACGTCGCAATAAAACACAAACTGAATGTTTGACGCTCTCTCCACTCGGCTACGCACTGCGCTGTTAATTTATAAGAAAATATATTAGTATTAAATATGTAGGCATATAACTGTGTATATTTAAACTTTATATCCAAACTGATTGAAATCGAATATAAAAAGCATCTTTACATTATCTTTAGTTTGGTATTATTCGTATTTGATGATTAAAATACACCAAAACATGTTAAAAATAAAAAATAAAAAAAGATAATTTGACGGGATTCGAACTCACGTCGCAATAAAAACACAAGCTGAAGGTTTGACGCTCTGACCACTCGACTACGCACTGCGCTATTAATTTATAAGAAAATATATTAGTATTAAATATATAGGCATATAACTGTGTATATTTAAACTTTATATCCAAACTGATTGAAATGCGTGACTATATATATATACCCCTTTCCGCTATACGGGGAACAGGAAAATGCACCTATTCTTCCCACCAAATCCAAAAGGGCTAATTAAAGAGCAAGGTAATGCCGTAGCAGGTACATTTGGATATTCTATTCACGCCCCCCCCCAAATCTTGACCGCTATACTTCAAATTCAAACATCGAGAATTTTTTTTTGACGAGTACATCTGATAGCTAGTGTTCACGCGCATCTAGAGCGCAATTTTCTAATTTTCAGATGGAACGGAACGGTTTACTCGTGACAACGCTATATATCATAAATATGTATACTTCTGTAGTCTATCACTAGCCGATTTTTAGCCCCAAATCCAAACGGGCCGATGTAGGAGCGAGTTTAATGCGGTGGTACATAAGCCGGTATACTGTAGGTATGACTCTAAAATTTGACCTCTCTAATATAAACGCAACCTGCTCAAGGGAGTGTTTGTGTCGGGTGGGTTCAGATTTGGAAAATTCCACCGAAGATCAAATGGGCAAAATTACTCCGAAAATCATATATTGAGATAAAAACTTTTCGATGAGTGGATGTGATAAGTAGTATATACACGCAAGATTAGTACACTTTTTAATGATTTATATTGAACGGTTTAACCCTGGTAGCGTATAACGTTGTGACCGGTGATATATATTACTCAAATTCAAACCCTCTCTTCATGACGCAAATTCAAACGGACTTAGCAAGAAGCAAGGCAAATGCATGAATATGCTCACCGATATACTATATAGGTATGTCCGCTCTACTGTAAAAGTAACATATTGTCACGATTTGACCTGTCCAAAACACTCCCCGGACAAAAGTTTTCCTAGGTATAAAATTTCGTCGAAATCCGATCGTTTTACTCGATTTGACCTTGAACTTACCATTTCGAATGTCAATGTCAGGTCGGGGTCACGACTTGACCCGCCCAAAAGACTCCCCGGACAAAAGTACCCCTAGGTATCAAATTTCGTGGAAATCCGCATGTTTTACCCGATTTGACCTTCGATTGACCATTTTGAAGACCAAGGTCAGGTCGGGATGGGATGGGATGGGATGGAATACCATGGAAGTATATCTGATTCCATGGAATCTGACCTCTAGTTATTATTATTATTATACTACAGTATTTTTCAACGCCCAAATCTCGGAATGTATTAGTACTAGAAAACTCAAGTTTGGTAAGTATGTTGGGGTAAATGAGTTCTATGCCTTTGGCTCATAACGGATATTGTCCGCATTTACCCCGTAGAGTTATCTCCCTTTATATGAAAAAATGTCATTTTATTATCTCGGAAATTATAAGGAGCAGAGCATCGAAAATTGGACTGTATACACATCTCGATATGCCCTACTGCCCACGGGCATCAGAACTTGTGTCCGCGCTTTCCCTGAGGAGTTACCGCCCATAGTTGGCAAACCTCTATTTGATTGTACTCTGTTGTCCTCTTGTATCATTCCAGATAACTGCATGTGGTTTTCATAGTCGTGTTGACCGTTGTCAGTTTAGTCAGAGAAGGAAATTTTGACAGGGTCAGACATATATTTTGACACTGGGGTGGGGGGCAAATTGTTTGCAAAATAAAATTTTGATTGACATTCATATATTTAAGTTTATGTATTTCCCGAACGAAAACAAACTCATACCGGAAAGGATTTTTGAAATCCGAGAAGAAATGCAAGAGTTACGGGCCCTCAAAGTTTGCAATTTGGGCCCATGTGCTTGTCCTCACATCTCCTCCGAAGATATCGAACATAGGATATCATCTGATACGCCAACGTGTGCGGACGGAAGAGAGCACGCGGTGGGCCAAATTTTGCCAGTGTCTGTTCATTATTGTGGGTCTGGGGAGGGGTGGTCCGTGGTACCAATTTTTAATTCTTCTCGGAATCAGATGAAACTTGGAATATAACATCTGCAACATCAGCCGATCTAGAAACTGGAAGAATTTCGAAAATCCATCGAAAACTAAAAGAATCGCGGGCCCTCAAACTTTGCAATTTTGGGCCCATGTGCTTGATAACACATCTCCTCCGAAGATATCGAACATAGGATGTCATCTGATACGAAAATGCGTACGGACTGGAGACGGCACGCGGTGGGCCAAATTTTGCCAGTGTCGGTTCATTATTGTGGGTCTGGGGAGGGGTGGTCCGTGGTGCCGAATTTTAATTCTTCTCGGAATCAGATGAAACTTGGAATATAATATCTGCAACATCAGCCGATCTCGAAGCTGAAGACAGATCGTAAATACGTTGGAAAATGGCGGAGATTTTGGCCGTACAAGTTTGAATTTGGGCCCACATGCTTTCCAATAATCAAAGTGTTATCCGTCTCCAAATCAGATGAAATTTATACTATGCAATCTATGTCAGCCGCAAATCACAAAACTGGAAACAACTTTAAAATCCGTTGGAAACTGACGAAGTTACGGGGCCTCAAACTTAGCAGTTTGTGCCAGGGGTTGATGTTTTCCCAATCCCGTCACCCAATGTCGAGGCAGGGGTGGGGTCACGTCCAAACACTTGAGATCAACCTACACATATTAGGACAACATATAATCACCATACTTCATATTTTCCGTCCATAAACTGCGATTCTTTCCACTCATGATTGATCCTATTATTATACTTCCATGGTGTAACCAAGGAAGTATATTGTTTTTCTACTGCGGCCGTTTTCTGTTTAATTGGAAATACTCAGAAACTAATGGGAGGAGGACCGCGAAATCTCTAGCGAATGAAGGCATCTAAGGTCTACTAAAAATAATGGTATCCGGATGTTGGTCCAATATCTTTTAACAGAGTTATGGCCCTTTTTCGATTATTTTTCATTATTATTATTATTATTATACTACAGTATTTTTCAACGCCCAAATCTCGGAATGTATTAGTACTAGAAAACTCAAGTTTGGTAAGTATGTTGGGGTAAATGAGTTCTATGCCTTTGGCTCATAACGGATATTGTCCGCATTTACCCCGTAGAGTTATCTCCCTTTATATGAAAAAATGTCATTTTATTATCTCGGAAATTATAAGGAGCAGAGCATCGAAAATTGGACTGTATACACATCTCGATATGCCCTACTGCCCACGGGCATCAGAACTTGTGTCCGCGCTTTCCCTGAGGAGTTACCGCCCATAGTTGGCAAACCTCTATTTGATTGTACTCTGTTGTCCTCTTGTATCATTCCAGATAACTGCATGTGGTTTTCATAGTCGTGTTGACCGTTGTCAGTTTAGTCAGAGAAGGAAATTTTGACAGGGTCAGACATATATTTTGACACTGGGGTGGGGGGCAAATTGTTTGCAAAATAAAATTTTGATTGACATTCATATATTTAAGTTTATGTATTTCCCGAACGAAAACAAACTCATACCGGAAAGGATTTTTGAAATCCGAGAAGAAATGCAAGAGTTACGGGCCCTCAAAGTTTGCAATTTGGGCCCATGTGCTTGTCCTCACATCTCCTCCGAAGATATCGAACATAGGATATCATCTGATACGCCAACGTGTGCGGACGGAAGAGAGCACGCGGTGGGCCAAATTTTGCCAGTGTCTGTTCATTATTGTGGGTCTGGGGAGGGGTGGTCCGTGGTACCAATTTTTAATTCTTCTCGGAATCAGATGAAACTTGGAATATAACATCTGCAACATCAGCCGATCTAGAAACTGGAAGAATTTCGAAAATCCATCGAAAACTAAAAGAATCGCGGGCCCTCAAACTTTGCAATTTTGGGCCCATGTGCTTGATAACACATCTCCTCCGAAGATATCGAACATAGGATGTCATCTGATACGAAAATGCGTACGGACTGGAGACGGCACGCGGTGGGCCAAATTTTGCCAGTGTCGGTTCATTATTGTGGGTCTGGGGAGGGGTGGTCCGTGGTGCCGAATTTTAATTCTTCTCGGAATCAGATGAAACTTGGAATATAATATCTGCAACATCAGCCGATCTCGAAGCTGAAGACAGATCGTAAATACGTTGGAAAATGGCGGAGATTTTGGCCGTACAAGTTTGAATTTGGGCCCATATGCTTTCCAATAATCAAAGTGTTATCCGTCTCCAAATCAGATGAAATTTATACTATGCAATCTATGTCAGCCGCAAATCACAAAACTGGAAACAACTTTAAAATCCGTTGGAAACTGACGAAGTTACGGGGCCTCAAACTTAGCAGTTTGTGCCAGGGGTTGATGTTTTCCCAATCCCGAAACCCAATTTCGAGGCAGGGGTGGGGTCACGTCCAAACACTTGAGATCAACCTACACATATTAGGACAACATATAATCACCATACTTCATATTTTCCGTCCATAAACTGCGATTCTTTCCACTCATGATTGATCCTATTATTATACTTCCATGGTGTAACCAAGGAAGTATATTGTTTTTCTACTGCGGCCGTTTTCTGTTTAATTGGAAATACTCAGAAACTAATGGGAGGAGGACCGCGAAATCTCTAGCGAATGAAGGCATCTAAGGTCTACTAAAAATAATGGTATCCGGATGTTGGTCCAATATCTTTTAACAGAGTTATGGCCCTTTTTCGATTATTTTTCATTATTATACTTCCATGGTGTAACCAAGGAAGTATATTGTTTTTCTACTGCGGCCGTTTTCTGTTTAATTGGAAATACTCAGAAACTAATGGGAGGAGGACCGCGAAATCTCTAGCGAATGAAGGCATCTAAGGTCTACTAAAAATAATGGTATCCGGATGTTGGTCCAATATCTTTTAACAGAGTTATGGCCCTTTTTCGATTATTTTTCATTATTATTATTATTATACTACAGTATTTTTCAACGCCCAAATCTCGGAATGTATTAGTACTAGAAAACTCAAGTTTGGTAAGTATGTTGGGGTAAATGAGTTCTATGCCTTTGGCTCATAACGGATATTGTCCGCATTTACCCCGTAGAGTTATCTCCCTTTATATGAAAAAATGTCATTTTATTATCTCGGAAATTATAAGGAGCAGAGCATCGAAAATTGGACTGTATACACATCTCGATATGCCCTACTGCCCACGGGCATCAGAACTTGTGTCCGCGCTTTCCCTGAGGAGTTACCGCCCATAGTTGGCAAACCTCTATTTGATTGTACTATGTTGTCCTCTTGTATCATTCCAGATAACTGCATGTGGTTTTCATAGTCGTGTTGACCGTTGTCAGTTTAGTCAGAGAAGGAAATTTTGACAGGGTCAGACATATATTTTGACACTGGGGTGGGGGGCAAATTGTTTGCAAAATAAAATTTTGATTGACATTCATATATTTAAGTTTATGTATTTCCCGAACGAAAACAAACTCATACCGGAAAGGATTTTTGAAATCCGAGAAGAAATGCAAGAGTTACGGGCCCTCAAAGTTTGCAATTTGGGCCCATGTGCTTGTCCTCACATCTCCTCCGAAGATATCGAACATAGGATATCATCTGATACGCCAACGTGTGCGGACGGAAGAGAGCACGCGGTGGGCCAAATTTTGCCAGTGTCTGTTCATTATTGTGGGTCTGGGGAGGGGTGGTCCGTGGTACCAATTTTTAATTCTTCTCGGAATCAGATGAAACTTGGAATATAACATCTGCAACATCAGCCGATCTAGAAACTGGAAGAATTTCGAAAATCCATCGAAAACTAAAAGAATCGCGGGCCCTCAAACTTTGCAATTTTGGGCCCATGTGCTTGATAACACATCTCCTCCGAAGATATCGAACATAGGATGTCATCTGATACGAAAATGCGTACGGACTGGAGACGGCACGCGGTGGGCCAAATTTTGCCAGTGTCGGTTCATTATTGTGGGTCTGGGGAGGGGTGGTCCGTGGTGCCGAATTTTAATTCTTCTCGGAATCAGATGAAACTTGGAATATAATATCTGCAACATCAGCCGATCTCGAAGCTGAAGACAGATCGTAAATACGTTGGAAAATGGCGGAGATTTTGGCCGTACAAGTTTGAATTTGGGCCATATGCTTTCCAATAATCAAAGTGTTATCCGTCTCCAAATCAGATGAAATTTATACTATGCAATCTATGTCAGCCGCAAATCACAAAACTGGAAACAACTTTAAAATCCGTTGGAAACTGACGAAGTTACGGGGCCTCAAACTTAGCAGTTTGTGCCAGGGGTTGATGTTTTCCCAATCCCGTCACCCAATTTCGAGGCAGGGGTGGGGTCACGTCCAAACACTTGAGATCAACCTACACATATTAGGACAACATATAATCACCATACTTCATATTTTCCGTCCATAAACTGCGATTCTTTCCACTCATGATTGATCCTATTATTATACTTCCATGGTGTAACCAAGGAAGTATATTGTTTTTCTACTGCGGCCGTTTTCTGTTTAATTGGAAATACTCAGAAACTAATGGGAGGAGGACCGCGAAATCTCTAGCGAATGAAGGCATCTAAGGTCTACTAAAAATAATGGTATCCGGATGTTGGTCCAATATCTTTTAACAGAGTTATGGCCCTTTTTCGATTATTTTTCATTATTATTATTATTATACTACAGTATTTTTCAACGCCCAAATCTCGGAATGTATTAGTACTAGAAAACTCAAGTTTGGTAAGTATGTTGGGGTAAATGAGTTCTATGCCTTTGGCTCATAACGGATATTGTCCGCATTTACCCCGTAGAGTTATCTCCCTTTATATGAAAAAATGTCATTTTATTATCTCGGAAATTATAAGGAGCAGAGCATCGAAAATTGGACTGTATACACATCTCGATATGCCCTACTGCCCACGGGCATCAGAACTTGTGTCCGCGCTTTCCCTGAGGAGTTACCGCCCATAGTTGGCAAACCTCTATTTGATTGTACTCTGTTGTCCTCTTGTATCATTCCAGATAACTGCATGTGGTTTTCATAGTCGTGTTGACCGTTGTCAGTTTAGTCAGAGAAGGAAATTTTGACAGGGTCAGACATATATTTTGACACTGGGGTGGGGGGCAAATTGTTTGCAAAATAAAATTTTGATTGACATTCATATATTTAAGTTTATGTATTTCCCGAACGAAAACAAACTCATACCGGAAAGGATTTTTGAAATCCGAGAAGAAATGCAAGAGTTACGGGCCCTCAAAGTTTGCAATTTGGGCCCATGTGCTTGTCCTCACATCTCCTCCGAAGATATCGAACATAGGATATCATCTGATACGCCAACGTGTGCGGACGGAAGAGAGCACGCGGTGGGCCAAATTTTGCCAGTGTCTGTTCATTATTGTGGGTCTGGGGAGGGGTGGTCCGTGGTACCAATTTTTAATTCTTCTCGGAATCAGATGAAACTTGGAATATAACATCTGCAACATCAGCCGATCTAGAAACTGGAAGAATTTCGAAAATCCATCGAAAACTAAAAGAATCGCGGGCCCTCAAACTTTGCAATTTTGGGCCCATGTGCTTGATAACACATCTCCTCCGAAGATATCGAACATAGGATGTCATCTGATACGAAAATGCGTACGGACTGGAGACGGCACGCGGTGGGCCAAATTTTGCCAGTGTCGGTTCATTATTGTGGGTCTGGGGAGGGGTGGTCCGTGGTGCCGAATTTTAATTCTTCTCGGAATCAGATGAAACTTGGAATATAATATCTGCAACATCAGCCGATCTCGAAGCTGAAGACAGATCGTAAATACGTTGGAAAATGGCGGAGATTTTGGCCGTACAAGTTTGAATTTGGGCCATATGCTTTCCAATAATCAAAGTGTTATCCGTCTCCAAATCAGATGAAATTTATACTATGCAATCTATGTCAGCCGCAAATCACAAAACTGGAAACAACTTTAAAATCCGTTGGAAACTGACGAAGTTACGGGGCCTCAAACTTAGCAGTTTGTGCCAGGGGTTGATGTTTTCCCAATCCCGTCACCCAATTTCGAGGCAGGGGTGGGGTCACGTCCAAACACTTGAGATCAACCTACACATATTAGGACAACATATAATCACCATACTTCATATTTTCCGTCCATAAACTGCGATTCTTTCCACTCATGATTGATCCTATTATTATACTTCCATGGTGTAACCAAGGAAGTATATTGTTTTTCTACTGCGGCCGTTTTCTGTTTAATTGGAAATACTCAGAAACTAATGGGAGGAGGACCGCGAAATCTCTAGCGAATGAAGGCATCTAAGGTCTACTAAAAATAATGGTATCCGGATGTTGGTCCAATATCTTTTAACAGAGTTATGGCCCTTTTTCGATTATTTTTCATTATTATTATTATTATACTACAGTATTTTTCAACGCCCAAATCTCGGAATGTATTAGTACTAGAAAACTCAAGTTTGGTAAGTATGTTGGGGTAAATGAGTTCTATGCCTTTGGCTCATAACGGATATTGTCCGCATTTACCCCGTAGAGTTATCTCCCTTTATATGAAAAAATGTCATTTTATTATCTCGGAAATTATAAGGAGCAGAGCATCGAAAATTGGACTGTATACACATCTCGATATGCCCTACTGCCCACGGGCATCAGAACTTGTGTCCGCGCTTTCCCTGAGGAGTTACCGCCCATAGTTGGCAAACCTCTATTTGATTGTACTCTGTTGTCCTCTTGTATCATTCCAGATAACTGCATGTGGTTTTCATAGTCGTGTTGACCGTTGTCAGTTTAGTCAGAGAAGGAAATTTTGACAGGGTCAGACATATATTTTGACACTGGGGTGGGGGGCAAATTGTTTGCAAAATAAAATTTTGATTGACATTCATATATTTAAGTTTATGTATTTCCCGAACGAAAACAAACTCATACCGGAAAGGATTTTTGAAATCCGAGAAGAAATGCAAGAGTTACGGGCCCTCAAAGTTTGCAATTTGGGCCCATGTGCTTGTCCTCACATCTCCTCCGAAGATATCGAACATAGGATATCATCTGATACGCCAACGTGTGCGGACGGAAGAGAGCACGCGGTGGGCCAAATTTTGCCAGTGTCTGTTCATTATTGTGGGTCTGGGGAGGGGTGGTCCGTGGTACCAATTTTTAATTCTTCTCGGAATCAGATGAAACTTGGAATATAACATCTGCAACATCAGCCGATCTAGAAACTGGAAGAATTTCGAAAATCCATCGAAAACTAAAAGAATCGCGGGCCCTCAAACTTTGCAATTTTGGGCCCATGTGCTTGATAACACATCTCCTCCGAAGATATCGAACATAGGATGTCATCTGATACGAAAATGCGTACGGACTGGAGACGGCACGCGGTGGGCCAAATTTTGCCAGTGTCGGTTCATTATTGTGGGTCTGGGGAGGGGTGGTCCGTGGTGCCGAATTTTAATTCTTCTCGGAATCAGATGAAACTTGGAATATAATATCTGCAACATCAGCCGATCTCGAAGCTGAAGACAGATCGTAAATACGTTGGAAAATGGCGGAGATTTTGGCCGTACAAGTTTGAATTTGGGCCATATGCTTTCCAATAATCAAAGTGTTATCCGTCTCCAAATCAGATGAAATTTATACTATGCAATCTATGTCAGCCGCAAATCACAAAACTGGAAACAACTTTAAAATCCGTTGGAAACTGACGAAGTTACGGGGCCTCAAACTTAGCAGTTTGTGCCAGGGGTTGATGTTTTCCCAATCCCGTCACCCAATTTCGAGGCAGGGGTGGGGTCACGTCCAAACACTTGAGATCAACCTACACATATTAGGACAACATATAATCACCATACTTCATATTTTCCGTCCATAAACTGCGATTCTTTCCACTCATGATTGATCCTATTATTATACTTCCATGGTGTAACCAAGGAAGTATATTGTTTTTCTACTGCGGCCGTTTTCTGTTTAATTGGAAATACTCAGAAACTAATGGGAGGAGGACCGCGAAATCTCTAGCGAATGAAGGCATCTAAGGTCTACTAAAAATAATGGTATCCGGATGTTGGTCCAATATCTTTTAACAGAGTTATGGCCCTTTTTCGATTATTTTTCATTATTATTATTATTATACTACAGTATTTTTCAACGCCCAAATCTCGGAATGTATTAGTACTAGAAAACTCAAGTTTGGTAAGTATGTTGGGGTAAATGAGTTCTATGCCTTTGGCTCATAACGGATATTGTCCGCATTTACCCCGTAGAGTTATCTCCCTTTATATGAAAAAAATGTCATTTTATTATCTCGGAAATTATAAGGAGCAGAGCATCGAAAATTGGACTGTATACACATCTCGATATGCCCTACTGCCCACGGGCATCAGAACTTGTGTCCGCGCTTTCCCTGAGGAGTTACCGCCCATAGTTGGCAAACCTCTATTTGATTGTACTCTGTTGTCCTCTTGTATCATTCCAGATAACTGCATGTGGTTTTCATAGTCGTGTTGACCGTTGTCAGTTTAGTCAGAGAAGGAAATTTTGACAGGGTCAGACATATATTTTGACACTGGGGTGGGGGGCAAATTGTTTGCAAAATAAAATTTTGATTGACATTCATATATTTAAGTTTATGTATTTCCCGAACGAAAACAAACTCATACCGGAAAGGATTTTTGAAATCCGAGAAGAAATGCAAGAGTTACGGGCCCTCAAAGTTTGCAATTTGGGCCCATGTGCTTGTCCTCACATCTCCTCCGAAGATATCGAACATAGGATATCATCTGATACGCCAACGTGTGCGGACGGAAGAGAGCACGCGGTGGGCCAAATTTTGCCAGTGTCTGTTCATTATTGTGGGTCTGGGGAGGGGTGGTCCGTGGTACCAATTTTTAATTCTTCTCGGAATCAGATGAAACTTGGAATATAACATCTGCAACATCAGCCGATCTAGAAACTGGAAGAATTTCGAAAATCCATCGAAAACTAAAAGAATCGCGGGCCCTCAAACTTTGCAATTTTGGGCCCATGTGCTTGATAACACATCTCCTCCGAAGATATCGAACATAGGATGTCATCTGATACGAAAATGCGTACGGACTGGAGACGGCACGCGGTGGGCCAAATTTTGCCAGTGTCGGTTCATTATTGTGGGTCTGGGGAGGGGTGGTCCGTGGTGCCGAATTTTAATTCTTCTCGGAATCAGATGAAACTTGGAATATAATATCTGCAACATCAGCCGATCTCGAAGCTGAAGACAGATCGTAAATACGTTGGAAAATGGCGGAGATTTTGGCCGTACAAGTTTGAATTTGGGCCATATGCTTTCCAATAATCAAAGTGTTATCCGTCTCCAAATCAGATGAAATTTATACTATGCAATCTATGTCAGCCGCAAATCACAAAACTGGAAACAACTTTAAAATCCGTTGGAAACTGACGAAGTTACGGGGCCTCAAACTTAGCAGTTTGTGCCAGGGGTTGATGTTTTCCCAATCCCGTCACCCAATTTCGAGGCAGGGGTGGGGTCACGTCCAAACACTTGAGATCAACCTACACATATTAGGACAACATATAATCACCATACTTCATATTTTCCGTCCATAAACTGCGATTCTTTCCACTCATGATTGATCCTATTATTATACTTCCATGGTGTAACCAAGGAAGTATATTGTTTTTCTACTGCGGCCGTTTTCTGTTTAATTGGAAATACTCAGAAACTAATGGGAGGAGGACCGCGAAATCTCTAGCGAATGAAGGCATCTAAGGTCTACTAAAAATAATGGTATCCGGATGTTGGTCCAATATCTTTTAACAGAGTTATGGCCCTTTTTCGATTATTTTTCATTATTATTATTATTATACTACAGTATTTTTCAACGCCCAAATCTCGGAATGTATTAGTACTAGAAAACTCAAGTTTGGTAAGTATGTTGGGGTAAATGAGTTCTATGCCTTTGGCTCATAACGGATATTGTCCGCATTTACCCCGTAGAGTTATCTCCCTTTATATGAAAAAATGTCATTTTATTATCTCGGAAATTATAAGGAGCAGAGCATCGAAAATTGGACTGTATACACATCTCGATATGCCCTACTGCCCACGGGCATCAGAACTTGTGTCCGCGCTTTCCCTGAGGAGTTACCGCCCATAGTTGGCAAACCTCTATTTGATTGTACTCTGTTGTCCTCTTGTATCATTCCAGATAACTGCATGTGGTTTTCATAGTCGTGTTGACCGTTGTCAGTTTAGTCAGAGAAGGAAATTTTGACAGGGTCAGACATATATTTTGACACTGGGGTGGGGGGCAAATTGTTTGCAAAATAAAATTTTGATTGACATTCATATATTTAAGTTTATGTATTTCCCGAACGAAAACAAACTCATACCGGAAAGGATTTTTGAAATCCGAGAAGAAATGCAAGAGTTACGGGCCCTCAAAGTTTGCAATTTGGGCCCATGTGCTTGTCCTCACATCTCCTCCGAAGATATCGAACATAGGATATCATCTGATACGCCAACGTGTGCGGACGGAAGAGAGCACGCGGTGGGCCAAATTTTGCCAGTGTCTGTTCATTATTGTGGGTCTGGGGAGGGGTGGTCCGTGGTACCAATTTTTAATTCTTCTCGGAATCAGATGAAACTTGGAATATAACATCTGCAACATCAGCCGATCTAGAAACTGGAAGAATTTCGAAAATCCATCGAAAACTAAAAGAATCGCGGGCCCTCAAACTTTGCAATTTTGGGCCCATGTGCTTGATAACACATCTCCTCCGAAGATATCGAACATAGGATGTCATCTGATACGAAAATGCGTACGGACTGGAGACGGCACGCGGTGGGCCAAATTTTGCCAGTGTCGGTTCATTATTGTGGGTCTGGGGAGGGGTGGTCCGTGGTGCCGAATTTTAATTCTTCTCGGAATCAGATGAAACTTGGAATATAATATCTGCAACATCAGCCGATCTCGAAGCTGAAGACAGATCGTAAATACGTTGGAAAATGGCGGAGATTTTGGCCGTACAAGTTTGAATTTGGGCCATATGCTTTCCAATAATCAAAGTGTTATCCGTCTCCAAATCAGATGAAATTTATACTATGCAATCTATGTCAGCCGCAAATCACAAAACTGGAAACAACTTTAAAATCCGTTGGAAACTGACGAAGTTACGGGGCCTCAAACTTAGCAGTTTGTGCCAGGGGTTGATGTTTTCCCAATCCCGTCACCCAATTTCGAGGCAGGGGTGGGGTCACGTCCAAACACTTGAGATCAACCTACACATATTAGGACAACATATAATCACCATACTTCATATTTTCCGTCCATAAACTGCGATTCTTTCCACTCATGATTGATCCTATTATTATACTTCCATGGTGTAACCAAGGAAGTATATTGTTTTTCTACTGCGGCCGTTTTCTGTTTAATTGGAAATACTCAGAAACTAATGGGAGGAGGACCGCGAAATCTCTAGCGAATGAAGGCATCTAAGGTCTACTAAAAATAATGGTATCCGGATGTTGGTCCAATATCTTTTAACAGAGTTATGGCCCTTTTTCGATTATTTTTCATTATTATTATTATTATACTACAGTATTTTTCAACGCCCAAATCTCGGAATGTATTAGTACTAGAAAACTCAAGTTTGGTAAGTATGTTGGGGTAAATGAGTTCTATGCCTTTGGCTCATAACGGATATTGTCCGCATTTACCCCGTAGAGTTATCTCCCTTTATATGAAAAAATGTCATTTTATTATCTCGGAAATTATAAGGAGCAGAGCATCGAAAATTGGACTGTATACACATCTCGATATGCCCTACTGCCCACGGGCATCAGAACTTGTGTCCGCGCTTTCCCTGAGGAGTTACCGCCCATAGTTGGCAAACCTCTATTTGATTGTACTCTGTTGTCCTCTTGTATCATTCCAGATAACTGCATGTGGTTTTCATAGTCGTGTTGACCGTTGTCAGTTTAGTCAGAGAAGGAAATTTTGACAGGGTCAGACATATATTTTGACACTGGGGTGGGGGGCAAATTGTTTGCAAAATAAAATTTTGATTGACATTCATATATTTAAGTTTATGTATTTCCCGAACGAAAACAAACTCATACCGGAAAGGATTTTTGAAATCCGAGAAGAAATGCAAGAGTTACGGGCCCTCAAAGTTTGCAATTTGGGCCCATGTGCTTGTCCTCACATCTCCTCCGAAGATATCGAACATAGGATATCATCTGATACGCCAACGTGTGCGGACGGAAGAGAGCACGCGGTGGGCCAAATTTTGCCAGTGTCTGTTCATTATTGTGGGTCTGGGGAGGGGTGGTCCGTGGTACCAATTTTTAATTCTTCTCGGAATCAGATGAAACTTGGAATATAACATCTGCAACATCAGCCGATCTAGAAACTGGAAGAATTTCGAAAATCCATCGAAAACTAAAAGAATCGCGGGCCCTCAAACTTTGCAATTTTGGGCCCATGTGCTTGATAACACATCTCCTCCGAAGATATCGAACATAGGATGTCATCTGATACGAAAATGCGTACGGACTGGAGACGGCACGCGGTGGGCCAAATTTTGCCAGTGTCGGTTCATTATTGTGGGTCTGGGGAGGGGTGGTCCGTGGTGCCGAATTTTAATTCTTCTCGGAATCAGATGAAACTTGGAATATAATATCTGCAACATCAGCCGATCTCGAAGCTGAAGACAGATCGTAAATACGTTGGAAAATGGCGGAGATTTTGGCCGTACAAGTTTGAATTTGGGCCATATGCTTTCCAATAATCAAAGTGTTATCCGTCTCCAAATCAGATGAAATTTATACTATGCAATCTATGTCAGCCGCAAATCACAAAACTGGAAACAACTTTAAAATCCGTTGGAAACTGACGAAGTTACGGGGCCTCAAACTTAGCAGTTTGTGCCAGGGGTTGATGTTTTCCCAATCCCGTCACCCAATTTCGAGGCAGGGGTGGGGTCACGTCCAAACACTTGAGATCAACCTACACATATTAGGACAACATATAATCACCATACTTCATATTTTCCGTCCATAAACTGCGATTCTTTCCACTCATGATTGATCCTATTATTATACTTCCATGGTGTAACCAAGGAAGTATATTGTTTTTCTACTGCGGCCGTTTTCTGTTTAATTGGAAATACTCAGAAACTAATGGGAGGAGGACCGCGAAATCTCTAGCGAATGAAGGCATCTAAGGTCTACTAAAAATAATGGTATCCGGATGTTGGTCCAATATCTTTTAACAGAGTTATGGCCCTTTTTCGATTATTTTTCATTATTATTATTATTATACTACAGTATTTTTCAACGCCCAAATCTCGGAATGTATTAGTACTAGAAAACTCAAGTTTGGTAAGTATGTTGGGGTAAATGAGTTCTATGCCTTTGGCTCATAACGGATATTGTCCGCATTTACCCCGTAGAGTTATCTCCCTTTATATGAAAAAATGTCATTTTATTATCTCGGAAATTATAAGGAGCAGAGCATCGAAAATTGGACTGTATACACATCTCGATATGCCCTACTGCCCACGGGCATCAGAACTTGTGTCCGCGCTTTCCCTGAGGAGTTACCGCCCATAGTTGGCAAACCTCTATTTGATTGTACTCTGTTGTCCTCTTGTATCATTCCAGATAACTGCATGTGGTTTTCATAGTCGTGTTGACCGTTGTCAGTTTAGTCAGAGAAGGAAATTTTGACAGGGTCAGACATATATTTTGACACTGGGGTGGGGGGCAAATTGTTTGCAAAATAAAATTTTGATTGACATTCATATATTTAAGTTTATGTATTTCCCGAACGAAAACAAACTCATACCGGAAAGGATTTTTGAAATCCGAGAAGAAATGCAAGAGTTACGGGCCCTCAAAGTTTGCAATTTGGGCCCATGTGCTTGTCCTCACATCTCCTCCGAAGATATCGAACATAGGATATCATCTGATACGCCAACGTGTGCGGACGGAAGAGAGCACGCGGTGGGCCAAATTTTGCCAGTGTCTGTTCATTATTGTGGGTCTGGGGAGGGGTGGTCCGTGGTACCAATTTTTAATTCTTCTCGGAATCAGATGAAACTTGGAATATAACATCTGCAACATCAGCCGATCTAGAAACTGGAAGAATTTCGAAAATCCATCGAAAACTAAAAGAATCGCGGGCCCTCAAACTTTGCAATTTTGGGCCCATGTGCTTGATAACACATCTCCTCCGAAGATATCGAACATAGGATGTCATCTGATACGAAAATGCGTACGGACTGGAGACGGCACGCGGTGGGCCAAATTTTGCCAGTGTCGGTTCATTATTGTGGGTCTGGGGAGGGGTGGTCCGTGGTGCCGAATTTTAATTCTTCTCGGAATCAGATGAAACTTGGAATATAATATCTGCAACATCAGCCGATCTCGAAGCTGAAGACAGATCGTAAATACGTTGGAAAATGGCGGAGATTTTGGCCGTACAAGTTTGAATTTGGGCCATATGCTTTCCAATAATCAAAGTGTTATCCGTCTCCAAATCAGATGAAATTTATACTATGCAATCTATGTCAGCCGCAAATCACAAAACTGGAAACAACTTTAAAATCCGTTGGAAACTGACGAAGTTACGGGGCCTCAAACTTAGCAGTTTGTGCCAGGGGTTGATGTTTTCCCAATCCCGTCACCCAATTTCGAGGCAGGGGTGGGGTCACGTCCAAACACTTGAGATCAACCTACACATATTAGGACAACATATAATCACCATACTTCATATTTTCCGTCCATAAACTGCGATTCTTTCCACTCATGATTGATCCTATTATTATACTTCCATGGTGTAACCAAGGAAGTATATTGTTTTTCTACTGCGGCCGTTTTCTGTTTAATTGGAAATACTCAGAAACTAATGGGAGGAGGACCGCGAAATCTCTAGCGAATGAAGGCATCTAAGGTCTACTAAAAATAATGGTAGCCGGATGTTGGTCCAATATCTTTTAACAGAGTTATGGCCCTTTTTCGATTATTTTTCATTATTATTATTATTATACTACAGTATTTTTCAACGCCCAAATCTCGGAATGTATTAGTACTAGAAAACTCAAGTTTGGTAAGTATGTTGGGGTAAATGAGTTCTATGCCTTTGGCTCATAACGGATATTGTCCGCATTTACCCCGTAGAGTTATCTCCCTTTATATGAAAAAATGTCATTTTATTATCTCGGAAATTATAAGGAGCAGAGCATCGAAAATTGGACTGTATACACATCTCGATATGCCCTACTGCCCACGGGCATCAGAACTTGTGTCCGCGCTTTCCCTGAGGAGTTACCGCCCATAGTTGGCAAACCTCTATTTGATTGTACTCTGTTGTCCTCTTGTATCATTCCAGATAACTGCATGTGGTTTTCATAGTCGTGTTGACCGTTGTCAGTTTAGTCAGAGAAGGAAATTTTGACAGGGTCAGACATATATTTTGACACTGGGGTGGGGGGCAAATTGTTTGCAAAATAAAATTTTGATTGACATTCATATATTTAAGTTTATGTATTTCCCGAACGAAAACAAACTCATACCGGAAAGGATTTTTGAAATCCGAGAAGAAATGCAAGAGTTACGGGCCCTCAAAGTTTGCAATTTGGGCCCATGTGCTTGTCCTCACATCTCCTCCGAAGATATCGAACATAGGATATCATCTGATACGCCAACGTGTGCGGACGGAAGAGAGCACGCGGTGGGCCAAATTTTGCCAGTGTCTGTTCATTATTGTGGGTCTGGGGAGGGGTGGTCCGTGGTACCAATTTTTAATTCTTCTCGGAATCAGATGAAACTTGGAATATAACATCTGCAACATCAGCCGATCTAGAAACTGGAAGAATTTCGAAAATCCATCGAAAACTAAAAGAATCGCGGGCCCTCAAACTTTGCAATTTTGGGCCCATGTGCTTGATAACACATCTCCTCCGAAGATATCGAACATAGGATGTCATCTGATACGAAAATGCGTACGGACTGGAGACGGCACGCGGTGGGCCAAATTTTGCCAGTGTCGGTTCATTATTGTGGGTCTGGGGAGGGGTGGTCCGTGGTGCCGAATTTTAATTCTTCTCGGAATCAGATGAAACTTGGAATATAATATCTGCAACATCAGCCGATCTCGAAGCTGAAGACAGATCGTAAATACGTTGGAAAATGGCGGAGATTTTGGCCGTACAAGTTTGAATTTGGGCCATATGCTTTCCAATAATCAAAGTGTTATCCGTCTCCAAATCAGATGAAATTTATACTATGCAATCTATGTCAGCCGCAAATCACAAAACTGGAAACAACTTTAAAATCCGTTGGAAACTGACGAAGTTACGGGGCCTCAAACTTAGCAGTTTGTGCCAGGGGTTGATGTTTTCCCAATCCCGTCACCCAATTTCGAGGCAGGGGTGGGGTCACGTCCAAACACTTGAGATCAACCTACACATATTAGGACAACATATAATCACCATACTTCATATTTTCCGTCCATAAACTGCGATTCTTTCCACTCATGATTGATCCTATTATTATACTTCCATGGTGTAACCAAGGAAGTATATTGTTTTTCTACTGCGGCCGTTTTCTGTTTAATTGGAAATACTCAGAAACTAATGGGAGGAGGACCGCGAAATCTCTAGCGAATGAAGGCATCTAAGGTCTACTAAAAATAATGGTATCCGGATGTTGGTCCAATATCTTTTAACAGAGTTATGGCCCTTTTTCGATTATTTTTCATTATTATACTTCCATATTTTAATATGGAAGTATATTGTTATTCAATTTATTATTTTTTTCCAATATTATTATTATTATTCTTAGCAATTTTGTAACTCTTATATCACAGAAAGTACAAGAGATAGAGATCTGGAATTTCGTACGTATATAGACCTATACTAATTCTAGGTCAATAGACTATATAGGATATTGTCCGCCCTTGATTTACAGAGTTATCTCCCCTTTTGTGAAAAAATGGGGATGCTGTATCTCGAAAAGTATGAGCAGCAGAGACTCCAAATTTGGACCATATGTACAACTCAGTATGCCCTATTTGGTGAATGCATTACAATTTACGTCCGCGCTTTCGCCACAGAGTTGTCGCCCATGGTTGGCAAAACTCGATTTATTTCATATCCTGTGTCTGACTATGGCATGCAAGGTATCCAGATTTGAGATCTTCTATGCAGTTAATCATTAGCAACTTGATACGAAATAAAGTTTTGAACAGGGACGGACTTATATTTTTGGGGTTTGGGTGGGGGCAAAATTTTCGCAATTTTTTTTTGCGATGATTTCAACTATTTTTACTGTCGTGTATCTATAGGACGTACTAATGATCCTCCTGAAAGAATTTTGTTAATCGGTTGAGAAATGTCCAAGTTACAGACCATCGAAACTTGTATTCATACATCAATTGAGGAGAAAGTGCTTATGACTCTATCTCCTCCTAGACGACGCATATAAACTGGATTTGGTTTATGTGAGCGTCTTATCCATAGAGAGAAGATGAAATGGTGAAATTTTGACCAAGATCCAATGAAATTTGTCCGCACTAGGGAGGGGGTCAAAATTTGTCAATTTTTTTTGGTCGCTGATTTGAACCAAAATTGTTGTGAAGTATCTATAAGATGTACTGAGTGTCATTATGAGTGAATTTTATGAATCGGTTGAGAAATGTAGAAATTGTGGCCACTTCCTTTTTTTCAAGTTTACAGAAAATGCACTATGAATTTAAATTCATTCAACCAATCCTCACGTGTTTGGTGTCATTCGATGGGGAATTTCTAGTACTTCTAAACGATTACCTACTTGCTGTATTATGTCGATAGAGGCGAGAGATATTCGAAAAGTATGAACAGAACAACATACATATTGGCCTACATTATAAAATATCGGCACAATACCTCACCAAAACCCTGGTAAATATTATAGGGGCATCAAATACGAACACAATGACGCAAAAATTATCTAGATATCTCAACAATTGGCCGAGATATGGCGACTTTTCTATCTACGTCACCAAATTTCGAGGCATGGGTGGAGGTCACACCAGAACGTTCAAACTGAACACAGAAATGTCAATAAACCATACTATCGACATACCAATCAATTTCGCGTGATTCCCTTATTATACTTCCATATTTTAATATGGAAGTATATTGTTATTCAATTTATTATTTTTTTCCAATATTATTATTATTATTCTTAGCAATTTTGTAACTCTTATATCACAGAAAGTACAAGAGATAGAGATCTGGAATTTCGTACGTATATAGACCTATACTAATTCTAGGTCAATAGACTATATAGGATATTGTCCGCCCTTGATTTACAGAGTTATCTCCCCTTTTGTGAAAAAATGGGGATGCTGTATCTCGAAAAGTATGAGCAGCAGAGACTCCAAATTTGGACCATATGTACAACTCAGTATGCCCTATTTGGTGAATGCATTACAATTTACGTCCGCGCTTTCGCCACAGAGTTGTCGCCCATGGTTGGCAAAACTCGATTTATTTCATATCCTGTGTCTGACTATGGCATGCAAGGTATCCAGATTTGAGATCTTCTATGCAGTTAATCATTAGCAACTTGATACGAAATAAAGTTTTGAACAGGGACGGACTTATATTTTTGGGGTTTGGGTGGGGGCAAAATTTTCGCAATTTTTTTTTGCGATGATTTCAACTATTTTTACTATCGTGTATCTATAGGACGTACTAATGATCCTCCTGAAAGAATTTTGTTAATCGGTTGAGAAATGTCCAAGTTACAGACCATCGAAACTTGTATTCATACATCAATTGAGGAGAAAGTGCTTATGACTCTATCTCCTCCTAGACGACGCATATAAACTGGATTTGGTTTATGTGAGCGTCTTATCCATAGAGAGAAGATGAAATGGTGAAATTTTGACCAAGATCCAATGAAATTTGTCCGCACTAGGGAGGGGGTCAAAATTTGTCAATTTTTTTTGGTCGCTGATTTGAACCAAAATTGTTGTGAAGTATCTATAAGATGTACTGAGTGTCATTATGAGTGAATTTTATGAATCGGTTGAGAAATGTAGAAATTGTGGCCACTTCCTTTTTTTCAAGTTTACAGAAAATGCACTATGAATTTAAATTCATTCAACCAATCCTCACGTGTTTGGTGTCATTCGATGGGGAATTTCTAGTACTTCTAAACGATTACCTACTTGCTGTATTATGTCGATAGAGGCGAGAGATATTCGAAAAGTATGAACAGAACAACATACATATTGGCCTACATTATAAAATATCGGCACAATACCTCACCAAAACCCTGGTAAATATTATAGGGGCATCAAATACGAACACAATGACGCAAAAATTATCTAGATATCTCAACAATTGGCCGAGATATGGCGACTTTTCTATCTACGTCACCAAATTTCGAGGCATGGGTGGAGGTCACACCAGAACGTTCAAACTGAACACAGAAATGTCAATAAACCATACTATCGACATACCAATCAATTTCGCGTGATTCCCTTATTATACTTCCATATTTTAATATGGAAGTATATTGTTATTCAATTTATTATTTTTTTCCAATATTATTATTATTATTCTTAGCAATTTTGTAACTCTTATATCACAGAAAGTACAAGAGATAGAGATCTGGAATTTCGTACGTATATAGACCTATACTAATTCTAGGTCAATAGACTATATAGGATATTGTCCGCCCTTGATTTACAGAGTTATCTCCCCTTTTGTGAAAAAATGGGGATGCTGTATCTCGAAAAGTATGAGCAGCAGAGACTCCAAATTTGGACCATATGTACAACTCAGTATGCCCTATTTGGTGAATGCATTACAATTTACGTCCGCGCTTTCGCCACAGAGTTGTCGCCCATGGTTGGCAAAACTCGATTTATTTCATATCCTGTGTCTGACTATGGCATGCAAGGTATCCAGATTTGAGATCTTCTATGCAGTTAATCATTAGCAATTTGATACGAAATAAAGTTTTGAACAGGGACGGACTTATATTTTTGGGGTTTGGGTGGGGGCAAAATTTTCGCAATTTTTTTTTGCGATGATTTCAACTATTTTTACTATCGTGTATCTATAGGACGTACTAATGATCCTCCTGAAAGAATTTTGTTAATCGGTTGAGAAATGTCCAAGTTACAGACCATCGAAACTTGTATTCATACATCAATTGAGGAGAAAGTGCTTATGACTCTATCTCCTCCTAGACGACGCATATAAACTGGATTTGGTTTATGTGAGCGTCTTATCCATAGAGAGAAGATGAAATGGTGAAATTTTGACCAAGATCCAATGAAATTTGTCCGCACTAGGGAGGGGGTCAAAATTTGTCAATTTTTTTTGGTCGCTGATTTGAACCAAAATTGTTGTGAAGTATCTATAAGATGTACTGAGTGTCATTATGAGTGAATTTTATGAATCGGTTGAGAAATGTAGAAATTGTGGCCACTTCCTTTTTTTCAAGTTTACAGAAAATGCACTATGAATTTAAATTCATTCAACCAATCCTCACGTGTTTGGTGTCATTCGATGGGGAATTTCTAGTACTTCTAAACGATTACCTACTTGCTGTATTATGTCGATAGAGGCGAGAGATATTCGAAAAGTATGAACAGAACAACATACATATTGGCCTACATTATAAAATATCGGCACAATACCTCACCAAAACCCTGGTAAATATTATAGGGGCATCAAATACGAACACAATGACGCAAAAATTATCTAGATATCTCAACAATTGGCCGAGATATGGCGACTTTTCTATCTACGTCACCAAATTTCGAGGCATGGGTGGAGGTCACACCAGAACGTTCAAACTGAACACAGAAATGTCAATAAACCATACTATCGACATACCAATCAATTTCGCGTGATTCCCTTATTATACTTCCATATTTTAATATGGAAGTATATTGTTATTCAATTTATTATTTTTTTCCAATATTATTATTATTATTCTTAGCAATTTTGTAACTCTTATATCACAGAAAGTACAAGAGATAGAGATCTGGAATTTCGTACGTATATAGACCTATACTAATTCTAGGTCAATAGACTATATAGGATATTGTCCGCCCTTGATTTACAGAGTTATCTCCCCTTTTGTGAAAAAATGGGGATGCTGTATCTCGAAAAGTATGAGCAGCAGAGACTCCAAATTTGGACCATATGTACAACTCAGTATGCCCTATTTGGTGAATGCATTACAATTTACGTCCGCGCTTTCGCCACAGAGTTGTCGCCCATGGTTGGCAAAACTCGATTTATTTCATATCCTGTGTCTGACTATGGCATGCAAGGTATCCAGATTTGAGATCTTCTATGCAGTTAATCATTAGCAACTTGATACGAAATAAAGTTTTGAACAGGGACGGACTTATATTTTTGGGGTTTGGGTGGGGGCAAAATTTTCGCAATTTTTTTTTGCGATGATTTCAACTATTTTTACTGTCGTGTATCTATAGGACGTACTAATGATCCTCCTGAAAGAATTTTGTTAATCGGTTGAGAAATGTCCAAGTTACAGACCATCGAAACTTGTATTCATACATCAATTGAGGAGAAAGTGCTTATGACTCTATCTCCTCCTAGACGACGCATATAAACTGGATTTGGTTTATGTGAGCGTCTTATCCATAGAGAGAAGATGAAATGGTGAAATTTTGACCAAGATCCAATGAAATTTGTCCGCACTAGGGAGGGGGTCAAAATTTGTCAATTTTTTTTGGTCGCTGATTTGAACCAAAATTGTTGTGAAGTATCTATAAGATGTACTGAGTGTCATTATGAGTGAATTTTATGAATCGGTTGAGAAATGTAGAAATTGTGGCCACTTCCTTTTTTTCAAGTTTACAGAAAATGCACTATGAATTTAAATTCATTCAACCAATCCTCACGTGTTTGGTGTCATTCGATGGGGAATTTCTAGTACTTCTAAACGATTACCTACTTGCTGTATTATGTCGATAGAGGCGAGAGATATTCGAAAAGTATGAACAGAACAACATACATATTGGCCTACATTATAAAATATCGGCACAATACCTCACCAAAACCCTGGTAAATATTATAGGGGCATCAAATACGAACACAATGACGCAAAAATTATCTAGATATCTCAACAATTGGCCGAGATATGGCGACTTTTCTATCTACGTCACCAAATTTCGAGGCATGGGTGGAGGTCACACCAGAACGTTCAAACTGAACACAGAAATGTCAATAAACCATACTATCGACATACCAATCAATTTCGCGTGATTCCCTTATTATACTTCCATATTTTAATATGGAAGTATATTGTTATTCAATTTATTATTTTTTTCCAATATTATTATTATTATTCTTAGCAATTTTGTAACTCTTATATCACAGAAAGTACAAGAGATAGAGATCTGGAATTTCGTACGTATATAGACCTATACTAATTCTAGGTCAATAGACTATATAGGATATTGTCCGCCCTTGATTTACAGAGTTATCTCCCCTTTTGTGAAAAAATGGGGATGCTGTATCTCGAAAAGTATGAGCAGCAGAGACTCCAAATTTGGACCATATGTACAACTCAGTATGCCCTATTTGGTGAATGCATTACAATTTACGTCCGCGCTTTCGCCACAGAGTTGTCGCCCATAGTTGGCAAAACTCGATTTATTTCATATCCTGTGTCTGACTATGGCATGCAAGGTATCCAGATTTGAGATCTTCTATGCAGTTAATCATTAGCAACTTGATACGAAATAAAGTTTTGAACAGGGACGGACTTATATTTATGGGGTTTGGGTGGGGGCAAAATTTTCGCAATTTTTTTTTGCGATGATTTCAACTATTTTTACTGTCGTGTATCTATAGGACGTACTAATGATCCTCCTGAAAGAATTTTGTTAATCGGTTGAGAAATGTCCAAGTTACAGACCATCGAAACTTGTATTCATACATCAATTGAGGAGAAAGTGCTTATGACTCTATCTCCTCCTAGACGACGCATATAAACTGGATTTGGTTTATGTGAGCGTCTTATCCATAGAGAGAAGATGAAATGGTGAAATTTTGACCAAGATCCAATGAAATTTGTCCGCACTAGGGAGGGGGTCAAAATTTGTCAATTTTTTTTGGTCGCTGATTTGAACCAAAATTGTTGTGAAGTATCTATAAGATGTACTGAGTGTCATTATGAGTGAATTTTATGAATCGGTTGAGAAATGTAGAAATTGTGGCCACTTCCTTTTTTTCAAGTTTACAGAAAATGCACTATGAATTTAAATTCATTCAACCAATCCTCACGTGTTTGGTGTCATTCGATGGGGAATTTCTAGTACTTCTAAACGATTACCTACTTGCTGTATTATGTCGATAGAGGCGAGAGATATTCGAAAAGTATGAACAGAACAACATACATATTGGCCTACATTATAAAATATCGGCACAATACCTCACCAAAACCCTGGTAAATATTATAGGGGCATCAAATACGAACACAATGACGCAAAAATTATCTAGATATCTCAACAATTGGCCGAGATATGGCGACTTTTCTATCTACGTCACCAAATTTCGAGGCATGGGTGGAGGTCACACCAGAACGTTCAAACTGAACACAGAAATGTCAATAAACCATACTATCGACATACCAATCAATTTCGCGTGATTCCCTTATTATACTTCCATATTTTAATATGGAAGTATATTGTTATTCAATTTATTATTTTTTTCCAATATTATTATTATTATTCTTAGCAATTTTGTAACTCTTATATCACAGAAAGTACAAGAGATAGAGATCTGGAATTTCGTACGTATATAGACCTATACTAATTCTAGGTCAATAGACTATATAGGATATTGTCCGCCCTTGATTTACAGAGTTATCTCCCCTTTTGTGAAAAAATGGGGATGCTGTATCTCGAAAAGTATGAGCAGCAGAGACTCCAAATTTGGACCATATGTACAACTCAGTATGCCCTATTTGGTGAATGCATTACAATTTACGTCCGCGCTTTCGCCACAGAGTTGTCGCCCATGGTTGGCAAAACTCGATTTATTTCATATCCTGTGTCTGACTATGGCATGCAAGGTATCCAGATTTGAGATCTTCTATGCAGTTAATCATTAGCAACTTGATACGAAATAAAGTTTTGAACAGGGACGGACTTATATTTTTGGGGTTTGGGTGGGGGCAAAATTTTCGCAATTTTTTTTTGCGATGATTTCAACTATTTTTACTGTCGTGTATCTATAGGACGTACTAATGATCCTCCTGAAAGAATTTTGTTAATCGGTTGAGAAATGTCCAAGTTACAGACCATCGAAACTTGTATTCATACATCAATTGAGGAGAAAGTGCTTATGACTCTATCTCCTCCTAGACGACGCATATAAACTGGATTTGGTTTATGTGAGCGTCTTATCCATAGAGAGAAGATGAAATGGTGAAATTTTGACCAAGATCCAATGAAATTTGTCCGCACTAGGGAGGGGGTCAAAATTTGTCAATTTTTTTTGGTCGCTGATTTGAACCAAAATTGTTGTGAAGTATCTATAAGATGTACTGAGTGTCATTATGAGTGAATTTTATGAATCGGTTGAGAAATGTAGAAATTGTGGCCACTTCCTTTTTTTCAAGTTTACAGAAAATGCACTATGAATTTAAATTCATTCAACCAATCCTCACGTGTTTGGTGTCATTCGATGGGGAATTTCTAGTACTTCTAAACGATTACCTACTTGCTGTATTATGTCGATAGAGGCGAGAGATATTCGAAAAGTATGAACAGAACAACATACATATTGGCCTACATTATAAAATATCGGCACAATACCTCACCAAAACCCTGGTAAATATTATAGGGGCATCAAATACGAACACAATGACGCAAAAATTATCTAGATATCTCAACAATTGGCCGAGATATGGCGACTTTTCTATCTACGTCACCAAATTTCGAGGCATGGGTGGAGGTCACACCAGAACGTTCAAACTGAACACAGAAATGTCAATAAACCATACTATCGACATACCAATCAATTTCGCGTGATTCCCTTATTATACTTCCATATTTTAATATGGAAGTATATTGTTATTCAATTTATTATTTTTTTCCAATATTATTATTATTATTCTTAGCAATTTTGTAACTCTTATATCACAGAAAGTACAAGAGATAGAGATCTGGAATTTCGTACGTATATAGACCTATACTAATTCTAGGTCAATAGACTATATAGGATATTGTCCGCCCTTGATTTACAGAGTTATCTCCCCTTTTGTGAAAAAATGGGGATGCTGTATCTCGAAAAGTATGAGCAGCAGAGACTCCAAATTTGGACCATATGTACAACTCAGTATGCCCTATTTGGTGAATGCATTACAATTTACGTCCGCGCTTTCGCCACAGAGTTGTCGCCCATGGTTGGCAAAACTCGATTTATTTCATATCCTGTGTCTGACTATGGCATGCAAGGTATCCAGATTTGAGATCTTCTATGCAGTTAATCATTAGCAACTTGATACGAAATAAAGTTTTGAACAGGGACGGACTTATATTTTTGGGGTTTGGGTGGGGGCAAAATTTTCGCAATTTTTTTTTGCGATGATTTCAACTATTTTTACTGTCGTGTATCTATAGGACGTACTAATGATCCTCCTGAAAGAATTTTGTTAATCGGTTGAGAAATGTCCAAGTTACAGACCATCGAAACTTGTATTCATACATCAATTGAGGAGAAAGTGCTTATGACTCTATCTCCTCCTAGACGACGCATATAAACTGGATTTGGTTTATGTGAGCGTCTTATCCATAGAGAGAAGATGAAATGGTGAAATTTTGACCAAGATCCAATGAAATTTGTCCGCACTAGGGAGGGGGTCAAAATTTGTCAATTTTTTTTGGTCGCTGATTTGAACCAAAATTGTTGTGAAGTATCTATAAGATGTACTGAGTGTCATTATGAGTGAATTTTATGAATCGGTTGAGAAATGTAGAAATTGTGGCCACTTCCTTTTTTTCAAGTTTACAGAAAATGCACTATGAATTTAAATTCATTCAACCAATCCTCACGTGTTTGGTGTCATTCGATGGGGAATTTCTAGTACTTCTAAACGATTACCTACTTGCTGTATTATGTCGATAGAGGCGAGAGATATTCGAAAAGTATGAACAGAACAACATACATATTGGCCTACATTATAAAATATCGGCACAATACCTCACCAAAACCCTGGTAAATATTATAGGGGCATCAAATACGAACACAATGACGCAAAAATTATCTAGATATCTCAACAATTGGCCGAGATATGGCGACTTTTCTATCTACGTCACCAAATTTCGAGGCATGGGTGGAGGTCACACCAGAACGTTCAAACTGAACACAGAAATGTCAATAAACCATACTATCGACATACCAATCAATTTCGCGTGATTCCCTTATTATACTTCCATATTTTAATATGGAAGTATATTGTTATTCAATTTATTATTTTTTTCCAATATTATTATTATTATTCTTAGCAATTTTGTAACTCTTATATCACAGAAAGTACAAGAGATAGAGATCTGGAATTTCGTACGTATATAGACCTATACTAATTCTAGGTCAATAGACTATATAGGATATTGTCCGCCCTTGATTTACAGAGTTATCTCCCCTTTTGTGAAAAAATGGGGATGCTGTATCTCGAAAAGTATGAGCAGCAGAGACTCCAAATTTGGACCATATGTACAACTCAGTATGCCCTATTTGGTGAATGCATTACAATTTACGTCCGCGCTTTCGCCACAGAGTTGTCGCCCATGGTTGGCAAAACTCGATTTATTTCATATCCTGTGTCTGACTATGGCATGCAAGGTATCCAGATTTGAGATCTTCTATGCAGTTAATCATTAGCAACTTGATACGAAATAAAGTTTTGAACAGGGACGGACTTATATTTTTGGGGTTTGGGTGGGGGCAAAATTTTCGCAATTTTTTTTTGCGATGATTTCAACTATTTTTACTGTCGTGTATCTATAGGACGTACTAATGATCCTCCTGAAAGAATTTTGTTAATCGGTTGAGAAATGTCCAAGTTACAGACCATCGAAAATTTAATAATTTGGCTAATGAAGGAGCATGGGAGAGGATGAAGCATAACCGGGAAGGCGAGGAAACGATGCTGGGTAATGATAACAGGTGAGGGTGGTGAGACCAGGCCGAGGGTGGTGAGACCAGGCTGACCGGTGGCGGATGTAAACGGCAGATTTAGCAAAAAAAAAAAAAAAACAAACAAAAAAACAAGTCCAGCGGTATAATATTTTTGTTGCATATTCCGAATGGGGAGAGTGGTGCGGACCGAATTTTATCGCTGGCAAGTTTTTTGTCCACATCATTACCGATCTACGGAATGTACAAGAAAATTACATATTTTTGGCGCCAAATCCAAACGGGCTAATTGGTGAGCAAGGTTAATGCAGGAGCAGGTACTGCGTTATCGCATAGGTAGGCCCCCAAAGTTTGATAGTTCTGCTATAATAGCTAACTGTCAAACAGCGAGTGAGCTTCCGGTCGGTTCAGACTTTTTGTAAATTCCAACGAAAATCAAAGGGGGAAAAATTGTCTAAAAATCAAACATCGAGATAAAAAAAATTTGAATAGTGGATATGATAGATAGTTCTTAAACGCAACTTATCGATGTCTGCTTAATTTGTGCTAAGGTACAAGGTTTACTCGTGGCGAGGCTTTATAATGTTAACAAGTATATTTAAGTGCTGTATCACTAAGCTATTTTTCTCGCCAAATCCGACCGGGTTAATGAAGGAGAGATGTAATGCAGGAGCCGGTACGTTAATATATTTTTGGTAGCATCCCAAAGTTTGACCGCTCTACTTACAAAGCAAACCGACCAACGGAAAGCTCGTGTTCAGGTGGGTACATATTGGCAAATTCCAACAAAAACAAAAAGTTCAAAAATTCTTGAAAAAAATAAAATATGGAGATAACATTTTGCTGAGGAGTGGATGCGATAGGGGATATCAACGCCCAGCACTGGTGCGATTGCTTAAGTTTCAGAACAAAGGATCCACTCGTGGCGACAATATATAGCGTAATGCGTACTACATGCATTGGAACACAGCATACATCGATATATGGCAAAAGTCGAAATTCAAGCAGGCTAATGAAGGAGTGAGTGTAATGCGTGAGCATGTGCCTCAGTATAACATATATACATCCTGGAAGTTTGATTGGTATATAAGCAATCCTTCTAACGGGGACGCGCATCGGTTGGTCGAGGCTTTTGGCAACTTCAAGTAAATCTTGCAAAGAAATAAATGAAGGAATCGTGATAAAGCAAATTGGATGTGGTCGGTACTATCCACGTGCAAATTCGATAATTTTTTTTTACTTTTCAAATGAATGCGCAATGAGTTATTCAGGATTAAGTGCCCGATAGATATTACATGTATTCACTTATCATGTAGAAAAATACTCCCGGATGACTGTATACACATATGAAATTTAATGTGAAGGGTTAACAATATGATTATCTCTTTAAAGGGATACTGTACGCCAAACGTTGTTGTTGGTTTCTATAGTCTCCGAGTCGGAGAATACGGTAACAAATTTTCCATTATTTGAAAGTCTGTTGAGTACGAAGTAGTGTTACGGATGACAAATTTACCGGAATGCAAAAATACAAATTGTTGTTGTCGAGTAATTTTTGTACATTTTTCAACCAAATGTCTCAAATAAAAGTTATATTATATATGCATACTAGTCCCATATACTCATTTATCGTCACTAGTCAGTGAGGGGCTTGAGTTTTCTCCCCGTATCAGCATAATGTTTCAACCGACCGTGTGTGCAATGGGTTTACTAATCCAGTATCCCTCAATTATAATTTAATTACGTCTGGTACACGGAAATTCGTATTTTAATTTACGCCATTTTATGGCTCCAGTCATAAATTCAATTTATGTTAAATTATTAACTTTTAAATTATTAAATTTTAAGATAGCCTATTAACCTGAGCGTTTACAGAATACATCTTCGACTCAAATTACTTATGTTTCTATATAGTATCGATAATAGATCGTTGTTATCATCGGAAATTTAGTGGAAATGGCGTACAGTACCCCTTTAAATAACAAGTTTGAAATAGTTGTGTGGGTACAAAATAATAAATATCAATTGAAGACCCATGTCCAGTTAGACTTCTATCAGCTAATGTTTAATTTTTTCGAATATTTTATTATGAAATGAGATGTTTAATTGTGACAAGTTATTTATTTATTTTTAGAACAGACCTGGTCACTGGTAACACTAACCACTATTGTTCGTTAGCTAAACAACCGCACATTATTAGACCAGAAGATATTCGAAATGAAATCAATATTAATCAATAGAATCATTTCCGGACAGAATTCTTGACTCATATTTAATATTTTATACCCTGATAACTATATAATACATTAAGTATAGGGTTATAGATATGTGTAGATCAGGGTTAGGCTTAATGTTAACGTTATGGTCAGGATCTGGTTTATAAATTGGGTTAGAATTGTGGATATTGTTAATGTTAAAATTGTCATGGTGTCAGTTATGCAAAGGATTTGGTTGTGGGTACGCTTGTATGTATGATTAGGCTCATCGAAAGAGTTATGGTAATGGTCCAAGGTACGGCTATGGGTATGGTTTGCAGGAAGGCAATGTATTTGGTAAGGGTATTTTATTGGGTTAGAGTTAAGTGCTGTGGATAGGGCTGTGGAAATGGTTATGATTATGGATTGGCTACCAATATTAGGGTTATGGAGTGGTTTATGTGTAAGGATTGGATAGGGGTGGGTAGATTATTAAATAATGGATGGTGATCGCGGATGGGGAATTTATATGGAAGTATCAAAATTCTGCAGGCCAGAATTTTAACCCTCTAGTTATTATTATTATACTACAGTATTTTTCAACGCCCAAATCTCGGAATGTATTAGTACTAGAAAACTCAAGTTTGGTAAGTATGTTGGGGTAAATGAGTTCTATGCCTTTGGCTCATAACGGATATTGTCCGCATTTACCCCGTAGAGTTATCTCCCTTTATATGAAAAAATGTCATTTTATTATCTCGGAAATTATAAGGAGCAGAGCATCGAAAATTGGACTGTATACACATCTCGATATGCCCTACTGCCCACGGGCATCAGAACTTGTGTCCGCGCTTTCCCTGAGGAGTTACCGCCCATAGTTGGCAAACCTCTATTTGATTGTACTCTGTTGTCCTCTTGTATCATTCCAGATAACTGCATGTGGTTTTCATAGTCGTGTTGACCGTTGTCAGTTTAGTCAGAGAAGGAAATTTTGACAGGGTCAGACATATATTTTGACACTGGGGTGGGGGGCAAATTGTTTGCAAAATAAAATTTTGATTGACATTCATATATTTAAGTTTATGTATTTCCCGAACGAAAACAAACTCATACCGGAAAGGATTTTTGAAATCCGAGAAGAAATGCAAGAGTTACGGGCCCTCAAAGTTTGCAATTTGGGCCCATGTGCTTGTCCTCACATCTCCTCCGAAGATATCGAACATAGGATATCATCTGATACGCCAACGTGTGCGGACGGAAGAGAGCACGCGGTGGGCCAAATTTTGCCAGTGTCTGTTCATTATTGTGGGTCTGGGGAGGGGTGGTCCGTGGTACCAATTTTTAATTCTTCTCGGAATCAGATGAAACTTGGAATATAACATCTGCAACATCAGCCGATCTAGAAACTGGAAGAATTTCGAAAATCCATCGAAAACTAAAAGAATCGCGGGCCCTCAAACTTTGCAATTTTGGGCCCATGTGCTTGATAACACATCTCCTCCGAAGATATCGAACATAGGATGTCATCTGATACGAAAATGCGTACGGACTGGAGACGGCACGCGGTGGGCCAAATTTTGCCAGTGTCGGTTCATTATTGTGGGTCTGGGGAGGGGTGGTCCGTGGTGCCGAATTTTAATTCTTCTCGGAATCAGATGAAACTTGGAATATAATATCTGCAACATCAGCCGATCTCGAAGCTGAAGACAGATCGTAAATACGTTGGAAAATGGCGGAGATTTTGGCCGTACAAGTTTGAATTTGGGCCATATGCTTTCCAATAATCAAAGTGTTATCCGTCTCCAAATCAGATGAAATTTATACTATGCAATCTATGTCAGCCGCAAATCACAAAACTGGAAACAACTTTAAAATCCGTTGGAAACTGACGAAGTTACGGGGCCTCAAACTTAGCAGTTTGTGCCAGGGGTTGATGTTTTCCCAATCCCGTCACCCAATTTCGAGGCAGGGGTGGGGTCACGTCCAAACACTTGAGATCAACCTACACATATTAGGACAACATATAATCACCATACTTCATATTTTCCGTCCATAAACTGCGATTCTTTCCACTCATGATTGATCCTATTATTATACTTCCATGGTGTAACCAAGGAAGTATATTGTTTTTCTACTGCGGCCGTTTTCTGTTTAATTGGAAATACTCAGAAACTAATGGGAGGAGGACCGCGAAATCTCTAGCGAATGAAGGCATCTAAGGTCTACTAAAAATAATGGTATCCGGATGTTGGTCCAATATCTTTTAACAGAGTTATGGCCCTTTTTCGATTATTTTTCATTATTATTATTATTATACTACAGTATTTTTCAACGCCCAAATCTCGGAATGTATTAGTACTAGAAAACTCAAGTTTGGTAAGTATGTTGGGGTAAATGAGTTCTATGCCTTTGGCTCATAACGGATATTGTCCGCATTTACCCCGTAGAGTTATCTCCCTTTATATGAAAAAATGTCATTTTATTATCTCGGAAATTATAAGGAGCAGAGCATCGAAAATTGGACTGTATACACATCTCGATATGCCCTACTGCCCACGGGCATCAGAACTTGTGTCCGCGCTTTCCCTGAGGAGTTACCGCCCATAGTTGGCAAACCTCTATTTGATTGTACTCTGTTGTCCTCTTGTATCATTCCAGATAACTGCATGTGGTTTTCATAGTCGTGTTGACCGTTGTCAGTTTAGTCAGAGAAGGAAATTTTGACAGGGTCAGACATATATTTTGACACTGGGGTGGGGGGCAAATTGTTTGCAAAATAAAATTTTGATTGACATTCATATATTTAAGTTTATGTATTTCCCGAACGAAAACAAACTCATACCGGAAAGGATTTTTGAAATCCGAGAAGAAATGCAAGAGTTACGGGCCCTCAAAGTTTGCAATTTGGGCCCATGTGCTTGTCCTCACATCTCCTCCGAAGATATCGAACATAGGATATCATCTGATACGCCAACGTGTGCGGACGGAAGAGAGCACGCGGTGGGCCAAATTTTGCCAGTGTCTGTTCATTATTGTGGGTCTGGGGAGGGGTGGTCCGTGGTACCAATTTTTAATTCTTCTCGGAATCAGATGAAACTTGGAATATAACATCTGCAACATCAGCCGATCTAGAAACTGGAAGAATTTCGAAAATCCATCGAAAACTAAAAGAATCGCGGGCCCTCAAACTTTGCAATTTTGGGCCCATGTGCTTGATAACACATCTCCTCCGAAGATATCGAACATAGGATGTCATCTGATACGAAAATGCGTACGGACTGGAGACGGCACGCGGTGGGCCAAATTTTGCCAGTGTCGGTTCATTATTGTGGGTCTGGGGAGGGGTGGTCCGTGGTGCCGAATTTTAATTCTTCTCGGAATCAGATGAAACTTGGAATATAATATCTGCAACATCAGCCGATCTCGAAGCTGAAGACAGATCGTAAATACGTTGGAAAATGGCGGAGATTTTGGCCGTACAAGTTTGAATTTGGGCCATATGCTTTCCAATAATCAAAGTGTTATCCGTCTCCAAATCAGATGAAATTTATACTATGCAATCTATGTCAGCCGCAAATCACAAAACTGGAAACAACTTTAAAATCCGTTGGAAACTGACGAAGTTACGGGGCCTCAAACTTAGCAGTTTGTGCCAGGGGTTGATGTTTTCCCAATCCCGTCACCCAATTTCGAGGCAGGGGTGGGGTCACGTCCAAACACTTGAGATCAACCTACACATATTAGGACAACATATAATCACCATACTTCATATTTTCCGTCCATAAACTGCGATTCTTTCCACTCATGATTGATCCTATTATTATACTTCCATGGTGTAACCAAGGAAGTATATTGTTTTTCTACTGCGGCCGTTTTCTGTTTAATTGGAAATACTCAGAAACTAATGGGAGGAGGACCGCGAAATCTCTAGCGAATGAAGGCATCTAAGGTCTACTAAAAATAATGGTAGCCGGATGTTGGTCCAATATCTTTTAACAGAGTTATGGCCCTTTTTCGATTATTTTTCATTATTATTATTATTATACTACAGTATTTTTCAACGCCCAAATCTCGGAATGTATTAGTACTAGAAAACTCAAGTTTGGTAAGTATGTTGGGGTAAATGAGTTCTATGCCTTTGGCTCATAACGGATATTGTCCGCATTTACCCCGTAGAGTTATCTCCCTTTATATGAAAAAATGTCATTTTATTATCTCGGAAATTATAAGGAGCAGAGCATCGAAAATTGGACTGTATACACATCTCGATATGCCCTACTGCCCACGGGCATCAGAACTTGTGTCCGCGCTTTCCCTGAGGAGTTACCGCCCATAGTTGGCAAACCTCTATTTGATTGTACTCTGTTGTCCTCTTGTATCATTCCAGATAACTGCATGTGGTTTTCATAGTCGTGTTGACCGTTGTCAGTTTAGTCAGAGAAGGAAATTTTGACAGGGTCAGACATATATTTTGACACTGGGGTGGGGGGCAAATTGTTTGCAAAATAAAATTTTGATTGACATTCATATATTTAAGTTTATGTATTTCCCGAACGAAAACAAACTCATACCGGAAAGGATTTTTGAAATCCGAGAAGAAATGCAAGAGTTACGGGCCCTCAAAGTTTGCAATTTGGGCCCATGTGCTTGTCCTCACATCTCCTCCGAAGATTCAGATTATGCTACACCCGAAACGGAGATGACTTTTGGGAAATCCAGAGTCCAAAACGGATCGAAATCGCCCTGTTCCAGAAAAGTCGTTCATTTTGTTTTCACTTTTCGAAAAAGGCTCCAATATTTCAACCAAAACTTTTGGACTTAAAACATTATTTTTTTCTCAGTCAAGTGAAAAGAGCTCTTCAAAATAATTCCGCTTATATATATAATATATATTATCTATATATACGCCAAAAATTTGTCACTCCCCTCTCTCCTTCCTCCGGCTACCCCATCCTCCGTGGGATGGAACCTACCTCCGATTCGAATACACCCGTCTTGCCGCGGGCCAGTCTCATTCCTCTACCAGAGAACTGATAGAACGCCCGTCGAATTCCAACAATCATTTCCAGAGTGCTATATTGGTATGAGTTCATATCGGAGCCGTTATAAAGCAAATAACTTGGATTTTAATATAAACCCACCTATTCGTAAATTGTGTAGCCCATGGTGTGTGGTAAATTATCATTTTATCGTGTATAGTGTGTCATGAGCTATCTGCGTGCGTGCATTTCACTTTTGTATTTTCTTTCGCATCTTCAACGCACTGCATATCATATACAACCAAACAAAATACAAACATTACATTAATTTGATCACACAAGACTTCGTTATATGGTGTATATTTCTACTAACGTAATGACGACGTATAGCCAATTATTCCATTTGCGATAACAACGATAAACACATAGAAACATGCAAACATCATCAGTTTCGTAAGATCAATTTGTATATTGTTTATATTCTAGTTATTTATCGAATATAAAAAGCATCTTTACATTATCTTTAGTTTGGTATTATTCGTATTTGATGATTAAAATACACCAAAACATGTTAAAAATAAAAAATAAAAAAAGATAATTTGACGGGATTCGAACTCACGTCGCAATAAAACACAAACTGAATGTTTGACGCTCTCTCCACTCGGCTACGCACTGCGCTGTTAATTTATAAGAAAATATATTAGTATTAAATATGTAGGCATATAACTGTGTATATTTAAACTTTATATCCAAACTGATTGAAATCGAATATAAAAAGCATCTTTACATTATCTTTAGTTTGGTATTATTCGTATTTGATGATTAAAATACACCAAAACATGTTAAAAATAAAAAATAAAAAAAGATAATTTGACGGGATTCGAACTCACGTCGCAATAAAAACACAAACTGAAGGTTTGACGCTCTGACCACTAGACTACGCACCGCGCTATTAATTTATAAGAAAATATATTAGTATTAAATATATAGGCATATAACTGTGTATATTTAAACTTTATATCCAAACTGATTGAAATGCGTGACTATATATATATACCCCTTTCCGCTATACGGGGAACAGGAAAATGCACCTATTCTTCCCACCAAATCCAAAAGGGCTAATTAAAGAGCAAGGTAATGCCGTAGCAGGTACATTTGGATATTCTATTCACGCCCCCCCCCCAAATCTTGACCGCTATACTTCAAATTCAAACATCGAGAATTTTTTTTTTGACGAGTACATCTGATAGCTAGTGTTCACGCGCATCTAGAGCGCAATTTTCTAATTTTCAGATGGAACGGAACGGTTTACTCGTGACAACGCTATATATCATAAATATGTATACTTCTGTAGTCTATCACTAGCCGATTTTTAGCCCCAAATCCAAACGGGCCGATGTAGGAGCGAGTTTAATGCGGTGGTACATAAGCCGGTATACTGTAGGTATGACTCTAAAATTTGACCTCTCTAATATAAACGCAACCTGCTCAAGGGAGTGTTTGTGTCGGGTGGGTTCAGATTTGGAAAATTCCACCGAAGATCAAATGGGCAAAATTACTCCGAAAATCATATATTGAGATAAAAACTTTTCGATGAGTGGATGTGATAAGTAGTATATAAACGCAAGATTAGTACACTTTTTAATGATTTATATTGAACGGTTTAACCCTGGTAGCGTATAACGTTGTGACGGGTGATATATATTACTCAAATTCAAACCCTCTCTTCATGACGCAAATTCAAACGGACTTAGCAAGAAGCAAGGCAAATGCATGAATATGCTCACCGATATACTATATAGGTATGTCCGCTCTACTGTAAAAGTAACATATTGTCACGATTTGACCTGTCCAAAACACTCCCCGGACAAAAGTTTTCCTAGGTATAAAATTTCGTCGAAATCCGATCGTTTTACTCGATTTGACCTTGAACTTACCATTTCGAATGTCAATGTCAGGTCGGGGTCACGACTTGACCCGCCCAAAAGACTCCCCGGACAAAAGTACCCCTAGGTATCAAATTTCGTGGAAATCCGCATGTTTTACCCGATTTGACCTTCGATTGACCATTTTGAAGACCAAGGTCAGGTCGGGATGGGATGGGATGGGATGGAATACCATGGAAGTATATCTGATTCCATGGAATCTGACCTCTAGTTATTATTATTATTATACTACAGTATTTTTCAACGCCCAAATCTCGGAATGTATTAGTACTAGAAAACTCAAGTTTGGTAAGTATGTTGGGGTAAATGAGTTCTATGCCTTTGGCTCATAACGGATATTGTCCGCATTTACCCCGTAGAGTTATCTCCCTTTATATGAAAAAATGTCATTTTATTATCTCGGAAATTATAAGGAGCAGAGCATCGAAAATTGGACTGTATACACATCTCGATATGCCCTACTGCCCACGGGCATCAGAACTTGTGTCCGCGCTTTCCCTGAGGAGTTACCGCCCATAGTTGGCAAACCTCTATTTGATTGTACTCTGTTGTCCTCTTGTATCATTCCAGATAACTGCATGTGGTTTTCATAGTCGTGTTGACCGTTGTCAGTTTAGTCAGAGAAGGAAATTTTGACAGGGTCAGACATATATTTTGACACTGGGGTGGGGGGCAAATTGTTTGCAAAATAAAATTTTGATTGACATTCATATATTTAAGTTTATGTATTTCCCGAACGAAAACAAACTCATACCGGAAAGGATTTTTGAAATCCGAGAAGAAATGCAAGAGTTACGGGCCCTCAAAGTTTGCAATTTGGGCCCATGTGCTTGTCCTCACATCTCCTCCGAAGATATCGAACATAGGATATCATCTGATACGCCAACGTGTGCGGACGGAAGAGAGCACGCGGTGGGCCAAATTTTGCCAGTGTCTGTTCATTATTGTGGGTCTGGGGAGGGGTGGTCCGTGGTACCAATTTTTAATTCTTCTCGGAATCAGATGAAACTTGGAATATAACATCTGCAACATCAGCCGATCTAGAAACTGGAAGAATTTCGAAAATCCATCGAAAACTAAAAGAATCGCGGGCCCTCAAACTTTGCAATTTTGGGCCCATGTGCTTGATAACACATCTCCTCCGAAGATATCGAACATAGGATGTCATCTGATACGAAAATGCGTACGGACTGGAGACGGCACGCGGTGGGCCAAATTTTGCCAGTGTCGGTTCATTATTGTGGGTCTGGGGAGGGGTGGTCCGTGGTGCCGAATTTTAATTCTTCTCGGAATCAGATGAAACTTGGAATATAATATCTGCAACATCAGCCGATCTCGAAGCTGAAGACAGATCGTAAATACGTTGGAAAATGGCGGAGATTTTGGCCGTACAAGTTTGAATTTGGGCCCATATGCTTTCCAATAATCAAAGTGTTATCCGTCTCCAAATCAGATGAAATTTATACTATGCAATCTATGTCAGCCGCAAATCACAAAACTGGAAACAACTTTAAAATCCGTTGGAAACTGACGAAGTTACGGGGCCTCAAACTTAGCAGTTTGTGCCAGGGGTTGATGTTTTCCCAATCCCGTCACCCAATTTCGAGGCAGGGGTGGGGTCACGTCCAAACACTTGAGATCAACCTACACATATTAGGACAACATATAATCACCATACTTCATATTTTCCGTCCATAAACTGCGATTCTTTCCACTCATGATTGATCCTATTATTATACTTCCATGGTGTAACCAAGGAAGTATATTGTTTTTCTACTGCGGCCGTTTTCTGTTTAATTGGAAATACTCAGAAACTAATGGGAGGAGGACCGCGAAATCTCTAGCGAATGAAGGCATCTAAGGTCTACTAAAAATAATGGTATCCGGATGTTGGTCCAATATCTTTTAACAGAGTTATGGCCCTTTTTCGATTATTTTTCATTATTATACTTACATATTTTAATATGGAAGTATATTGTTATTCAATTTTTTATTTTTCACTATTATTATTATTTATTATTCTTAATATATTTTGAAACCCTTATATCTCAGAAAGTTTAAAAGTTAAAGCATTGAAATTTGGTAGGTATATGCACCTTGCCAAGATGCATGGTAATGGAGCATTTAGGTTTGTGCCCTAACTTGCTTACCAGAGTTATGGCCCTTAAACCAAAATTTTGGAAAAAGTTTGTGCGCAGATTTTCTCCTGTAAGAAGTCAAGCAGCTGAATTCGGTTCTCGTAATCGTGTTAACTAAGGAAAGGGCACGAATCGGGGAAATTTTCACCAAGGTCCGAAAACAATTTGTTGACCCGGGGAGGGGTGCAAAATTTGTCAATTTTTTTCTTGTCACCGATTCCAACCATTTTTACTGTCGGGTATCTATACGATGTACTGATGCTACTCGTGAAAGAATTTTGTAAATCGGGTGAGAAATGACCAAGTTATAACACATCGAAAAATGTACTAATAAAGTCCATGTGTAGAAAGTGCTTGTGTCCCGATCTTCTCCTAGACGAAGCGCAACAGCTGGATTTGCTCTATGTGAGCGTCTTAAACATAGACAGAAGACCAAACCAGGACATTTTTACAAAGGTCCGCTCAATTTTTCCTGGGCTAAGGGAGGGGCAAAATATGTCAATTTTTTTTTGTCGCCGATTTTAACCAAAATGATTGTGAAGTATCTGTAGGATGTACTAAGTATTATCGTGCGTGAATTTTGTGAATCGGTTGACAAATGTAGAAATGGTGGCCCTTTCCTTTTTTCAAGTTTACAGGGAAAGCACTATGAATTTATATTTCTTCAACCAATCGTGACGTGTTTGGTATCATTCGATGGGGAATTTTTAGCTCTTTTAAACGATTATTCATTTGCTGCATTATGTCGAATGAGTCCGGAGATATTCAAAAAAGTATGAACCAGAAACATACATATTGGCCTACATAGTAAAATATCGGCGCAATACCTCACCAAAACCCTAGTAAATATTATAGGGGCATAAAATACGAACACAATGGCGCAAATATTAGCTCGATATCTCGAAAATTGGCCGATATATGGCGACTTTTCTACCCGCGTCATCAAATTTCGAGGCATGGGTGGGGGTCACACCAGAACTTTCCAACTGAACACAGAAATGTCAATAAACCATACTATCGACATTCCAATCAATTCCGAGCGATTCCCTTATTATACTTACATATTTTAATATGGAAGTATATTGTTATTCAATTTTTTATTTTTCACTATTATTATTATTTATTATTCTTAATATATTTTGAAACCCTTATCTCTCAGAAAGTTTAAAAGTTAAAGCATTGAAATTTGGTAGGTATATGCACCTTGCCAAGATGCATGGTAATGGAGCATTTAGGTTTGTGCCCTAACTTGCTTACCAGAGTTATGGCCCTTAAACCAAAATTTTGGAAAAAGTTTGTGCGCAGATTTTCTCCTGTAAGAAGTCAAGCAGCTGAATTCGGTTCTCGTAATCGTGTTAACTAAGGAAAGGGCACGAATCGGGGAAATTTTCACCAAGGTCCGAAAACAATTTGTTGACCCGGGGAGGGGTGCAAAATTTGTCAATTTTTTTCTTGTCACCGATTCCAACCATTTTTACTGTCGGGTATCTATACGATGTACTGATGCTACTCGTGAAAGAATTTTGTAAATCGGGTGAGAAATGACCAAGTTATAACACATCGAAAAATGTACTAATAAAGTCCATGTGTAGAAAGTGCTTGTGTCCCGATCTTCTCCTAGACGAAGCGCAACAGCTGGATTTGCTCTATGTGAGCGTCTTAAACATAGACAGAAGACCAAACCAGGACATTTTTACTAAGGTCCGCTCAATTTTTCCTGGGCTAAGGGAGGGGCAAAATATGTCAATTTTTTTTTGTCGCCGATTTTAACCAAAATGATTGTGAAGTATCTGTAGGATGTACTAAGTATTATCGTGCGTGAATTTTGTGAATCGGTTGACAAATGTAGAAATGGTGGCCCTTTCCTTTTTTCAAGTTTACAGGGAAAGCACTATGAATTTATATTTCTTCAACCAATCGTGACGTGTTTGGTATCATTCGATGGGGAATTTTTAGCTCTTTTAAACGATTATTCATTTGCTGCATTATGTCGAATGAGTCCGGAGATATTCAAAAAAGTATGAACCAGAAACATACATATTGGCCTACATAGTAAAATATCGGCGCAATACCTCACCAAAACCCTAGTAAATATTATAGGGGCATAAAATACGAACACAATGGCGCAAATATTAGCTCGATATCTCGAAAATTGGCCGATATATGGCGACTTTTCTACCCGCGTCATCAAATTTCGAGGCATGGGTGGGGGTCACACCAGAACTTTCCAACTGAACACAGAAATGTCAATAAACCATACTATCGACATTCCAATCAATTCCGAGCGATTCCCTTATTATACTTACATATTTTAATATGGAAGTATATTGTTATTCAATTTTTTATTTTTCACTATTATTATTATTTATTATTCTTAATATATTTTGAAACCCTTATATCTCAGAAAGTTTAAAAGTTAAAGCATTGAAATTTGGTAGGTATATGCACCTTGCCAAGATGCATGGTAATGGAGCATTTAGGTTTGTGCCCTAACTTGCTTACCAGAGTTATGGCCCTTAAACCAAAATTTTGGAAAAAGTTTGTGCGCAGATTTTCTCCTGTAAGAAGTCAAGCAGCTGAATTCGGTTCTCGTAATCGTGTTAACTAAGGAAAGGGCACGAATCGGGGAAATTTTCACCAAGGTCCGAAAACAATTTGTTGACCCGGGGAGGGGTGCAAAATTTGTCAATTTTTTTCTTGTCACCGATTCCAACCATTTTTACTGTCGGGTATCTATACGATGTACTGATGCTACTCGTGAAAGAATTTTGTAAATCGGGTGAGAAATGACCAAGTTATAACACATCGAAAAATGTACTAATAAAGTCCATGTGTAGAAAGTGCTTGTGTCCCGATCTTCTCCTAGACGAAGCGCAACAGCTGGATTTGCTCTATGTGAGCGTCTTAAACATAGACAGAAGACCAAACCAGGACATTTTTACAAAGGTCCGCTCAATTTTTCCTGGGCTAAGGGAGGGGCAAAATATGTCAATTTTTTTTTGTCGCCGATTTTAACCAAAATGATTGTGAAGTATCTGTAGGATGTACTAAGTATTATCGTGCGTGAATTTTGTGAATCGGTTGACAAATGTAGAAATGGTGGCCCTTTCCTTTTTTCAAGTTTACAGGGAAAGCACTATGAATTTATATTTCTTCAACCAATCGTGACGTGTTTGGTATCATTCGATGGGGAATTTTTAGCTCTTTTAAACGATTATTCATTTGCTGCATTATGTCGAATGAGTCCGGAGATATTCAAAAAAGTATGAACCAGAAACATACATATTGGCCTACATAGTAAAATATCGGCGCAATACCTCACCAAAACCCTAGTAAATATTATAGGGGCATAAAATACGAACACAATGGCGCAAATATTAGCTCGATATCTCGAAAATTGGCCGATATATGGCGACTTTTCTACCCGCGTCATCAAATTTCGAGGCATGGGTGGGGGTCACACCAGAACTTTCCAACTGAACACAGAAATGTCAATAAACCATACTATCGACATTCCAATCAATTCCGAGCGATTCCCTTATTATACTTACATATTTTAATATGGAAGTATATTGTTATTCAATTTTTTATTTTTCACTATTATTATTATTTATTATTCTTAATATATTTTGAAACCCTTATATCTCAGAAAGTTTAAAAGTTAAAGCATTGAAATTTGGTAGGTATATGCACCTTGCCAAGATGCATGGTAATGGAGCATTTAGGTTTGTGCCCTAACTTGCTTACCAGAGTTATGGCCCTTAAACCAAAATTTTGGAAAAAGTTTGTGCGCAGATTTTCTCCTGTAAGAAGTCAAGCAGCTGAATTCGGTTCTCGTAATCGTGTTAACTAAGGAAAGGGCACGAATCGGGGAAATTTTCACCAAGGTCCGAAAACAATTTGTTGACCCGGGGAGGGGTGCAAAATTTGTCAATTTTTTTCTTGTCACCGATTCCAACCATTTTTACTGTCGGGTATCTATACGATGTACTGATGCTACTCGTGAAAGAATTTTGTAAATCGGGTGAGAAATGACCAAGTTATAACACATCGAAAAATGTACTAATAAAGTCCATGTGTAGAAAGTGCTTGTGTCCCGATCTTCTCCTAGACGAAGCGCAACAGCTGGATTTGCTCTATGTGAGCGTCTTAAACATAGACAGAAGACCAAACCAGGACATTTTTACAAAGGTCCGCTCAATTTTTCCTGGGCTAAGGGAGGGGCAAAATATGTCAATTTTTTTTTGTCGCCGATTTTAACCAAAATGATTGTGAAGTATCTGTAGGATGTACTAAGTATTATCGTGCGTGAATTTTGTGAATCGGTTGACAAATGTAGAAATGGTGGCCCTTTCCTTTTTTCAAGTTTACAGGGAAAGCACTATGAATTTATATTTCTTCAACCAATCGTGACGTGTTTGGTATCATTCGATGGGGAATTTTTAGCTCTTTTAAACGATTATTCATTTGCTGCATTATGTCGAATGAGTCCGGAGATATTCAAAAAAGTATGAACCAGAAACATACATATTGGCCTACATAGTAAAATATCGGCGCAATACCTCACCAAAACCCTAGTAAATATTATAGGGGCATAAAATACGAACACAATGGCGCAAATATTAGCTCGATATCTCGAAAATTGGCCGATATATGGCGACTTTTCTACCCGCGTCATCAAATTTCGAGGCATGGGTGGGGGTCACACCAGAACTTTCCAACTGAACACAGAAATGTCAATAAACCATACTATCGACATTCCAATCAATTCCGAGCGATTCCCTTATTATACTTACATATTTTAATATGGAAGTATATTGTTATTCAATTTTTTATTTTTCACTATTATTATTATTTATTATTCTTAATATATTTTGAAACCCTTATATCTCAGAAAGTTTAAAAGTTAAAGCATTGAAATTTGGTAGGTATATGCACCTTGCCAAGATGCATGGTAATGGAGCATTTAGGTTTGTGCCCTAACTTGCTTACCAGAGTTATGGCCCTTAAACCAAAATTTTGGAAAAAGTTTGTGCGCAGATTTTCTCCTGTAAGAAGTCAAGCAGCTGAATTCGGTTCTCGTAATCGTGTTAACTAAGGAAAGGGCACGAATCGGGGAAATTTTCACCAAGGTCCGAAAACAATTTGTTGACCCGGGGAGGGGTGCAAAATTTGTCAATTTTTTTCTTGTCACCGATTCCAACCATTTTTACTGTCGGGTATCTATACGATGTACTGATGCTACTCGTGAAAGAATTTTGTAAATCGGGTGAGAAATGACCAAGTTATAACACATCGAAAAATGTACTAATAAAGTCCATGTGTAGAAAGTGCTTGTGTCCCGATCTTCTCCTAGACGAAGCGCAACAGCTGGATTTGCTCTATGTGAGCGTCTTAAACATAGACAGAAGACCAAACCAGGACATTTTTACAAAGGTCCGCTCAATTTTTCCTGGGCTAAGGGAGGGGCAAAATATGTCAATTTTTTTTTGTCGCCGATTTTAACCAAAATGATTGTGAAGTATCTGTAGGATGTACTAAGTATTATCGTGCGTGAATTTTGTGAATCGGTTGACAAATGTAGAAATGGTGGCCCTTTCCTTTTTTCAAGTTTACAGGGAAAGCACTATGAATTTATATTTCTTCAACCAATCGTGACGTGTTTGGTATCATTCGATGGGGAATTTTTAGCTCTTTTAAACGATTATTCATTTGCTGCATTATGTCGAATGAGTCCGGAGATATTCAAAAAAGTATGAACCAGAAACATACATATTGGCCTACATAGTAAAATATCGGCGCAATACCTCACCAAAACCCTAGTAAATATTATAGGGGCATAAAATACGAACACAATGGCGCAAATATTAGCTCGATATCTCGAAAATTGGCCGATATATGGCGACTTTTCTACCCGCGTCATCAAATTTCGAGGCATGGGTGGGGGTCACACCAGAACTTTCCAACTGAACACAGAAATGTCAATAAACCATACTATCGACATTCCAATCAATTCCGAGCGATTCCCTTATTATACTTACATATTTTAATATGGAAGTATATTGTTATTCAATTTTTTATTTTTCACTATTATTATTATTTATTATTCTTAATATATTTTGAAACCCTTATATCTCAGAAAGTTTAAAAGTTAAAGCATTGAAATTTGGTAGGTATATGCACCTTGCCAAGATGCATGGTAATGGAGCATTTAGGTTTGTGCCCTAACTTGCTTACCAGAGTTATGGCCCTTAAACCAAAATTTTGGAAAAAGTTTGTGCGCAGATTTTCTCCTGTAAGAAGTCAAGCAGCTGAATTCGGTTCTCGTAATCGTGTTAACTAAGGAAAGGGCACGAATCGGGGAAATTTTCACCAAGGTCCGAAAACAATTTGTTGACCCGGGGAGGGGTGCAAAATTTGTCAATTTTTTTCTTGTCACCGATTCCAACCATTTTTACTGTCGGGTATCTATACGATGTACTGATGCTACTCGTGAAAGAATTTTGTAAATCGGGTGAGAAATGACCAAGTTATAACACATCGAAAAATGTACTAATAAAGTCCATGTGTAGAAAGTGCTTGTGTCCCGATCTTCTCCTAGACGAAGCGCAACAGCTGGATTTGCTCTATGTGAGCGTCTTAAACATAGACAGAAGACCAAACCAGGACATTTTTACAAAGGTCCGCTCAATTTTTCCTGGGCTAAGGGAGGGGCAAAATATGTCAATTTTTTTTTGTCGCCGATTTTAACCAAAATGATTGTGAAGTATCTGTAGGATGTACTAAGTATTATCGTGCGTGAATTTTGTGAATCGGTTGACAAATGTAGAAATGGTGGCCCTTTCCTTTTTTCAAGTTTACAGGGAAAGCACTATGAATTTATATTTCTTCAACCAATCGTGACGTGTTTGGTATCATTCGATGGGGAATTTTTAGCTCTTTTAAACGATTATTCATTTGCTGCATTATGTCGAATGAGTCCGGAGATATTCAAAAAAGTATGAACCAGAAACATACATATTGGCCTACATAGTAAAATATCGGCGCAATACCTCACCAAAACCCTAGTAAATATTATAGGGGCATAAAATACGAACACAATGGCGCAAATATTAGCTCGATATCTCGAAAATTGGCCGATATATGGCGACTTTTCTACCCGCGTCATCAAATTTCGAGGCATGGGTGGGGGTCACACCAGAACTTTCCAACTGAACACAGAAATGTCAATAAACCATACTATCGACATTCCAATCAATTCCGAGCGATTCCCTTATTATACTTACATATTTTAATATGGAAGTATATTGTTATTCAATTTTTTATTTTTCACTATTATTATTATTTATTATTCTTAATATATTTTGAAACCCTTATATCTCAGAAAGTTTAAAAGTTAAAGCATTGAAATTTGGTAGGTATATGCACCTTGCCAAGATGCATGGTAATGGAGCATTTAGGTTTGTGCCCTAACTTGCTTACCAGAGTTATGGCCCTTAAACCAAAATTTTGGAAAAAGTTTGTGCGCAGATTTTCTCCTGTAAGAAGTCAAGCAGCTGAATTCGGTTCTCGTAATCGTGTTAACTAAGGAAAGGGCACGAATCGGGGAAATTTTCACCAAGGTCCGAAAACAATTTGTTGACCCGGGGAGGGGTGCAAAATTTGTCAATTTTTTTCTTGTCACCGATTCCAACCATTTTTACTGTCGGGTATCTATACGATGTACTGATGCTACTCGTGAAAGAATTTTGTAAATCGGGTGAGAAATGACCAAGTTATAACACATCGAAAAATGTACTAATAAAGTCCATGTGTAGAAAGTGCTTGTGTCCCGATCTTCTCCTAGACGAAGCGCAACAGCTGGATTTGCTCTATGTGAGCGTCTTAAACATAGACAGAAGACCAAACCAGGACATTTTTACAAAGGTCCGCTCAATTTTTCCTGGGCTAAGGGAGGGGCAAAATATGTCAATTTTTTTTTGTCGCCGATTTTAACCAAAATGATTGTGAAGTATCTGTAGGATGTACTAAGTATTATCGTGCGTGAATTTTGTGAATCGGTTGACAAATGTAGAAATGGTGGCCCTTTCCTTTTTTCAAGTTTACAGGGAAAGCACTATGAATTTATATTTCTTCAACCAATCGTGACGTGTTTGGTATCATTCGATGGGGAATTTTTAGCTCTTTTAAACGATTATTCATTTGCTGCATTATGTCGAATGAGTCCGGAGATATTCAAAAAAGTATGAACCAGAAACATACATATTGGCCTACATAGTAAAATATCGGCGCAATACCTCACCAAAACCCTAGTAAATATTATAGGGGCATAAAATACGAACACAATGGCGCAAATATTAGCTCGATATCTCGAAAATTGGCCGATATATGGCGACTTTTCTACCCGCGTCATCAAATTTCGAGGCATGGGTGGGGGTCACACCAGAACTTTCCAACTGAACACAGAAATGTCAATAAACCATACTATCGACATTCCAATCAATTCCGAGCGATTCCCTTATTATACTTACATATTTTAATATGGAAGTATATTGTTATTCAATTTTTTATTTTTCACTATTATTATTATTTATTATTCTTAATATATTTTGAAACCCTTATATCTCAGAAAGTTTAAAAGTTAAAGCATTGAAATTTGGTAGGTATATGCACCTTGCCAAGATGCATGGTAATGGAGCATTTAGGTTTGTGCCCTAACTTGCTTACCAGAGTTATGGCCCTTAAACCAAAATTTTGGAAAAAGTTTGTGCGCAGATTTTCTCCTGTAAGAAGTCAAGCAGCTGAATTCGGTTCTCGTAATCGTGTTAACTAAGGAAAGGGCACGAATCGGGGAAATTTTCACCAAGGTCCGAAAACAATTTGTTGACCCGGGGAGGGGTGCAAAATTTGTCAATTTTTTTCTTGTCACCGATTCCAACCATTTTTACTGTCGGGTATCTATACGATGTACTGATGCTACTCGTGAAAGAATTTTGTAAATCGGGTGAGAAATGACCAAGTTATAACACATCGAAAAATGTACTAATAAAGTCCATGTGTAGAAAGTGCTTGTGTCCCGATCTTCTCCTAGACGAAGCGCAACAGCTGGATTTGCTCTATGTGAGCGTCTTAAACATAGACAGAAGACCAAACCAGGACATTTTTACAAAGGTCCGCTCAATTTTTCCTGGGCTAAGGGAGGGGCAAAATATGTCAATTTTTTTTTGTCGCCGATTTTAACCAAAATGATTGTGAAGTATCTGTAGGATGTACTAAGTATTATCGTGCGTGAATTTTGTGAATCGGTTGACAAATGTAGAAATGGTGGCCCTTTCCTTTTTTCAAGTTTACAGGGAAAGCACTATGAATTTATATTTCTTCAACCAATCGTGACGTGTTTGGTATCATTCGATGGGGAATTTTTAGCTCTTTTAAACGATTATTCATTTGCTGCATTATGTCGAATGAGTCCGGAGATATTCAAAAAAGTATGAACCAGAAACATACATATTGGCCTACATAGTAAAATATCGGCGCAATACCTCACCAAAACCCTAGTAAATATTATAGGGGCATAAAATACGAACACAATGGCGCAAATATTAGCTCGATATCTCGAAAATTGGCCGATATATGGCGACTTTTCTACCCGCGTCATCAAATTTCGAGGCATGGGTGGGGGTCACACCAGAACTTTCCAACTGAACACAGAAATGTCAATAAACCATACTATCGACATTCCAATCAATTCCGAGCGATTCCCTTATTATACTTACATATTTTAATATGGAAGTATATTGTTATTCAATTTTTTATTTTTCACTATTATTATTATTTATTATTCTTAATATATTTTGAAACCCTTATATCTCAGAAAGTTTAAAAGTTAAAGCATTGAAATTTGGTAGGTATATGCACCTTGCCAAGATGCATGGTAATGGAGCATTTAGGTTTGTGCCCTAACTTGCTTACCAGAGTTATGGCCCTTAAACCAAAATTTTGGAAAAAGTTTGTGCGCAGATTTTCTCCTGTAAGAAGTCAAGCAGCTGAATTCGGTTCTCGTAATCGTGTTAACTAAGGAAAGGGCACGAATCGGGGAAATTTTCACCAAGGTCCGAAAACAATTTGTTGACCCGGGGAGGGGTGCAAAATTTGTCAATTTTTTTCTTGTCACCGATTCCAACCATTTTTACTGTCGGGTATCTATACGATGTACTGATGCTACTCGTGAAAGAATTTTGTAAATCGGGTGAGAAATGACCAAGTTATAACACATCGAAAAATGTACTAATAAAGTCCATGTGTAGAAAGTGCTTGTGTCCCGATCTTCTCCTAGACGAAGCGCAACAGCTGGATTTGCTCTATGTGAGCGTCTTAAACATAGACAGAAGACCAAACCAGGACATTTTTACAAAGGTCCGCTCAATTTTTCCTGGGCTAAGGGAGGGGCAAAATATGTCAATTTTTTTTTGTCGCCGATTTTAACCAAAATGATTGTGAAGTATCTGTAGGATGTACTAAGTATTATCGTGCGTGAATTTTGTGAATCGGTTGACAAATGTAGAAATGGTGGCCCTTTCCTTTTTTCAAGTTTACAGGGAAAGCACTATGAATTTATATTTCTTCAACCAATCGTGACGTGTTTGGTATCATTCGATGGGGAATTTTTAGCTCTTTTAAACGATTATTCATTTGCTGCATTATGTCGAATGAGTCCGGAGATATTCAAAAAAGTATGAACCAGAAACATACATATTGGCCTACATAGTAAAATATCGGCGCAATACCTCACCAAAACCCTAGTAAATATTATAGGGGCATAAAATACGAACACAATGGCGCAAATATTAGCTCGATATCTCGAAAATTGGCCGATATATGGCGACTTTTCTACCCGCGTCATCAAATTTCGAGGCATGGGTGGGGGTCACACCAGAACTTTCCAACTGAACACAGAAATGTCAATAAACCATACTATCGACATTCCAATCAATTCCGAGCGATTCCCTTATTATACTTACATATTTTAATATGGAAGTATATTGTTATTCAATTTTTTATTTTTCACTATTATTATTATTTATTATTCTTAATATATTTTGAAACCCTTATATCTCAGAAAGTTTAAAAGTTAAAGCATTGAAATTTGGTAGGTATATGCACCTTGCCAAGATGCATGGTAATGGAGCATTTAGGTTTGTGCCCTAACTTGCTTACCAGAGTTATGGCCCTTAAACCAAAATTTTGGAAAAAGTTTGTGCGCAGATTTTCTCCTGTAAGAAGTCAAGCAGCTGAATTCGGTTCTCGTAATCGTGTTAACTAAGGAAAGGGCACGAATCGGGGAAATTTTCACCAAGGTCCGAAAACAATTTGTTGACCCGGGGAGGGGTGCAAAATTTGTCAATTTTTTTCTTGTCACCGATTCCAACCATTTTTACTGTCGGGTATCTATACGATGTACTGATGCTACTCGTGAAAGAATTTTGTAAATCGGGTGAGAAATGACCAAGTTATAACACATCGAAAAATGTACTAATAAAGTCCATGTGTAGAAAGTGCTTGTGTCCCGATCTTCTCCTAGACGAAGCGCAACAGCTGGATTTGCTCTATGTGAGCGTCTTAAACATAGACAGAAGACCAAACCAGGACATTTTTACAAAGGTCCGCTCAATTTTTCCTGGGCTAAGGGAGGGGCAAAATATGTCAATTTTTTTTTGTCGCCGATTTTAACCAAAATGATTGTGAAGTATCTGTAGGATGTACTAAGTATTATCGTGCGTGAATTTTGTGAATCGGTTGACAAATGTAGAAATGGTGGCCCTTTCCTTTTTTCAAGTTTACAGGGAAAGCACTATGAATTTATATTTCTTCAACCAATCGTGACGTGTTTGGTATCATTCGATGGGGAATTTTTAGCTCTTTTAAACGATTATTCATTTGCTGCATTATGTCGAATGAGTCCGGAGATATTCAAAAAAGTATGAACCAGAAACATACATATTGGCCTACATAGTAAAATATCGGCGCAATACCTCACCAAAACCCTAGTAAATATTATAGGGGCATAAAATACGAACACAATGGCGCAAATATTAGCTCGATATCTCGAAAATTGGCCGATATATGGCGACTTTTCTACCCGCGTCATCAAATTTCGAGGCATGGGTGGGGGTCACACCAGAACTTTCCAACTGAACACAGAAATGTCAATAAACCATACTATCGACATTCCAATCAATTCCGAGCGATTCCCTTATTATACTTACATATTTTAATATGGAAGTATATTGTTATTCAATTTTTTATTTTTCACTATTATTATTATTTATTATTCTTAATATATTTTGAAACCCTTATATCTCAGAAAGTTTAAAAGTTAAAGCATTGAAATTTGGTAGGTATATGCACCTTGCCAAGATGCATGGTAATGGAGCATTTAGGTTTGTGCCCTAACTTGCTTACCAGAGTTATGGCCCTTAAACCAAAATTTTGGAAAAAGTTTGTGCGCAGATTTTCTCCTGTAAGAAGTCAAGCAGCTGAATTCGGTTCTCGTAATCGTGTTAACTAAGGAAAGGGCACGAATCGGGGAAATTTTCACCAAGGTCCGAAAACAATTTGTTGACCCGGGGAGGGGTGCAAAATTTGTCAATTTTTTTCTTGTCACCGATTCCAACCATTTTTACTGTCGGGTATCTATACGATGTACTGATGCTACTCGTGAAAGAATTTTGTAAATCGGGTGAGAAATGACCAAGTTATAACACATCGAAAAATGTACTAATAAAGTCCATGTGTAGAAAGTGCTTGTGTCCCGATCTTCTCCTAGACGAAGCGCAACAGCTGGATTTGCTCTATGTGAGCGTCTTAAACATAGACAGAAGACCAAACCAGGACATTTTTACAAAGGTCCGCTCAATTTTTCCTGGGCTAAGGGAGGGGCAAAATATGTCAATTTTTTTTTGTCGCCGATTTTAACCAAAATGATTGTGAAGTATCTGTAGGATGTACTAAGTATTATCGTGCGTGAATTTTGTGAATCGGTTGACAAATGTAGAAATGGTGGCCCTTTCCTTTTTTCAAGTTTACAGGGAAAGCACTATGAATTTATATTTCTTCAACCAATCGTGACGTGTTTGGTATCATTCGATGGGGAATTTTTAGCTCTTTTAAACGATTATTCATTTGCTGCATTATGTCGAATGAGTCCGGAGATATTCAAAAAAGTATGAACCAGAAACATACATATTGGCCTACATAGTAAAATATCGGCGCAATACCTCACCAAAACCCTAGTAAATATTATAGGGGCATAAAATACGAACACAATGGCGCAAATATTAGCTCGATATCTCGAAAATTGGCCGATATATGGCGACTTTTCTACCCGCGTCATCAAATTTCGAGGCATGGGTGGGGGTCACACCAGAACTTTCCAACTGAACACAGAAATGTCAATAAACCATACTATCGACATTCCAATCAATTCCGAGCGATTCCCTTATTATACTTACATATTTTAATATGGAAGTATATTGTTATTCAATTTTTTATTTTTCACTATTATTATTATTTATTATTCTTAATATATTTTGAAACCCTTATATCTCAGAAAGTTTAAAAGTTAAAGCATTGAAATTTGGTAGGTATATGCACCTTGCCAAGATGCATGGTAATGGAGCATTTAGGTTTGTGCCCTAACTTGCTTACCAGAGTTATGGCCCTTAAACCAAAATTTTGGAAAAAGTTTGTGCGCAGATTTTCTCCTGTAAGAAGTCAAGCAGCTGAATTCGGTTCTCGTAATCGTGTTAACTAAGGAAAGGGCACGAATCGGGGAAATTTTCACCAAGGTCCGAAAACAATTTGTTGACCCGGGGAGGGGTGCAAAATTTGTCAATTTTTTTCTTGTCACCGATTCCAACCATTTTTACTGTCGGGTATCTATACGATGTACTGATGCTACTCGTGAAAGAATTTTGTAAATCGGGTGAGAAATGACCAAGTTATAACACATCGAAAAATGTACTAATAAAGTCCATGTGTAGAAAGTGCTTGTGTCCCGATCTTCTCCTAGACGAAGCGCAACAGCTGGATTTGCTCTATGTGAGCGTCTTAAACATAGACAGAAGACCAAACCAGGACATTTTTACAATGTCAAAAATTACACAAATGACCACTGGCGATATATTTCAACATCCATTCATGTTGGCGCACTGTATTAAGTGTTGTATTGGCTAATGGGTAATCACTCAAAACAAAGTCGGCTGTCTGTCTTGCCGACCGGCCGTGATTATGCGGTTTTATCACGATGCGGCTTAAAAATGACATATTTTGAGTCCAAAAACGGTCGAAATTCATTAGTTTTAGAATAGTAGTTCGTTTTGTTTTCACTTTTTTTAAAACCCCCATTTTTTACAAAAATAATTCTCGACTTTGACATTTGAGAATTAACAGAACTGTGGTGTCCGTCGTATATTGTTATAACACTTCTCAGCATGGACCACGTTTTCATAAAGCACAATCCGTCTTATGCGCGGACTTTCGCTTGCAGTTCTCAATTCAATTGAAACTATTTTCTATCCGTTCACGCGCCCGTAAACCATTTTAATATATGATATATTCAAATTGAATGAATGGGAGTCAGCGTATCCCGTCCGACGCCCCAACCTTGCCACCCCTTAGTCGCTAATTTTGGTATCATAATTTCGGAACGTGACACTTTGCGGTTTGGTATTGGTTTACCATCTGACATAGTGCATAATTTTGTTGAATTCAGATCTGACCATTTAAAAATTGTCTCTTTATCATCTGTATGTGTCACGAGTGAAAATATATGACTTTATTGTCCGACTGTTAAGACCGCCGATTGCATATTTCGCATTAATTGGACGAGACGTAATGTAAAGTCTTATAACTTACGAATAGGCGACAACGTCGACGTCGTACATTCGTTCGCTACTCGGAAAATATACAATAAATGCCTTAAAGCGCCGACTAATTCACCACCTGCGGGTATACAAGAATATGAAGCACACCAAAATTAAGCGAATTGCATATGGAATGTGTAGGTATAAGCTGCCATGTATATATCATTTCAAGAATGCTACCATTTCATGACAATCTATTTGTTAAAATACGGCACCTTAAACTGTTGGGAACATCGCGATATAGGCAAGCGAGCAAAGAGAGTTTAATGTCATCATACCATACGCTATTTCGCTGTTCCGAAATGGGTGGTCGATCAATGTAGCATAATTACATTGAACGACATATATAAGTATGTTTTTGTGTGAATAACGATTGTTAACTTGGTATTATGAACTTATGCATGACTGTGAAGACTTGCAATAACATATTAAATGGTAAAATACGCGCATTCATATCCGTATATTCTCAAAAATATCCGTCTATTTTACAAGCTCGACATGCTATATTTGTTTATGGTATACCAGGGGGGTGAAAACAAAAATTCCGGCACGTATGCCGGGGTGGGTGGGTGATCAAATCCACCAACAAGCAATTTTTTCCGCAACTAAAAAAAATAATTTCCTGCTTGTTTTTTAGTGTTTTGGCAACTGTAAACTGTAAACTGACTGCAGGCAGTTATCGTGTTGTATTTTGTTGCAAATTTTTAAATCCAAGATGGCCGCTGGCAGCCATGTTTTTTTGGCCGAATGACCTCAAAAGGACTCATTCCTATTTACATGTCCATGTCAACATCCATGATAAATAGTATGCACAGAAATTCATATACAGCTGTTTACAGTGAATTCCCCCCCGCAAATCTCTGTTTTAGTGTTAAAAGGGGGGGTGGGTGTCAAAAAATGGTCGGAAAAAACTGCCGAAAACGGAAAAAACATTTGGCGAAGGGGGTGGGTGGGTACAAAAAATGATCGAAAGGGAAAAAATGCCATACGTGCCTGAAATCTTTGTACGACCCCCCCCCCCCCCCTGGGTATACTACCGTTTCAACACATCGGCTATTTATCATTTTGCTGGTGAGAAGGCGTATGTTCAGTTTGGTGCTATTTATGTACACAGAAAAGGCACCATTACTCGGGAAAGCAACATACCGAAATGCATATAGATGTACGCGAATCATGTTACGTTCTCACACAATGCAGCTTTCCCAAATCCGCGCTCTTTAAAATAGAATTGGCTGCATGACTGGCCTACTTCTGATGGCACAGTGTGTTGCGCACCTGTCCGATTAAGTCGCTTTGAACCAAAAATGTATACAAAATTCGCACAAGCTGTGGAAAAGTTCGCGATCTTGGACAGTCAGTACAATCGGTTGGACAGTCAGTACAATCGGTATAAACGTTTGTAATGACATAACGTGTCTTGACAGCATTACCTGTTATGCTATTTTGATATGTTTCTAAATTATATTTAATGCTTGATTCCTGATACACATATATAGTGACATTTCAGTGATCTTTCTAGAGCGTTCCCGAGCATGATAGAACTTCAAATAAAACATATTCGCCTTTGTCCCATTCTGGTGATTTGGGCTCGTTTTTAGCATGTTACTAATTTTATAATAAGGCGTAATCAAGACATGTGTTATCAGTTGTGTGAGTGATTGCCATTCGCGCATAATTATTTCATAAATAAATATATCCGCTGCACGTAGATATAACCGTCACTTATAGTACTGGCCGTTGAAATCACTGACCCGACAAACTGATAAACCAAGACTTAACACTTGGCAAATTACAGATCGGCATTGATTTAAAACTTCGCACTTCATTGTGGACAGACTATAACTATCCGTATATTTCACGAGAATATACCATCCCATAGCAGTTATAATTTTTAACATCTCAAGTCTTTAATTTGGAATATATGCACAAGAGATAGACACATGTGTGCATGTGGAACCCGTGCATGTTCTTTATTCCCGTTGCCAATTAAATATATATATTGTACACATGTGGGTATGTATACTAATAAAACCGAACTGTGTCTGTGTTCATTTGTTTGTCGGTCTGACCTGCTATTGGTGCCCAACCGGTTGGATCATGACAAACTAAAATTGGAACACACGGTGAATTGTCACGTGGAGTGTCATGGGATAGGTGCATCTGACGTCGTGTGATTTAATTTGGAATTCATGAATAATTTAATAACATGCTTACATCTATATCTACAGTATGCCCTAAGTAATCGACTCCTTAAACATAGCAGAATTATGGGTAATATTTCAGGATTTAGCGGGAAATATAGCCTGCTGACATTCATCCGAAAGCTCTCCTGAATCCCGAAAAGTTACCCATAATTCTGCTGTGTTTAAGGGGTCGATTACATAGGGCATTACTGTATATCTGCGAATTTCTGTCTGTCTGCCTGTGTCTGTCTTCTACAGAAATTACAGGAGACCATCTAGATGATACCAAAGGGTCTACTAGGGGTCACTTTTTACGAGAAATATAATTTCAAAAGTAGCCTCATTCTTAATCTTTTATTTTTGCGAACTGATGTGTTTATGATAAACATGTATCATAATATAAGGTCTGAAGTATGCATGGGTGTAACTAAATAAATACTTCAATAGTTGTGGAACGGATTAATCGAGATAAACAAAATTACGATCGAAAAGGTGAGCCACTACTTATATTCCATGACTTTTTAAAGTTATAGATATAGTTAGAATTATTGTGGTTATGGTTACGGCTAGAGCATGGTTATGCTTATAGAAACATTTAGTATTGGGACATGGTACGGGTTGCCGATAGGTATGGTTATGTTGAGATTTGGGTTATGGGAAAGGTAATGATTGAGAGGGGATTTGGATTGGAATATATATGATAATTATATGGAAGTATCAAACTTCCAATAGGAAGTTTAAAAATTCTAGTTATTATTATTATTATACTACAGTATTTTTCAACGCCCAAATCTCGGAATGTATTAGTACTAGAAAACTCAAGTTTGGTAAGTATGTTGGGGTAAATGAGTTCTATGCCTTTGGCTCATAACGGATATTGTCCGCATTTACCCCGTAGAGTTATCTCCCTTTATATGAAAAAATGTCATTTTATTATCTCGGAAATTATAAGGAGCAGAGCATCGAAAATTGGACTGTATACACATCTCGATATGCCCTACTGCCCACGGGCATCAGAACTTGTGTCCGCGCTTTCCCTGAGGAGTTACCGCCCATAGTTGGCAAACCTCTATTTGATTGTACTCTGTTGTCCTCTTGTATCATTCCAGATAACTGCATGTGGTTTTCATAGTCGTGTTGACCGTTGTCAGTTTAGTCAGAGAAGGAAATTTTGACAGGGTCAGACATATATTTTGACACTGGGGTGGGGGGCAAATTGTTTGCAAAATAAAATTTTGATTGACATTCATATATTTAAGTTTATGTATTTCCCGAACGAAAACAAACTCATACCGGAAAGGATTTTTGAAATCCGAGAAGAAATGCAAGAGTTACGGGCCCTCAAAGTTTGCAATTTGGGCCCATGTGCTTGTCCTCACATCTCCTCCGAAGATTCAGATTATGCTACACCCGAAACGGAGATGACTTTTGGGAAATCCAGAGTCCAAAACGGATCGAAATCGCCCTGTTCCAGAAAAGTCGTTCATTTTGTTTTCACTTTTTGAAAAAGGCTCCAATATTTCAACCAAAACTTTTGGACTTAAAACATTATTTTTTTCTCAGTCAAGTGAAAAGAGCTCTTCAAAATAATTCCGCTTATATATATAATATATATTATCTATATATACGCCAAAAATTTGTATATTGTTTATATTCTAGTTATTTATCGAATATAAAAAGCATCTTTACATTATCTTTAGTTTGGTATTATTCGTATTTGATGATTAAAATACACCAAAACATGTTAAAAATAAAAAATAAAAAAAGATAATTTGACGGGATTCGAACTCACGTCGCAATAAAACACATACTGAATGTTTGACGCTCTCTCCACTCGGCTACGCACTGCGCTGTTAATTTATAAGAAAATATATTAGTATTAAATATGTAGGCATATAACTGTGTATATTTAAACTTTATATCCAAACTGATTGAAATCGAATATAAAAAGCATCTTTACATTATCTTTAGTTTGGTATTATTCGTATTTGATGATTAAAATACACCAAAACATGTTAAAAATAAAAAATAAAAAAAGATAATTTGACGGGATTCGAACTCACGTCGCAATAAAAACACAAGCTGAAGGTTTGACGCTCTGACCACTCGACTACGCACTGCGCTATTAATTTATAAGAAAATATATTAGTATTAAATATATAGGCATATAACTGTGTATATTTAAACTTTATATCCAAACTGATTGAAATGCGTGACTATATATATATACCCCTTTCCGCTATACGGGGAACAGGAAAATGCACCTATTCTTCCCACCAAATCCAAAAGGGCTAATTAAAGAGCAAGGTAATGCCGTAGCAGGTACATTTGGATATTCTATTCACGCCCCCCCCCCCAAATCTTGACCGCTATACTTCAAATTCAAACATCGAGAATTTTTTTTTTGACGAGTACATCTGATAGCTAGTGTTCACGCGCATCTAGAGCGCAATTTTCTAATTTTCAGATGGAACGGAACGGTTTACTCGTGACAACGCTATATATCATAAATATGTATACTTCTGTAGTCTATCACTAGCCGATTTTTAGCCCCAAATCCAAACGGGCCGATGTAGGAGCGAGTTTAATGCGGTGGTACATAAGCCGGTATACTGTAGGTATGACTCTAAAATTTGACCTCTCTAATATAAACGCAACCTGCTCAAGGGAGTGTTTGTGTCGGGTGGGTTCAGATTTGGAAAATTCCACCGAAGATCAAATGGGCAAAATTACTCCGAAAATCATATATTGAGATAAAAACTTTTCGATGAGTGGATGTGATAAGTAGTATATACACGCAAGATTAGTACACTTTTTAATGATTTATATTGAACGGTTTAACCCTGGTAGCGTATAACGTTGTGACCGGTGATATATATTACTCAAATTCAAACCCTCTCTTCATGACGCAAATTCAAACGGACTTAGCAAGAAGCAAGGCAAATGCATGAATATGCTCACCGATATACTATATAGGTATGTCCGCTCTACTGTAAAAGTAACATATTGTCACGATTTGACCTGTCCAAAACACTCCCCGGACAAAAGTTTTCCTAGGTATAAAATTTCGTCGAAATCCGATCGTTTTACTCGATTTGACCTTGAACTTACCATTTCGAATGTCAATGTCAGGTCGGGGTCACGACTTGACCCGCCCAAAAGACTCCCCGGACAAAAGTACCCCTAGGTATCAAATTTCGTGGAAATCCGCATGTTTTACCCGATTTGACCTTCGATTGACCATTTTGAAGACCAAGGTCAGGTCGGGATGGGATGGGATGGGATGGAATACCATGGAAGTATATCTGATTCCATGGAATCTGACCTCTAGTTTAATTTGTTTTTTTATTGTTAATTTTTTTTTTTTTCTGGCGGAAAAATCCGATGAATCCCCCTTCCTAGGAACGACTTTCAATGAGTTAATTCATGGTACCCGTCCTAATTCGAGCGATAACGTTTTGTTGAATCCCGTCGTGAAATCTCTCTGCATAATATTTCGAGCTATTTCGAGCGGGTCAATAAAATCCCCCTTCCTAGGAACGACTTTCAATGAGTTAATTCATGGTACCCGTCCTAAACATTTCGAGCGATAACGTGAATCCCGTAACGTTTTGTTGAATTGTAAACATGTCCCCCGTTCCTAGGAACGACAGGCAATCTCTCTGCATAATATTTCGAGCTATTTCGAGCGATAACGTTCACGCTTGATGTCGAATCCGGTATTGCACCGAAAACAAACGCTTCTCTCTCTGCATAATATTTCGAGCGATAACATTGCATTGAATTGCCCGTCATACAGATAATTAGATAGCGAAAACGACGCTCTTTATATAGAGACTGCGGAAAACCAACGCTCTGTATATATCAACGCTATTAACCCCGAAGTGCCGATTGCGATACGAAATTGTGAGTGTTGGTTTGTAACCGGGATTTCTGAGAAGCATTATGCCTATAACTACCCCCTAAGCCCTGACCTAAGTGTCATACATACTATAACAATGATGTTGTAAGAGTATGGCATCCAATAAATCTCCCCGCTTAAGAAATGCACTTAATTTTCACGTATAACTCTGCAGATGCTAATAACGTTGAATGGGAAACATACGCTCTTTATAGCGATGCGTCAAAAACAAACGCTCATTAAATAATCACTTGATTAACCCCCGCCGTGCCTTTGCGGTGATTTGGGAGTGGATAAAGGGTGCTCTGAGCTTCTCAAAAACGCGACCACGGCGGTGTCGGTGGGATTTTACACTTACATACGAAATTTGAGCTAAATCTGTACACGCGTTTTGGATTCTATGAAGTACACACACACACACATATATACATATATATATATACGGAGTTCTCAAAATATATAGTATAGACTAGCCGATGAGCCCGACGTTGTCCGGGCTATTCAAAAACAAAATTTCAAGTCGATAGCTCTACTCGTTTCCGAGATCTGGTCTGCGCATGCGCGAAGATGGCGTCGCACGTGCTCGGCGACCCCATACCGTTCGTATCCGGGGCAAGATACATTGACATAGCAAATTTCAAGTCGATAGCTCCACCCGTTTCCGAGATCTCGTCTGCGCATGCGCGAAGCTAGCATCGCACGGGCTCGGCGACCCGACACAGTTCGTATCCGAGGCAAGATACATTCACATACCAAATTTCAAATGGATAGCTCCACCCGTTTCCGAGATCTCGTCTGCGCATGCGCGAAGCTGGCGTCGCACGGGCTCGGCGACCCGATAAACTTCGTATCCGGGGCAAGATACATTCACATACCAAATTTCAAGTCGATAGCTCCACCCGTTCCCTTTCCCTTTGACATCCATACATTTGTGCACCACCATTATGTGGGAAAATTATGTGACGGATAGGTTGTGAGCTATTGTTTCTTTCACTATTCTTATTTTGATGGATAGAAAGGCTTTGTGGTTCGTTACGACCGTCAGTCCGTCCTCCGTTCTGATGATACTTATGAATTAACTCATGAAATAACACGGGGATATTTGCGGATTGTACAGCGAAATGTTCCAGGTTCGACACCATAGGATAGGATAGGATATTTTATTTTAATATACATATATCAATGCATAATACATTTAACAAATATTGTATTGTATATTCGATGGGTGGCATAGTCAGGCTAGACTGTCTTACTGCCACCATATGATATATACATAGGCGGCGACATAACAAACGGCACGGCATCGGAAAGATATCGCGGGAATTCGGCCATTTTCGGAAAAGTTCGTTACTTCCCATTGATGACGGACATGCTACAATTATACAACGGGAACGCGGCCAATTTGAATTTTCGGACAGGTTCTATGCCTCCCAATTTTGACGGACATACCACAACTATGATTCTTCGGTCCAAGAGATCATTATTGATTGATATAACCTATACATAGTCCGGGGAATTTTGTGATATGCATATAATACTAAAATATCAGCCACGGAGATATAAACGTAGCTGTTATGATAACGCGGGAATCTGTAAAATATAGTAATTCGTGCGGCCGCTGCGATCTCGGTGGATTCCGATACCTCTCGCTGACAACAACGGCACCTCCGATGATTATATAAACAAAATAACCTGGCCACGACTGCGTGTGGGATTAAAAGTTGCACATTTTGTGCTTTGTAAGCAATTCATGAGATTCAGGGTTCTCTACAATTTTATTTATACTATTTTTATTTTTGACTGGCTAAAACTGCTCTGACGGCAGACTGTCTGTTCATCATTAGCGGAATTTAAGCTTCCGGTGAGCAAGGCAGGGTACCTTGTTTGTGGGCCCAGGACACTGTGGTATCACCCATTGCTCATTCTGAATATGGGCACCATAAAACAATGATACATCGATCCCTTTGGAATGGTGTCCTGCTCTCAAGGGTTCTTTCGGAACATTAGACGATTTTCTGGGTAACCAGGATTATTTATTTATAAACCACTTATGAGTTTAGTTAATTATTTCTTAGTTCGACCAACTCCTTTTCCTAATTTACTTTTATGTTGAATATTTGTATCCTGTTATCATGATCGCTTTTTAACGATATATTTAATTAACCAAAATGCACGATGAACAATGGCCATTTTGGTACCCATAAAACATAAGTTATTACAAAATTATAATAATTCGTGTGCCCGCCGCGATCTCGGAGGAATCCGGTACTTCTCGCTGACAACAACGACACAGTCGTTGATTATATAAACAAAATAGCCTTGCCACGACTGTGTGTGGAATTTTAATTTGCTCTTATTGTGCCTTGTAACTGGTCTCCATGGTGTAGGCAATTCATGTTATAATCCCTTTAACGATATGTGGGGAGATTTGCTAGTGGATTATGTGACTCCCGACGTACATATAAGTACCATGCACATATACAGTACACGCATATAAGTATATGTATGTATATAATTATATAACCACGAGTATATACTGCATATTACCCGGGAATATAACTCAATGGATACACACACAGCACGGATAATTCTCTCGAGATTTATATAGTAAATTATAAAATTCCCATCCACATTACTTTTTATTTTGGTGTACGTGTCCCCGGCGGGGTTGGGTTACTGGAAGTTTATGCATGGTGTCTGGTACACTGGGCGCATGGTATACATTGTTACGGGTTGTTTACATTCAGGACTGCCTATCATGTAATCATGAATATGGTACAATAACATATAAACATATAAGTTTCGAGCGGGGTTACATATATAGGTGTTTAATAAGAGACTACTTACCTCCGACGATTTATAAACTAATCAACACGGGACGATTGTGAATAGGGTTCGTGGTGGGAAGGATTTTACTATCATTGATTTATAAGGGGATCCCGGGGTGTAAACAAAAACCCATATTTAGGGCGTTTTGTTCCGCGATTTGTATATGGAATGCATGGCCATATAACAAGATGCCCCCATATGTCACTTTAATAACACAAACGTTATAATAACTGTGCATGTTTGGATTATGATCAATAAAATATCATATAACAACGCTCTTTAATAAGCTCACGCTAACTTTAGATAATGGCCGTAACTCGGTACCATTAGCCATAACCCATCTTGGTAAATATATGGATATCCACATTCCAACAGTACAGTTGTTCATGTAAAATCTAATTTAATTTCTAATAATTTCAACGGACATGCAGATATAAGCATGGAACATATAATTATGTAACAACGCACATTCAATATGTATCCTTTTAAATGACCTTATACGCACCTGGCTTGTGACGTCACGGACGAATATACGTCACACGGAGCTCGTGAGTCATGACGTTTTTCATAACGTCTGCACTTCAGACCAGCGGGAACAAGCCCCAGGTAGGCTGTTTAATTTGGGCTCCGTCACGCATAGAAGATATGTGTTCTAAAATCATTCGTATATACAACACGAACATGTATGCTGCATGGAAGTCACAACATGTGATTATTTTCTGATAACAGGTAACCTAATGTTTAATTTATACCACGGATTTTACTGTTAATTGGATTTTAAGTGGTAATGTAAATACGACTTACTTCTATCTGTACAATAACTTACTTACGTGTGTGGTAACTTGACCACATTTTGCTAATTATATATACATTATATTTATAATTACCTTTGATAAATTCTCTTTAAATATATCATCTTTTGGTAATTATATATATTACCTTTTTGCCAATATATATTCACTGTTTACACGAATGTAGATATAACTGCCAACTTCACTCCATACCTATATATATGTGAAGCATTGCATGTGTATTATATGTACGAACAACTGGTTGTTGATTATATAACGGATCACCATGGTGGCTGACACCATTAACATATCCAAATTATATTATTAGTGATGAACTTCCACGGTACGGGTCCAATCTCATCACCCCCCTGGAAGCTATGTTCTGTCGGTATTTTAGATAAGATCAAGGGCGACTCCCGGACTCTAGCTGGCTTAGTACACATGTCTTGCAGGTAACGAGTCGAAACATGATATGACATGCGCTTAGCATGGCATATAGTCAGCAATCTGCAACTGATTATGGTCTTATCAAAACATTTTGGCATCTTTTTAACTCATTGGGAGAATGTTTCAAAAATTTATAAATTCTACTTTTGGCATTAAATGATTCTGATTTTGAAGGGTACGTTCTAAAACTATTTTCAACATTCCAATAAACCGCTCCGGGATCCAGCTTCCACCTCAAAATTCATGTCATCAGAACGAGGAGCAATTTGTCTGCGAGAAATTGGGACCTTGGTCATCATCACATTTAGCCTCGAATCTTCTTTAATGTGCCTATAGCAGACAACATCCCCTTTCTTTTGACATCCATACATTTGTGCACCACCTTCATTATGTGGGAAAATTATGTGACGGATAGGTTGTGAGCTATTGTTTCTTTCACTATTCTTATTTTGATGGATAGAAAGGCTTTGTGGTTCGTTACGACCGTCAGTCCGTCCTCCGTTCTGACGATACTTATGAATTAACTCATGAAATAACACGGGGATATTTGCGGATTGTACAGCGAAATGTTCCAGGTTCGACACCATAGGATAGGATAGGATATTTTATTTTAATATACATATATCAATGCATAATACATTTAACAAATATTGTATTGTATATTCGATGGGTGGCATAGTCGGGCTAGACTGTCTTACTGGCACCATATGATATATACATAGGCGGCGACATAACAAACGGCACGGCATCGGAAAATTATCGCGGGAATTCGGCCATTTTCGGAAAAGTTCGTTACTTCCCATTGATGACGGACATGCTACAATTATACAACGGGAACGCGGCCAATTTGAATTTTCGGACAGGTTCTATGCCTCCCAATTTTGACGGACATACCACAACTATGATTCTTCGGTCCAAGAGATCATTATTGATTGATATAACCTATACATAGTCCGGGGAATTTTGTGATATGCATATAATACTAAAATATCAGCCACGGAGATATAAACGTAGCTGTTATGATAACGCGGGAATCTGTAAAATATAGTAATTCGTGCGGCCGCTGCGATCTCGGTGGATTCCGATACCTCTCGCTGACAACAACGGCACCTCCGATGATTATATAAACAAAATAACCTGGCCACGACTGCGTGTGGGATTAAAAGTTGCACATTTTGTGCTTTGTAAGCAATTCATGAGATTCAGGGTTCTCTACAATTTTATTTATACTATTTTTATTTTTGACTGGCTAAAACTGCTCTGACGGCAGACTGTCTGTTCATCATTAGCGGAATTTAAGCTTCCGGTGAGCAAGGCAGGGTACCTTGTTTGTGGGCCCAGGACACTGTGGTATCACCCATTGCTCATTCTGAATATGGGCACCATAAAACAATGATACATCGATCCCTTTGGAATGGTGTCCTGCTCTCAAGGGTTCTTTCGGAACATTAGACGATTTTCTGGGTAACCAGGATTATTTATTTATAAACCACTTATGAGTTTAGTTAATTATTTCTTAGTTCGACCAACTCCTTTTCCTAATTTACTTTTATGTTGAATATTTGTATCCTGTTATCATGATCGCTTTTTAACGATATATTTAATTAACCAAAATGCACGATGAACAATGGCCATTTTGGTACCCATAAAACATAAGTTATTACAAAATTATAATAATTCGTGTGCCCGCCGCGATCTCGGAGGAATCCGGTACTTCTCGCTGACAACAACGACACAGTCGTTGATTATATAAACAAAATAGCCTTGCCACGACTGTGTGTGGAATTTTAATTTGCTCTTATTGTGCCTTGTAACTGGTCTCCATGGTGTAGGCAATTCATGTTATAATCCCTTTAACGATATGTGGGGAGATTTGCTAGTGGATTATGTGACTCCCGACGTACATATAAGTACCATGCACATATACAGTACACGCATATAAGTATATGTATGTATATAATTATATAACCACGAGTATATACTGCATATTACCCGGGAATATAACTCAATGGATACACACACAGCACGGATAATTCTCTCGAGATTTATATAGTAAATTATAAAATTCCCATCCACATTACTTTTTATTTTGGTGTACGTGTCCCCGGCGGGGTTGGGTTACTGGAAGTTTATGCATGGTGTCTGGTACACTGGGCGCATGGTATACATTGTTACGGGTTGTTTACATTCAGGACTGCCTATCATGTAATCATGAATATGGTACAATAACATATAAACATATAAGTTTCGAGCGGGGTTACATATATAGGTGTTTAATAAGAGACTACTTACCTCCGACGATTTATAAACTAATCAACACGGGACGATTGTGAATAGGGTTCGTGGTGGGAAGGATTTTACTATCATTGATTTATAAGGGGATCCCGGGGTGTAAACAAAAACCCATATTTAGGGCGTTTTGTTCCGCGATTTGTATATGGAATGCATGGCCATATAACAAGATGCCCCCATATGTCACTTTAATAACACAAACGTTATAATAACTGTGCATGTTTGGATTATGATCAATAAAATATCATATAACAACGCTCTTTAATAAGCTCACGCTAACTTTAGATAATGGCCGTAACTCGGTACCATTAGCCATAACCCATCTTGGTAAATATATGGATATCCACATTCCAACAGTACAGTTGTTCATGTAAAATCTAATTTAATTTCTAATAATTTCAACGGACATGCAGATATAAGCATGGAACATATAATTATGTAACAACGCACATTCAATATGTATCCTTTTAAATGACCTTATACGCACCTGGCTTGTGACGTCACGGACGAATATACGTCACACGGAGCTCGTGAGTCATGACGTTTTTCATAACGTCTGCACTTCAGACCAGCGGGAACAAGCCCCAGGTAGGCTGTTTAATTTGGGCTCCGTCACGCATAGAAGATATGTGTTCTAAAATCATTCGTATATACAACACGAACATGTATGCTGCATGGAAGTCACAACATGTGATTATTTTCTGATAACAGGTAACCTAATGTTTAATTTATACCACGGATTTTACTGTTAATTGGATTTTAAGTGGTAATGTAAATACGACTTACTTCTATCTGTACAATAACTTACTTACGTGTGTGGTAACTTGACCACATTTTGCTAATTATATATACATTATATTTATAATTACCTTTGATAAATTCTCTTTAAATATATCATCTTTTGGTAATTATATATATTACCTTTTTGCCAATATATATTCACTGTTTACACGAATGTAGATATAACTGCCAACTTCACTCCATACCTATATATATGTGAAGCATTGCATGTGTATTATATGTACGAACAACTGGTTGTTGATTATATAACGGATCACCATGGTGGCTGACACCATTAACATATCCAAATTATATTATTAGTGATGAACTTCCACGGTACGGGTCCAATCTCATCACCCCCCTGGAAGCTATGTTCTGTCGGTATTTTAGATAAGATCAAGGGCGACTCCCGGACTCTAGCTGGCTTAGTACACATGTCTTGCAGGTAACGAGTCGAAACATGATATGACATGCGCTTAGCATGGCATATAGTCAGCAATCTGCAACTGATTATGGTCTTATCAAAACATTTTGGCATCTTTTTAACTCATTGGGAGAATGTTTCAAAAATTTATAAATTCTACTTTTGGCATTAAATGATTCTGATTTTGAAGGGTACGTTCTAAAACTATTTTCAACATTCCAATAAACCGCTCCGGGATCCAGCTTCCACCTCAAAATTCATGTCATCAGAACGAGGAGCAATTTGTCTGCGAGAAATTGGGACCTTGGTCATCATCACATTTAGCCTCGAATCTTCTTTAATGTGCCTATAGCAGACAACATCCCCTTTCTTTTGACATCCATACATTTGTGCACCACCTTCATTATGTGGGAAAATTATGTGACGGATAGGTTGTGAGCTATTGTTTCTTTCACTATTCTTATTTTGATGGATAGAAAGGCTTTGTGGTTCGTTACGACCGTCAGTCCGTCCTCCGTTCTGACGATACTTATGAATTAACTCATGAAATAACACGGGGATATTTGCGGATTGTACAGCGAAATGTTCCAGGTTCGACACCATAGGATAGGATAGGATATTTTATTTTAATATACATATATCAATGCATAATACATTTAACAAATATTGTATTGTATATTCGATGGGTGGCATAGTCGGGCTAGACTGTCTTACTGCCACCATATGATATATACATAGGCGGCGACATAACAAACGGCACGGCATCGGAAAATTATCGCGGGAATTCGGCCATTTTCGGAAAAGTTCGTTACTTCCCATTGATGACGGACATGCTACAATTATACAACGGGAACGCGGCCAATTTGAATTTTCGGACAGGTTCTATGCCTTCCAATTTTGACGGACATACCACAACTATGATTCTTCGGTCCAAGAGATCATTATTGATTGATATAACCTATACATAGTCCGGGGAATTTTGTGATATGCATATAATACTAAAATATCAGCCACGGAGATATAAACCTAGCTGTTGTGATAACGCGGGAATCTGTAGAATATAGTAATTCGTGCGGCCGCTGCGATCTCGGTGGATTCCGATACCTCTCGCTGACAACAACGGCACCTCCGATGATTATATAAACAAAATAACCTGGCCACGACTGCGTGTGGGATTAAAAGTTGCACATTTTGTGCTTTGTAAGCAATTCATGAGATTCAGGGTTCTCTACAATTTTATTTATACTATTTTTATTTTTGACTGGCTAAAACTGCTCTGACGGCAGACTGTCTGTTCATCATTAGCGGAATTTAAGCTTCCGGTGAGCAAGGCAGGGTACCTTGTTTGTGGGCCCAGGACACTGTGGTATCACCCATTGCTCATTCTGAATATGGGCACCATAAAACAATGATACATCGATCCCTTTGGAATGGTGTCCTGCTCTCAAGGGTTCTTTCGGAACATTAGACGATTTTCTGGGTAACCAGGATTATTTATTTATAAACCACTTATGAGTTTAGTTAATTATTTCTTAGTTCGACCAACTCCTTTTCCTAATTTACTTTTATGTTGAATATTTGTATCCTGTTATCATGATCGCTTTTTAACGATATATTTAATTAACCAAAATGCACGATGAACAATGGCCATTTTGGTACCCATAAAACATAAGTTATTACAAAATTATAATAATTCGTGTGCCCGCCGCGATCTCGGAGGAATCCGGTACTTCTCGCTGACAACAACGACACAGTCGTTGATTATATAAACAAAATAGCCTTGCCACGACTGTGTGTGGAATTTTAATTTGCTCTTATTGTGCCTTGTAACTGGTCTCCATGGTGTAGGGAATTCATGTTATAATCCCTTTAACGATATGTGGGGAGATTTGCTAGTGGATTATGTGACTCCCGACGTACATATAAGTACCATGCACATATACAGTACACGCATATAAGTATATGTATGTATATAATTATATAACCACGAGTATATACTGCATATTACCCGGGAATATAACTCAATGGATACACACACAGCACGGATAATTCTCTCGAGATTTATATAGTAAATTATAAAATTCCCATCCACATTACTTTTTATTTTGGTGTACGTGTCCCCGGCGGGGTTGGGTTACTGGAAGTTTATGCATGGTGTCTGGTACACTGGGCGCATGGTATACATTGTTACGGGTTGTTTACATTCAGGACTGCCTATCATGTAATCATGAATATGGTACAATAACATATAAACATATAAGTTTCGAGCGGGGTTACATATATAGGTGTTTAATAAGAGACTACTTACCTCCGACGATTTATAAACTAATCAACACGGGACGATTGTGAATAGGGTTCGTGGTGGGAAGGATTTTACTATCATTGATTTATAAGGGGATCCCGGGGTGTAAACAAAAACCCATATTTAGGGCGTTTTGTTCCGCGATTTGTATATGGAATGCATGGCCATATAACAAGATGCCTCCATATGTCACTTTAATAACACAAACGTTATAATAACTGTGCATGTTTGGATTATGATCAATAAAATATCATATAACAACGCTCTTTAATAAGCTCACGCTAACTTTAGATAATGGCCGTAACTCGGTACCATTAGCCATAACCCATCTTGGTAAATATATGGATATCCACATTCCAACAGTACAGTTGTTCATGTAAAATCTAATTTAATTTCTAATAATTTCAACGGACATGCAGATATAAGCATGGAACATATAATTATGTAACAACGCACATTCAATATGTATCCTTTTAAATGACCTTATACGCACCTGGCTTGTGACGTCACGGACGAATATACGTCACACGGAGCTCGTGAGTCATGACGTTTTTCATAACGTCTGCACTTCAGACCAGCGGGAACAAGCCCCAGGTAGGCTGTTTAATTTGGGCTCCGTCACGCATAGAAGATATGTGTTCTAAAATCATTCGTATATACAACACGAACATGTATGCTGCATGGAAGTCACAACATGTGATTATTTTCTGATAACAGGTAACCTAATGTTTAATTTATACCACGGATTTTACTGTTAATTGGATTTTAAGTGGTAATGTAAATACGACTTACTTCTATCTGTACAATAACTTACTTACGTGTGTGGTAACTTGACCACATTTTGCTAATTATATATACATTATATTTATAATTACCTTTGATAAATTCTCTTTAAATATATCATCTTTTGGTAATTATATATATTACCTTTTTGCCAATATATATTCACTGTTTACACGAATGTAGATATAACTGCCAACTTCACTCCATACCTATATATATGTGAAGCATTGCATGTGTATTATATGTACGAACAACTGGTTGTTGATTATATAACGGATCACCATGGTGGCTGACACCATTAACATATCCAAATTATATTATTAGTGATGAACTTCCACGGTACGGGTCCAATCTCATCACCCCCCTGGAAGCTATGTTCTGTCGGTATTTTAGATAAGATCAAGGGCGACTCCCGGACTCTAGCTGGCTTAGTACACATGTCTTGCAGGTAACGAGTCGAAACATGATATGACATGCGCTTAGCATGGCATATAGTCAGCAATCTGCAACTGATTATGGTCTTATCAAAACATTTTGGCATCTTTTTAACTCATTGGGAGAATGTTTCAAAAATTTATAAATTCTACTTTTGGCATTAAATGATTCTGATTTTGAAGGGTACGTTCTAAAACTATTTTCAACATTCCAATAAACCGCTCCGGGATCCAGCTTCCACCTCAAAATTCATGTCATCAGAACGAGGAGCAATTTGTCTGCGAGAAATTGGGACCTTGGTCATCATCACATTTAGCCTCGAATCTTCTTTAATGTGCCTATAGCAGACAACATCCCCTTTCTTTTGACATCCATACATTTGTGCACCACCTTCATTATGTGGGAAAATTATGTGACGGATAGGTTGTGAGCTATTGTTTCTTTCACTATTCTTATTTTGATGGATAGAAAGGCTTTGTGGTTCGTTACGACCGTCAGTCCGTCCTCCGTTCTGACGATACTTATGAATTAACTCATGAAATAACACGGGGATATTTGCGGATTGTACAGCGAAATGTTCCAGGTTCGACACCATAGGATAGGATAGGATATTTTATTTTAATATACATATATCAATGCATAATACATTTAACAAATATTGTATTGTATATTCGATGGGTGGCATAGTCGGGCTAGACTGTCTTACTGCCACCATATGATATATACATAGGCGGCGACATAACAAACGGCACGGCATCGGAAAATTATCGCGGGAATTCGGCCATTTTCGGAAAAGTTCGTTACTTCCCATTGATGACGGACATGCTACAATTATACAACGGGAACGCGGCCAATTTGAATTTTCGGACAGGTTCTATGCCTTCCAATTTTGACGGACATACCACAACTATGATTCTTCGGTCCAAGAGATCATTATTGATTGATATAACCTATACATAGTCCGGGGAATTTTGTGATATGCATATAATACTAAAATATCAGCCACGGAGATATAAACCTAGCTGTTGTGATAACGCGGGAATCTGTAGAATATAGTAATTCGTGCGGCCGCTGCGATCTCGGTGGATTCCGATACCTCTCGCTGACAACAACGGCACCTCCGATGATTATATAAACAAAATAACCTGGCCACGACTGCGTGTGGGATTAAAAGTTGCACATTTTGTGCTTTGTAAGCAATTCATGAGATTCAGGGTTCTCTACAATTTTATTTATACTATTTTTATTTTTGACTGGCTAAAACTGCTCTGACGGCAGACTGTCTGTTCATCATTAGCGGAATTTAAGCTTCCGGTGAGCAAGGCAGGGTACCTTGTTTGTGGGCCCAGGACACTGTGGTATCACCCATTGCTCATTCTGAATATGGGCACCATAAAACAATGATACATCGATCCCTTTGGAATGGTGTCCTGCTCTCAAGGGTTCTTTCGGAACATTAGACGATTTTCTGGGTAACCAGGATTATTTATTTATAAACCACTTATGAGTTTAGTTAATTATTTCTTAGTTCGACCAACTCCTTTTCCTAATTTACTTTTATGTTGAATATTTGTATCCTGTTATCATGATCGCTTTTTAACGATATATTTAATTAACCAAAATGCACGATGAACAATGGCCATTTTGGTACCCATAAAACATAAGTTATTACAAAATTATAATAATTCGTGTGCCCGCCGCGATCTCGGAGGAATCCGGTACTTCTCGCTGACAACAACGACACAGTCGTTGATTATATAAACAAAATAGCCTTGCCACGACTGTGTGTGGAATTTTAATTTGCTCTTATTGTGCCTTGTAACTGGTCTCCATGGTGTAGGCAATTCATGTTATAATCCCTTTAACGATATGTGGGGAGATTTGCTAGTGGATTATGTGACTCCCGACGTACATATAAGTACCATGCACATATACAGTACACGCATATAAGTATATGTATGTATATAATTATATAACCACGAGTATATACTGCATATTACCCGGGAATATAACTCAATGGATACACACACAGCACGGATAATTCTCTCGAGATTTATATAGTAAATTATAAAATTCCCATCCACATTACTTTTTATTTTGGTGTACGTGTCCCCGGCGGGGTTGGGTTACTGGAAGTTTATGCATGGTGTCTGGTACACTGGGCGCATGGTATACATTGTTACGGGTTGTTTACATTCAGGACTGCCTATCATGTAATCATGAATATGGTACAATAACATATAAACATATAAGTTTCGAGCGGGGTTACATATATAGGTGTTTAATAAGAGACTACTTACCTCCGACGATTTATAAACTAATCAACACGGGACGATTGTGAATAGGGTTCGTGGTGGGAAGGATTTTACTATCATTGATTTATAAGGGGATCCCGGGGTGTAAACAAAAACCCATATTTAGGGCGTTTTGTTCCGCGATTTGTATATGGAATGCATGGCCATATAACAAGATGCCTCCATATGTCACTTTAATAACACAAACGTTATAATAACTGTGCATGTTTGGATTATGATCAATAAAATATCATATAACAACGCTCTTTAATAAGCTCACGCTAACTTTAGATAATGGCCGTAACTCGGTACCATTAGCCATAACCCATCTTGGTAAATATATGGATATCCACATTCCAACAGTACAGTTGTTCATGTAAAATCTAATTTAATTTCTAATAATTTCAACGGACATGCAGATATAAGCATGGAACATATAATTATGTAACAACGCACATTCAATATGTATCCTTTTAAATGACCTTATACGCACCTGGCTTGTGACGTCACGGACGAATATACGTCACACGGAGCTCGTGAGTCATGACGTTTTTCATAACGTCTGCACTTCAGACCAGCGGGAACAAGCCCCAGGTAGGCTGTTTAATTTGGGCTCCGTCACGCATAGAAGATATGTGTTCTAAAATCATTCGTATATACAACACGAACATGTATGCTGCATGGAAGTCACAACATGTGATTATTTTCTGATAACAGGTAACCTAATGTTTAATTTATACCACGGATTTTACTGTTAATTGGATTTTAAGTGGTAATGTAAATACGACTTACTTCTATCTGTACAATAACTTACTTACGTGTGTGGTAACTTGACCACATTTTGCTAATTATATATACATTATATTTATAATTACCTTTGATAAATTCTCTTTAAATATATCATATTTTGGTAATTATATATATTACCTTTTTGCCAATATATATTCACTGTTTACACGAATGTAGATATAACTGCCAACTTCACTCCATACCTATATATATGTGAAGCATTGCATGTGTATTATATGTACGAACAACTGGTTGTTGATTATATAACGGATCACCATGGTGGCTGACACCATTAACATATCCAAATTATATTATTAGTGATGAACTTCCACGGTACGGGTCCAATCTCATCACCCCCCTGGAAGCTATGTTCTGTCGGTATTTTAGATAAGATCAAGGGCGACTCCCGGACTCTAGCTGGCTTAGTACACATGTCTTGCAGGTAACGAGTCGAAACATGATATGACATGCGCTTAGCATGGCATATAGTCAGCAATCTGCAACTGATTATGGTCTTATCAAAACATTTTGGCATCTTTTTAACTCATTGGGAGAATGTTTCAAAAATTTATAAATTCTACTTTTGGCATTAAATGATTCTGATTTTGAAGGGTACGTTCTAAAACTATTTTCAACATTCCAATAAACCGCTCCGGGATCCAGCTTCCACCTCAAAATTCATGTCATCAGAACGAGGAGCAATTTGTCTGCGAGAAATTGGGACCTTGGTCATCATCACATTTAGCCTCGAATCTTCTTTAATGTGCCTATAGCAGACAACATCCCCTTTCTTTTGACATCCATACATTTGTGCACCACCTTCATTATGTGGGAAAATTATGTGACGGATAGGTTGTGAGCTATTGTTTCTTTCACTATTCTTATTTTGATGGATAGAAAGGCTTTGTGGTTCGTTACGACCGTCAGTCCGTCCTCCGTTCTGACGATACTTATGAATTAACTCATGAAATAACACGGGGATATTTGCGGATTGTACAGCGAAATGTTCCAGGTTCGACACCATAGGATAGGATAGGATATTTTATTTTAATATACATATATCAATGCATAATACATTTAACAAATATTGTATTGTATATTCGATGGGTGGCATAGTCGGGCTAGACTGTCTTACTGCCACCATATGATATATACATAGGCGGCGACATAACAAACGGCACGGCATCGGAAAATTATCGCGGGAATTCGGCCATTTTCGGAAAAGTTCGTTACTTCCCATTGATGACGGACATGCTACAATTATACAACGGGAACGCGGCCAATTTGAATTTTCGGACAGGTTCTATGCCTTCCAATTTTGACGGACATACCACAACTATGATTCTTCGGTCCAAGAGATCATTATTGATTGATATAACCTATACATAGTCCGGGGAATTTTGTGATATGCATATAATACTAAAATATCAGCCACGGAGATATAAACCTAGCTGTTGTGATAACGCGGGAATCTGTAGAATATAGTAATTCGTGCGGCCGCTGCGATCTCGGTGGATTCCGATACCTCTCGCTGACAACAACGGCACCTCCGATGATTATATAAACAAAATAACCTGGCCATGTCTGCGTGTGGGATTAAAAGTTGCACATTTTGTGCTTTGTAAGCAATTCATGAGATTCAGGGTTCTCTACAATTTTATTTATACTATTTTTATTTTTGACTGGCTAAAACTGCTCTGACGGCAGACTGTCTGTTCATCATTAGCGGAATTTAAGCTTCCGGTGAGCAAGGCAGGGTACCTTGTTTGTGGGCCCAGGACACTGTGGTATCACCCATTGCTCATTCTGAATATGGGCACCATAAAACAATGATACATCGATCCCTTTGGAATGGTGTCCTGCTCTCAAGGGTTCTTTCGGAACATTAGACGATTTTCTGGGTAACCAGGATTATTTATTTATAAACCACTTATGAGTTTAGTTAATTATTTCTTAGTTCGACCAACTCCTTTTCCTAATTTACTTTTATGTTGAATATTTGTATCCTGTTATCATGATCGCTTTTTAACGATATATTTAATTAACCAAAATGCACGATGAACAATGGCCATTTTGGTACCCATAAAACATAAGTTATTACAAAATTATAATAATTCGTGTGCCCGCCGCGATCTCGGAGGAATCCGGTACTTCTCGCTGACAACAACGACACAGTCGTTGATTATATAAACAAAATAGCCTTGCCACGACTGTGTGTGGAATTTTAATTTGCTCTTATTGTGCCTTGTAACTGGTCTCCATGGTGTAGGCAATTCATGTTATAATCCCTTTAACGATATGTGGGGAGATTTGCTAGTGGATTATGTGACTCCCGACGTACATATAAGTACCATGCACATATACAGTACACGCATATAAGTATATGTATGTATATAATTATATAACCACGAGTATATACTGCATATTACCCGGGAATATAACTCAATGGATACACACACAGCACGGATAATTCTCTCGAGATTTATATAGTAAATTATAAAATTCCCATCCACATTACTTTTTATTTTGGTGTACGTGTCCCCGGCGGGGTTGGGTTACTGGAAGTTTATGCATGGTGTCTGGTACACTGGGCGCATGGTATACATTGTTACGGGTTGTTTACATTCAGGACTGCCTATCATGTAATCATGAATATGGTACAATAACATATAAACATATAAGTTTCGAGCGGGGTTACATATATAGGTGTTTAATAAGAGACTACTTACCTCCGACGATTTATAAACTAATCAACACGGAACGATTGTGAATAGGGTTCGTGGTGGGAAGGATTTTACTATCATTGATTTATAAGGGGATCCCGGGGTGTAAACAAAAACCCATATTTAGGGCGTTTTGTTCCGCGATTTGTATATGGAATGCATGGCCATATAACAAGATGCCTCCATATGTCACTTTAATAACACAAACGTTATAATAACTGTGCATGTTTGGATTATGATCAATAAAATATCATATAACAACGCTCTTTAATAAGCTCACGCTAACTTTAGATAATGGCCGTAACTCGGTACCATTAGCCATAACCCATCTTGGTAAATATATGGATATCCACATTCCAACAGTACAGTTGTTCATGTAAAATCTAATTTAATTTCTAATAATTTCAACGGACATGCAGATATAAGCATGGAACATATAATTATGTAACAACGCACATTCAATATGTATCCTTTTAAATGACCTTATACGCACCTAGCTTGTGACGTCACGGACGAATATACGTCACACGGAGCTCGTGAGTCATGACGTTTTTCATAACGTCTGCACTTCAGACCAGCGGGAACAAGCCCCAGGTAGGCTGTTTAATTTGGGCTCCGTCACGCATAGAAGATATGTGTTCTAAAATCATTCGTATATACAACACGAACATGTATGCTGCATGGAAGTCACAACATGTGATTATTTTCTGATAACAGGTAACCTAATGTTTAATTTATACCACGGATTTTACTGTTAATTGGATTTTAAGTGGTAATGTAAGTACGACTTACTTCTATCTGTACAATAACTTACTTACGTGTGTGGTAACTTGACCACATTTTGCTAATTATATATACATTATATTTATAATTACCTCTCTTTAAATATATCATCTTTTGGTAATTATATATATTACCTTTTTGCCAATATATATTCACTGTTTACACGAATGTAGATATAACTGCCAACTTCACTCCATACCTATATATATGTGAAGCATTGCATGTGTATTATATGTACGAACAACTGGTTGTTGATTATATAACGGATCACCATGGTGGCTGACACCATTAACATATCCAAATTATATTATTAGTGATGAACTTCCACGGTACGGGTCCAATCTCATCACCCCCCTGGAAGCTATGTTCTGTCGGTATTTTAGATAAGATCAAGGGCGACTCCCGGACTCTAGCTGGCTTAGTACACATGTCTTGCAGGTAACGAGTCGAAACATGATATGACATGCGCTTAGCATGGCATATAGTCAGCAATCTGCAACTGATTATGGTCTTATCAAAACATTTTGGCATCTTTTTAACTCATTGGGAGAATGTTTCAAAAATTTATAAATTCTACTTTTGGCATTAAATGATTCTGATTTTGAAGGGTACGTTCTAAAACTATTTTCAACATTCCAATAAACCGCTCCGGGATCCAGCTTCCACCTCAAAATTCATGTCATCAGAACGAGGAGCAATTTGTCTGCGAGAAATTGGGACCTTGGTCATCATCACATTTAGCCTCGAATCTTCTTTAATGTGCCTATAGCAGACAACATCCCCTTTCTTTTGACATCCATACATTTGTGCACCACCTTCATTATGTGGGAAAATTATGTGACGGATAGGTTGTGAGCTATTGTTTCTTTCACTATTCTTATTTTGATGGATAGAAAGGCTTTGTGGTTCGTTACGACCGTCAGTCCGTCCTCCGTTCTGACGATACTTATGAATTAACTCATGAAATAACACGGGGATATTTGCGGATTGTACAGCGAAATGTTCCAGGTTCGACACCATAGGATAGGATAGGATATTTTATTTTAATATACATATATCAATGCATAATATTCGTATATTCGTATAATATTGTATATTCGATGGGTGGCATAGTCGGGCTAGACTGTCTTACTGCCACCATATGATATATACATAGGCGGCGACATAACAAACGGCACGGCATCGGAAAATTATCGCGGGAATTCGGCCATTTTCGGAAAAGTTCGTTACTTCCCATTGATGACGGACATGCTACAATTATACAACGGGAACGCGGCCAATTTGAATTTTCGGACAGGTTCTATGCCTTCCAATTTTGACGGACATACCACAACTATGATTCTTCGGTCCAAGAGATCATTATTGATTGATATAACCTATACATAGTCCGGGGAATTTTGTGATATGCATATAATACTAAAATATCAGCCACGGAGATATAAACCTAGCTGTTGTGATAACGCGGGAATCTGTAGAATATAGTAATTCGTGCGGCCGCTGCGATCTCGGTGGATTCCGATATCTCTCGCTGACAACAACGGCACCTCCGATGATTATATAAAAAAATAACCTGGCCACGACTGCGTGTGGGATTAAAAGTTGCACATTTTGTGCTTTGTAAGCAATTCATGAGATTCAGGGTTCTCTACAATTTTATTTATACTATTTTTATTTTTGACTGGCTAAAACTGCTCTGACGGCAGACTGTCTGTTCATCATTAGCGGCATTTAAGCTTCCGGTGAGCAAGGCAGGGTACCTTGTTTGTGGGCCCAGGGCACTGTGTCATCACCCATTGCTCATTCTGAATATGGGCACCATAAAACAAAATATATAGTACTAGCCGATGAGCCCGACGTTGTCCGGGCTATTCACATACCAAATTTCAAGTCGATAGCTCCACCAGTTTCCGAGATCTCGTCTGCGCATGCACGAAGCTGGCGTCGCACGGGCTCGGCGACCCGATAAAATTCGTATCCGGGGCAAGATACATTCACATACCAAATTACAAGTCGATAGCTCCACCCGTTTCCGAGATCTCGTCTGCGCATGCGCAAAGCTGGCGTCGCACGGGCTCGGCGACCCGATAAAATTCGTATCCGGGACAAGATACATTCACATAGCAAATTTCAAGTCGATAGCTCCACCCGTTTCCGAGATCTCGTCTGCATCTTGAACCAGTGGCGTTGGTATCTGATGCAAAAGACGAAATTGTGAGTGTTGGTTTGTAACCGGGATTTCTGAGAAGCATTATGCCTATATCCACACTAACTATCCCCCCCTAAGCCCTGACCTAAGTGTCATACATACTATAACAATGATGCTGAACACTTTGAGGCAATACTATTGCAGAAATGTTGTAAGAGTACTATGGCCCGTATATCTCTCTGCACATGCTAATAACGTTGAATGGTAAACAAACGCTCTTTATAGCGATGCGTCAAAAACAAACGCTCATTAAATTATCACTTGATTAACCACCGCATTGGCGTTTTTTTGTGACTGAGAGTGGAGAATGTGTGCTCTGGGCTTCTCCAAAATGCGACGTCGACGATTCCCGTGGAATTTTACCTTTGGATAGGAAGTTTGGTCTCGATCGGTCAACCCGTTTTCGATTCTATAAAGGACATACAGACAAACAGAGGTCTTCAAAATATATAATAGACTAGCCGATGAGCCCGGCGTTGTCCGGGCTATTCAAAAACCAAATTTCAAGTCGATAGCTCTACCCAGCCCGACGTTTTCACATACCAAATTTCAAGTCGATAGCTCCACCCGTTTCCGAGATCTCGTCTGCGCATGCATGAAGCTGGCGTCGCACGGGCTCGGCGACCCGATAAAATTCGTATCCGGGGCAAGATACATTCACACACCAAATTTCAAGTCGATAGCTTCACCCGTTTCCGAGATCTCGTCTGCGCGAAGCGGGCGCCGCACGGGATCGCCAATACGACAACGTCGACCGCCTGGTCAAACTACACACACGTACCAAGTTTCGTCCCGATCGTTCGAGAATCGTAGATTTGTATAAATGACATACATACAGACAAACATACAGACAGACAAACAGAGGTCTTCAAAATATATATGAGATTATACCATATACATAAGAACAGGCATAACCCTAATCACAAGCTTGCATTATCTCCGCTCGCTTTACTGGGGTCCAGCAGTTTAAAGGCATTGATGGCGTTGGTTGTAGGTTATAATTGAGGAAAACAGTTACCAAAATATGAAAATTTCTTCAAGAATATACAAATAGTATAATATAGTGACAAAACACACTTGTGCAGACCGATCGTTTGTTTCTTTACAGCACATAAAGAGTGCGCGATAAGCAAAACACTCATAGTAGCCTGTCAACCATGTTGATTTTTTGGGATATTGATTCATGATGACCCATTCAACACCGAAATAACAGGTCGGCCGACCACATTGTCCCCCGACAACGTGACAAGTCGATGGCCGCTTTGTTAAAGAAATTAAAACAAATGTTGAAATGTTCTACGTCGAAAGGGTTAATAATTCCGTAAACAAATAATTTTTCCGTCATCTATATACATGTTGCACATCTGCAATATGTGGGTAACAATACTCTGAAGTTTCAAATATCTACGATCAAAACTGTAGGAGGACTTGATTACACCATGGAGGTACCCTCATACAGAAAATTATTTTAAACATTTCAAAGTCGAAAGGCCCATAACTTTGGGAAAAATCATTGGATCAAACTCAAATTCGAACTTGACCTGTATTTTGATATGAACGACCCACAAAATAAACAGAATTTCTAATAAAACAATCCAAACTTGAGTTATCATCCGGAAACCAAAGAAAAAAACAATAAACATTGAATTTTCTAAGTAGAAAAGCCCATCATTCTGAGAAAAATCATCGGATCAAACTCAAATTCGAACTTGAACTGTATTTTGATATCAATGTCTCACAAAAAAACGGGATTTTGAATTGAACAATCCAAACTTGAGTTATCATCCGGAAACAAAGAAAAAAGAAGAAAATTGAATTTTCTAAGTCGAAACAAGTCCATAACTCTAGGAAAAATCATCGGATCAAACTGAAATTCGAACTCAACCTGTATCATGATATGACTGATTCACACAAAAACGGTATGTGCAATTAAACGATCCAAACTTGAGATATCATCCGGAAACCGAAAAAGTGCGAAATCTTCTAAGTAAAAAAAAGTTGAAAAAAGGGACATAACTCCATAAAAGAACATCGGATCAAACCCAGAATTACAGAGGACCTGTATGCTTGGTTGAGACATACCAAGTTTCAATAAAATCGGATTATCATTACTGGAGTTATAACTCCGGACGCACGGACGCACGGACGCACGGGACGCACGGACGGACGACGGACGGACGGAGCTGATTACAATAGTCCCCCGAAAATAAATTTTACGGGGGACAATGAGTGGTGAGGATTAGCGCTATATATAATGGTATGTTGTAAACAACATGGTACAGTTTAAAAAAAAGTTCAGTTAGCAGGAGTATTGAGTGTTTTGCTTATTGCACACTCTTTACATACTGTACTATAACATAGCATGGCTTTTATTTACTATAACACTGCATGGAATCGTGACAATATCATGCTATTTATGCAATATTTATTATTGGTATAATAACAAAATCTGTCTATATATTAATATTCTTTCTGTTTATGGTGGTTTTAACGGATGTGACTATTTTATTATCAATACCCATTGCGAAGGCCATTTAAGTGTACTGGTGGCTGTGGCCATGCAATTAAACACTTCCCAGGAAGTAGCTAACTGACCTATATGTATGAAACAAAGCTTTTTAAAATGGTCTATCTCTTCCTATAGCAAGTTTTACATAGTTTCCTAGGTACAAAATCATAAATATGAATCGAAGACCCATGTCCGGAAATGATTCTATCAATCAATATTGATTTCATTTAGAATTTTCTGGTATAATATACATACAATCTATTTGGGACATTTTATGGCTCATGTTTGTTCGTATCGTAGCATACGGCATAACTCTATCTAAAAATTATAAAAATAGTAAAGAAAAAATGTTCCACATGATTATCGCATTATATAAGAAAATATATATATATAAAATCAAAATTAATTGATAGATGTGTTTCTGGACAGGTGTCATGTCGAAGACCCATGTCCGGAAATGATTCTATCAATCAATATTGATTTCATTTAGAATTTTCTGGTATAATATACATACAATCTATTTGGGACATTTTATGGCTCATGTTTGTTCGTATCGTAGCATACGGCATAACTCTATCAAAAAATTATAAAAATAGTAAAGAAAAAATGTTCCACATGATTATCGCATTATATAAGAAAATATATATATATAAAATCAAAATTAATTGATAGATGTGTTTCTGGACAGGTGTCTTCAATTCATATTTATTATTTTATACCCCAGAAACTATATAAAATGTGTTTAGGAAGTGATAGCAATCTTTAAATTTTTCCCAGTTGTCACACACAGTGTCTACTTCCTGTATAGTGTTTAATTCTCTACAGTCGCTAGTACATTTACACTGCTAGATCCCAGGAGAGGGGAGATAAAATATGGTGGTTAGATGCATTACTGTAAAGCATGATGTAGTATAATATTATAAAATTGATAAATATTAAATAAAATTATATTTTATTACCCAATAAATACAACATTTAGAAGGACTGTGACAACCACCCATAGACTTAATTACATGGAATGTATAAACCAATTTGTAAATATAATATTAGTTTAATCAGTAACATATAATAGGTATGAAAATATATAGGTACATATGTACATCTGTAAAAAGTGACATCGAGATGCGCCGTGTGGAAATTAAAAGAATTGCAGACCATTTCTTGTAGAGATAAAACGCCGCTTTGGCCATTGCATACGTCCCCCGAATAACACTGTGGAGGATATACTCCTCAATTCCTCATTCCGCCCGAGCAAAGGCCGATTCTGTTGTGAGTTTTTCCGATTGTCGACCGAGCAATTTTTTAATTTACCGGCAGAAAAACTTATAAAGACAGATATAAGGAAAGTTTATAACACATTATGTTAATGTTTACATCTAGCTTCAACCAGAACATGTCCATCGATCAGTTTGTTGCCAAAAAAACCACCAAAATGCTGTAATAGGTTATTTATATTTTCTCTCCGATTCCTGCCCTGTATGTTCCGTTGTTGCCCGAGTAAGTTCAATTGTCGCCCGAGCAATGCTCTTTAGATTTCGACTAGAAACGACCAGTTTTCTAGCGATCCATGGGATGGCCCTTACCTTTTGTCTTCAAAATGATGACAAACGTAAAAAGGGGGCATGCATTCAGACTCTTTATGCAGTATATTTCGGATAATATTATGACATGTTATTAATGTCTTCATTTTCCTGATATAAACAGTATTCGTCGATTAAAACTTTCCTACTTCAGTTTCCCGCCGGAAGTCGCACATTTTACTTTGAAATTGTCCCGAGCGACGTACAGCTACATGTCAGTACGATAAATTGATTAGCATGGCAAATAATCAAATCAACGATGATGCGAGAGGATAATTATGGCTTTTGGCTGAAAACGAGAATTATCATGAGCAAGCAAATAGCAATTTTCCACGAACGGCTTGCCGCGAATGGAAAATGTATATTTGCTTGTACATGTACCTGTAGCCTACACACGAATGATATAATGTGTTCAGTCAAAAACAGTACATAGGTTTCCTTTCTATTATAGCCTATGCGGTTTCGTGATTACGATTTACAATTATTGATGTCAGGCAATTGTTTCGCCAACTTAATTGTAGACGAAAACGAATCAACTGATCGACAACTGAATGACTCGATATTGCTCTGTAACGTGCATTCCCATCAGATATCAGTACAGACCTATCGCCATCTTTAAAGTAGATGACGTCATCTACGTCATCAATAGAAACGTAATGAAGGCTAATTAATACGAAAAGTAAATAACCCGGACATATTCCCCGACACTGTTACTAAATTGTTGTATATTCAGGTAGTATAGTACTTCTACTGACAAATGTTACATGCGCACATTATTTTGTGCATATATAATGTACACATATGAGAAGCCAATTGACATTTAATAAAAATTAAGCTTAAGCGCGATAGGGAATTAAGCTTAAGCGCAATAAGAAGTCCCTAACTGCTTAAAGCATATAATAAGAATATTCCTAAAATATTGCGCTTAAACACAATTAGAGACTCCTTATTGATCTTAAGTGCAATAAGATCTTCTCTTATTACGCTTGAGTGCAATTGTATATTCATTATTCTATACGCACAATAAGATCTTCTCTTAACTGTGATTAAGCTCAATTAGATTTCCCCTTATTATGCTTAAGCACAATGAGAGATTTCTTATTTCGTTTAAGTGAATAAGACATTCCTTATTGCACTTACATCTCTGGCTCCTCATCCTTATTTCGCTTAAGAGCAATTAATATCTCCCTCATGAGATCACCCATCTGTGCAAATAGTGGAATCCGAATAGCTCTACGTGTGGTCAGTCACCAGGTCACCAATAAACTCCACCCATTGCACCATGGACTACACCATATGAATTACAGGGTGTTATGTAATGTGGCTAATTGTGCTTACGTGCAATAAGGAAGATTTTTAGTTCCACTTAACTTAAGACCAATTAGCTATTATTGCATTTATTAGAACATTCCTTATTGCGCTTATAAAATGCAATTAGATTCCTTTTTGTGCTTAACCGCTATAAGTTATGGCTTAATTCGCTTTTAAAAACGCATTACAATATTCATTATTGCGCAATTAGATCTTGCGCAATAAAAGATTCCTTATTGCGCTTAACGATGCTTAATCCAAATTAACGCTTGTAAGTTACTATTTCGTTGACTTCGGTGGTCAAACATATTTGATTCGAGTCGAGGAACCCACCCATCAAAGTTCACAGTGATCAGATATCGAATTTTGAAATTATTAATATTCACCACCGATCATTTTTAGTAGCCCAGTAAAAGGTCGACGGGAAGACGGTCTCGGACCAAATTGCGGAAGAAGATGGAACTCTAAAATCTTTGTTTTTAAATTGGTTTTTATGTCCAATAATTGACAAACCGGCAAAATTTCGTTGATCAAAATGTTGATAAATAACAGGTTTTGGTAAATTTTGTACTATAGTTGACTGGTTACCATTACTTTTGGGCAATTAATCGATTGTGACAACTGGAGCAGCATTTAAAAAATGAGGTGTCAATGACACTCTAGCTCAACTTGGAAAGGGAATAATTTCATTTGTTACAGTCAATGGACCAACTGGAAATGTGGAAAGTTGAAAGGTCTAAGTAATACTAGATTATCAACTTGAAGAAATATATATAAAGTAAAAAAAAAATGGTTGCTGGCAGCTATGTGTTCCAATGAAATTCAAAAACATTTGATAGCTTCTATCTAGTAGATCAAGATTAATATGAAGTTCGGTGATGATCGGATGAGGGAAGTGGACCGTAGTGTTGCCTAAGGATTTAGTCATGCAAAGAGTAAAATCCAAGAGAGCTGCCAGAGGACATGTTTTATGGCCGAATGAGCCCAAAATGACTCGTTCACATCTACATGTCAATAGCCATGACAAATTTCACGGTGATCTGACCAAAGGAACAACCTGTAGCCTGAGTCATAGGATTTAGTCATACAAAGAGTAAAATCAAAGATGGCTGCCGGCGGCCATATTTTATGGCCGAATGACCCCAAAATGACTCTTTCCCATCTACATGCCAATATTAACGTCCATGACAAATTTCATGACGATCAGACAAACAGTACAGCCTGTAGCACGTTCTAATGGATTGAATTTTGAAATCCAAGATGGCTGCTGGCGGCCATGTTTTTTTGGCCGATTGACCACAAAATGACTTGTTCCCATCTACATGTCATTGATAATATCTATGACAAATTTTATGATGATCAGACGAACACTCCTGTCTGTAGCCCGTGATAATGGATTGAATTTTGAAATCCAAGATGGCCCAGACGACAAATTTCATAATGATCCGACCAAACGTACTACCGGTAGGCCTTGCCAAAGGATTTAGTCATGCAAAGAGTAACATCCAAGATGGCTGCTGGAGGCCATGTTTTTTGGCTGAATGACCCCAAGATGACCCGTTCCCATCTACATGTCAATATTAACATCCATGACAAATTTCATGACGATCAGACAATCAGTACAGCCTGTAGCCCGTGCTAATGGATTGAATTTTGAAATCCAAGATGGCTGCTGGTGGCCATGTTTTTTGACCGATTGACCCCAAAATGACTCATTCCCGTCTAAATGTCAATGTCAACAGCTATGACAAAGTTCATAATGATCCAACCAAAGGTTTGACATGTAGCCTGTAGTGTTGACGCCTCACACACGCACACACTGACGACGGATACCATGCCACGGCAATAGCTCAAACTTTACAAGGTAAAGTTGAGCTAAAACGTTGTTGGAATCTGATGCTATGTGGACCATCGAATCGGATTGACTACTTTTAAGCTAAATTATTTATGAAATGTCAATTTTGTTTCCCATATATACATGTAATGTATATTTGGTCTTTAAAAAAAGTACCTCAAGATATTATAGGAAAATTAAAAAAAAATTGCATCAAAATCAACACCAGTGACTTTGTAGATCTGTTGTTGTATAAGATACTAATTCGTTGTACTTAGCCAATCATTACATGACAATTTATCATCATATAGAAAAATGAAGCAATTAACTGGATTACGGTAAACAGTTATCCATGTCAGGAATCGGAACGCTGAAAATGTGCGTGTTGTCAATCGGAACACTTCGAAAACAGAATCGGAGCGAATGGTAGTGTTACCTTGAATGCATTATGTCAGGCTAAAATCGCGTATTTTGATCAACTGTCTTTTTGAAGTAACGATGGGATGTTTGCGGACACACATACGCTATTTGTTCTTCAAAACATTATCTCTTTCGATTCGAAATTCACATTTGTTCGCAATACTTTTTTCTTTGTCTTTGGTTTAAGTGAGCAAACCCTTGTAATTTAGTTCAGCGTGCTATATATGGGACTACAGAATAAGTAAGTGAGGAGTAAAATACCATAGAAAGAAGTCCTCTCATTTGAATCTGTCATCCCAAGAGCTGCTTCAGCGATACACCAATTAGTAAACATAGTCATGGAAAATCGAGCAAAACTTTCACAGAATCGGAACTTATACCCCTCGGAATCGGAATTTTGCTCGGGCGGAATGAGATATCGAGGAGCATATCCCCCACAGTGCCGAATAATGTGGCTTTTTTTGGCTGGTTTTTTTTTAAATGAAAAATTTAATTTTGGCAACAATTATTGGATCAAATTTCACTTCCAACTGTCTATATGCTGTGAAAACACCATGTGTATCAGTAATTTCTATGACTAAAATGGGCATATCTCTGTTAGAAATGTTTGGACCAGATCAAGAGTGAATCTGTATTTTCATGTAATTAATCCACAAACCATATTTGAATGCAATTGGATAACAATATATATGCAACAATGGTTAGAAAAAATGTAAACAACTAATTTTGAATCAAACAAGGGCCTAACTCTGACATTATTCATCGAATCAAATCCATAATTGAACACAAACTATATTTACATGTGATTGTCCCATTTCATATATGAAGCAACCAAATAACAATAACTAAGGTTATCATCCATACATCAAAGTAATTGGAAAACTCCAAGTTGAAAACGGACATAACTCCATCGGAAATAATTTGGATAACTAACTCAAATAATTAACCAGCCAACAAAATAATCAATAAATTCTAAGACGAAAAGGGGATAACTCCATCAAAAATGGTCGGACAAAATTCAAAATTTTAATTTGAGTGCGGATTTGTCATATGAAGACCAAACACCAAGTTTCATAACATTCTTTCATATATTATTCAAGTTATTATCCGGCGAACAAACGTCTTGGACAAATGGATGCATTGATGGATGGGCATGCAACGTTCATATCTATAATCTCCCGAAAATTAAACACGTAACCAAGATGAGCCAAAATGAAAGTGTCAATGACACTGTAGCTCAACATGAGGAGAAGTTAAGTTTTTGCTGAGAAATGACTAGAATGTTAAAAAGGAAGAAAAGTCAAAAAGTTTCGGTAAAGGGCCTGTATTGTGCAGATGAAATTATTTTCATTTCAAACATTTCACAAATAAATGTAGGCTACATGGTGTGCCGATGGATTCACATGTGCAATCCCAGATGGCTGCTGGCGGCAATGTTTTTAAACAAATTTCGAAACAATTAGATAGCTCCCATCTATGTGTCACCCCGAAGAATCGAATGAAGTTTGATGACAATCGGAATACTGATGTTGCATGCAGGGTGTGACAACGGATTTGGTCATGAAAAGAGTAAAAAGCAAGATGACAGGAGACATAACCAGAGTGCTGCAGCCGATATGCTTAACTGACTTCAATCAAAACAGTCTATCACGCGGACAAATTATATTCCCCTATATTATCATGCTGCCTGAATAGCGTTGGCTTCGCACTATAGAAGATCTTATCAGAATACTCGATTATTCCTCTTTGTTACACGTGTCGTATGCTACACATTTAACTTCTTCTAAATTGCTAATTAATTAGATAAATACATATATATATCTTTATTGTCCTCAATTAGTGAAGAGTTTTTTTCAAATGTCATATACAGTGACAAAGGTAGGTAAACTATTTAACCAACATGCACATAAACAAATGCATACACAAATTGGCACAAGTGCCACAAAAAACATGATATGCAAGTTGAGTCAAATTACTAAGTAACCTTACACACAGTCATACACAAATGCAGAGATGAAAACAGATACACTGATATGAGGACAAAATATGCAGACAGACAACAGACAAACAGAGGCACGCAAGTGTAACTTTCAACCTTCAAACTTTCTTGTTAGTGAATAAAATATCAACACCCTTTAGCTGGAAATGTTCGGCCTCATGGCCCTCAGTCAGACGATAATATTAACAAGTTACATTTTTACCATAGATTGGAGAGTTTAATAGTCCGTATATTGAACTCTCCCATTGATGGTCAAATTGTAAACTTTTTGATATTATCGTCTGGCTGAAGAGTGTTATTGTTTTTAACCATAAACATATTTACATAATGTGTAGAAAATCCGAAAAGATTAAGTATTACTAAATGCTTACACTAGCATTCGCTAATTTACGGGTGGCAATAATAGTTATTTAGGTATAATAATATTCAAACCGCAGTTTATCACATACATTAGTAATGTGATGTGTACTGCTGATAGACATAGTCACATCATGAAATTAAGTGAAGTTAATTAATTAGATAAATAATGAGATTATAAATTAGATTTATCACAATAGGCACTGCTGCGCAAAACACTGCCGGTGATGAGAAAATGAGTGCTAATTAACAATGATCACCTGTCACATTTAAAAATAATTGAAAAACGTGAGTTCTAAGCTATGCTACATCGCCAAATGTAACCAAAATACTACTGTTATAGATGGTTGACATAAAACTTTACGTTGTTTATTACCATTCATTATATGTGTGCATGGTGTCAAAAAAAGATGAACAATATGCCATAGGGCTTTAAAAAATTAAAATGAGGGTGTCACCCCCCCCCCCCCCACCTTCGGTGAATTTCATGTCATTTTCAGGAGGTACGCAGGATTCATTCAAAATATCGTGTGTGTGTACATGCAGATAGGCCTATTTGATATATGGGTGTTTCTCTTTATTTGGGCTTGTGATCGGCAGACAAAATTTCAGGCCTATGTGAAATCCCATCTTTTACGGTACATCTAAGTATTTTGCTCAGAAGCCCTTTTATGGTACATCACGGTATAATGCACAGTTAATGTTCCATGGATTCATCAACACGCTGCTCAGGGAATTCCTTCTTGAGTTCTCTCAGGATAGCACTCGATAACCATTCCTCAGTATCTGCAATGCATTTTGGGAAGGGAATTGAGCTGACACTTATGTTTTTAAAATAGTGTATCTTTTCTGAGCCACAATTACAACACATTTTTTCAATTTCGAGACAATAAAATATTTTTTTTTGTGAATTAAACAGATCTCTTTGATTATATGTCTATAAAAGCATAATAAAGTGGTTTATTTTGCGTCGTAATTTGCAGTGAAATCTCCTATCTTACTCGAATTTAAAAGTCGGGCTGTACTATTTTTCACGCACCCGACGGTGTGCTAATATATGCTGAGAGAAAAATAGTACGAGAGAGAGAGAGAGAGAGAGAGATAATGTTTATTCCTCCAACACATGAAGATAATATATACATGAGTGAGTTGCACCGTCAATGACATGACCAGTGCTGTACAAACAATAATTATATACAGAAAGAGTGCACATGAATGTTATATGCTATTAGTCATACATGGATGTGTCAATTAAGCACAAAATACATATAAATGTGAGGCAGTCCATGAAAAGAATTTCCTCGTCACATAATTGCGTCATAATTGGGTGACTGGTGCCACCGGCTGCATATGCGAGAAACGCTTCTGGTGTGAGATTGTCTAGCAATGTGTATACTTGCACTCCGTGTTTGTTTAGAATTTTGTACCAGAAGGCGTTTCGCAGTTCTTGAATGTGAGTGGAGAAGCAGTGAAGGAACATATGTGACATCAGGTATGAATACGAGGAGTGACAGTGTTTGCAGACTGCAGCGTTGTCATATGTAGTTTTGGAGAGGATGTTTGCCATGCAAAGAGATTTCGCCAATATTTTGGGTTTTTCTCTAGCGATCAACCAACCTCTCCATACTGAGTTTGGACAAGGCTTTACCGTGCGGAAAAAAGTCAGATGTGCATTCGTTAAGTTGGCAGTAGCTGTTGCGTTAGGGGTATTAATATTCAAGTTCAAGTTCACGAGCTCCTTCCAGTGGCTTTGCAATGGAAACATTCCGCTATTTACAAAGGTAGTGAGATATTGGTATAGATTATACCTATGTAAAATTGGAAATATATCCCTTGCGAAGCCTATCAACGGCCGGTTAAACATGAGATGACCATACACATTGAACAGAAATATTTTTAGTGCTTCAGCATGACCGTTCGGCAAGTTTATGAGCGAACACATGAGTAACAATTTTCTCTTATCTATTTCAACTCGAAGAGGCGATAGTCCGAGGAGTGATAGGGATAGCTCGGTACTCGTTCTCTTTGGTAGGCCCTGAATAATTTTGACACACATACGATATGACCGTTCGAGAAGTAGGTAGTGTGCTTCACTGAGACCGTACCACATTTCACAGCCATACAATGCCTTCGGTATAAAAACAAGTTTAAATAAAGTAATAACAGTTGAAGGTGTGAGGTACTTGGTAACTGGTGACCTGCAAGCAGCGAAAAATGTTCGCCTCATCATTTCGCATGCCCTGTCAATATTCTTTGAGCGATTTGAACGATTATTTTGGGGAATGCCCAAATGAATAACGGTTTCAGCCTCCTTTAAAGGGTGTGGTCCCAAAAACCATTTTGACACATCAGTTTTTACATTAGAGCTTTTGCCTGTATTGCTGTCACAAAAGACGACTATTTCACTCTTGACAATCGAATAATCAAATTTCCACAGTTTGCTATATTTGTAACAAGTTTCCAACAGTCTTTTCAACCCACCTTCAGAATACGACAGAATGCATACATCATCTGCAGTTGTTTACCAAATCCACAGGGAAAATAAGAGGTTATGGTTCAGTGAGTTATATATGTCTCAACAGCATTGCTCATAATGTAAAAAGATATATCATAGCAAAATCTTCGATATGGCAACGCTTGTAAGAACTACATGCACATACCAGGTTGAAGGTGTGTGCAAGCAGGGGAAAATCCATTGCAACATAGCCAAGTAAATGTAATGTCCCGTCAACTATTTAAAATACATGCAGCCAAGTGTTGACAAGTTAGCAACATACGCAGTTGTTTTATTCCTTTCGATTCAACATCAATAGTGTCTATCGATCGATCACTGTTATAATGATTATTTTGAACATATACATGTATATAAACATCCATCTACACACCAAATAATGATTAGCTATATGTAGTTGTGGTCTTTAATCTACACATGTAATTCCTTTGTGAATGATTGATAACTGAACCTATCATCAGATACAATACTTTAACGGAAATAGTTTTGTCAGCTTTGAATTCATGCATCACAATGCGAATATTTGAAGTGTGTGAATTCAAAACTAAGTTAAAATTAGTATTGCACGAATTTAAATACGAGTAAGCTATAGTTGAAATGAAATTTAACTAGATTGAGGGTGCTAACAATATAGAGTTCTCCTTCTTGGTACGCTCCGTAAATTTTCGCGATGTTTTTTTCTTCTAAAAACAGCCCTATCTGGGGGTTATTCCCACTTCGCCGATCTGCTTAAATAAACATCGCGGCGGCGGGCGGATTAGGGTACTGGTGAGGTGTGATTCTTAGCTAACAGTGTTAAGTCGAGCCCAAGTCACCATCCGTTATGATACCCCATGCACTATTGCACTTGTACCAACAAAATACTGTTCACTGAGTGTGTACTCATGAAGATATCACTTTATACCACGGAGTATATAATATCACGACACTCCACATACATATTTCCTCTGGCAGGGAGTGGAGGGAACCAGTCAGAATTGCTTTGGCTGCATTAGTTCCTCTCTGTCAGAGCGTTAACACGAGTGAGTTGTGCGGTCGCGACTTCGGTTGCAGCTGCCCTCGTGTTAATGCCGGCGAGTGAGACGGTTTTGGATTAGGCTTAGGACGGACAATGGAGTTAATCCCTGACGCCGCGTTGGCTGCAATGCAAAGATCTCAGATAGTGGTCACTGTTAGTTGGAATCTCCAAGCTAACAGGGGCTATTTGGTTCTTTGCGTTGAATTCCGGACAGTGGATGCTGGTATCCAGAGATCTTCTGCCCGGGACAGGAACGCCGAAACCAGCCGTAACTTGAAGAAGGGGCCTCCAAAGAAAAGGACACCAGCTAGACGGAGAAGGGACGCCGCCAGACGGGCGAAATGGAAGAAGAAGATGGGGGTGACTGTTGATCTGCCAGTCACCCCCCCCCGTGTGGTTCAGCCGACGTCCAGTGTCACAGCCGGTAGGTCGGAGTTGTCTGAGAGACGCCCAGACGACCCGACCTGCATGGAGACAGTCGACATCGCACCAGCCAGCAGGGACTCCGTTGATCTGCCGGAGGTCCCTGCTGTCGTCGTCGAGGCAAGCGGAAGAAGGGAGCAGGAAACCACCCCTGCTGTTCCTGCCACCTGCTTCGAGGTGGAACTGGATAGCTTGCCACCAGGGACACCGGAGTACCATCACATCCCGGTGTCCCACTGCTCCACCGCCAGCAACAACAACAACATCAGCGCAGGCTCCACTAAGTCTGCAGAAGAAGTCATCCTTGATTCTAATGTGGAAATCGCTGCATCCAAAAAAGCGAGGGAAAATCAAGAAAAATCACGGGATAATCAAGAAAAATTACTTCAACTTCTTGCTTCTCATCAACAACAGAAATCTCTTCCATCTCCAGAATCATCAACAGAAAAAGCAAACCCAAAAAAGAAAATAAAAAATAAAAAAAATAATTACCATCACAAAATGCTCACCTTTTTTTATGATTCCCAATAAAGGCGCAAATATGAGGGATTAAGGAAAGAGCCCTTCGGCCCGTTCGAGAATCCCGGGCTAGCCACCCAAACCACTCACTTCAAAAATACATATTTCACTCTGGCAGGGAGTGGAGCGAACCAGTCATTATTGCTTTGGCTCTATTAATTCCTCTCTGTCAGAGCGTTAACACGAGTGGGTTGTGCGGTCGCGACTTCGGTTTCAGCTGCCCTTGTGTTAATGCCGGCGAGTGAGACGGTTTTGGATTAGGCTCAGGACGGATTATGAACTTAATCCCCGACGCCGCGTTAGCTGCAATACAGAGAAGTCGGATAGTTGACACTGTTAGTTGGAATCTCCAAGCTGACAGGGGCTATCTGGTTCTTTGCATTGAATTCCGGACAGAGGATGCTGGTATCCAGAGGTCTTCTGCCCGGGACAGGAACGCCGAGACGTAATCTGAAGAAGGGGCCTCCAAAACAGAAGACGCCATCAAGAAAAAGAAGGGACCCCGCCAGACGGGCGAAATGGAAGAAGAAGGGGGTGACCGTTGATCTGCCGGTCACCCCTCCTCGTGTGGTTCAGCCGTCCAGTGTCACAGCCGGTAGGCCAGAGTTGTCTGAGAGACGCCCAGACGACCCGACTTGCATGGAGACAGGCGACATCGCACCAGCTAGCAGGGACTCCGTTGTTCTACCGGAGGTCCCTGCTGTCGTCGTCGAGGCAAGCGGAGACAAGGACGTGGACACCACCCCAGATGTTCATGCCGCCAGCTTCGACGTGGAGTTGGATAGCCTTCCACCTAGGACACCGGAATTCCATCTCACCCCGGTGTCTCCCAGATCTACCACCAGCAACAACAACATCAGTACAGACACCACCAGATCTGTGGAAGAAATTATTGCTGACTCCGAAAGATCGCAGAAAAGAGCGATGGAGGTGCATGAACAACAACAGAAAGAAAAGATTGAACAACACTTGAAAGAACAAGAAGAAAAAATCCAACTCGTCAAGACCAACAGAAATCTCCACAATCGTCAACGGAGAAGCCAAATCCAAAAAAGAAAAGAAAGAAGAAGAAATAATTTATTTTTATTTTTTTGGATTAATATAAAATAAAGGCATAAATATGAGGGATTAAGGAGAGGCGCCTTTCGGCACTTTCGACAATCCCGGGCTAGCCCCCCAAACCACTCACTTATATATACTCCATCACAATCATGGCTTGTAATCAAGTTATTGTTGCATTCATCCCTAACTCGAAAGGCGGCAGACATCTCGTTTACGACCACTTCAAATTCCGTATTAAATCACAGAAACCCCCAAACGCTCACTGGGTCTGCTGCAATAAAGACTGCCGATCAACCATCAACACCAGAAACGACATCATAAGTTCTCAAATGAAACCACACAACCACGACTCTGACATGGGATAGGTAATTACTGTCGTTATTATCAAGTTATTTTTTATTGAATTTTCTGTATACAACCTCAAAACAATCCTAAAATTAATAATAACAAAATTAAATAAAAATTTCCATACTTTTTCTCAAATTTAGTTAAACAAATTTCAATTTATTTTTTATTTATTTCTTCTAATTGTATTTACAATGGTATAATTTGTATATTCAGATTATCGCCGACTCTGTCTTAGCAGACCTAATAAAAGCTGTACGGCACGATTCCAAGACTGTCATTTCCTTATACCGCGAACATATGACGTCCATGAGATCCGACAGGACATACCCTCTTATCATAGCTAAGGTTCCAATGAGACCACGACCCAGCCATACGAGAAGTCACCCACCGTGCCATAGGCCTAGCATTAGTTCCAATCGGTCAAGTCAGCGATACATGGTTATTAGTGTTAGAGGCCTGGGAAGATGTCCTGGTGGCTCGACAAGTCGACGACCAAGTCACTTCATACTGGATTGAAGGAACCTTCCCAATTGCCGTCTGGAATCACCACGACACAGTCGGTCCCAGAACAACGAAACATGTCGAAGGGTGGCATAGAAAACTGCAAAGAATCATAGCCGGCTCACACCCCAACGTATGCAGTCTCATTGACTTCTTCAAACAAGACCAGGCCTACTCCGAATCAACAATTCTGAGTGGCGGTGGAAAGGTGGCGCCTCAACGCCGAAAATACAGGGCTATCGACAACTCACTGCGCAACTTCAAGAGAGTTCTGTGAGTGGGCGAAGTCGACATTTTGACATTCCTAGATAACGTTTCCAACATCAGCGGTAGTTAATAGAGTCAGCCCGCACGCATTGGCGTATCAGATGGCATCCAAAGTTCGACATCTTCGGAGGAGATGTGGTCACAAGCACATGGGACCAAATTGCAAACTTTGAGGGCCCGTAACTCTTGCATTTCTTCTCGGATTACAAAAATCCTTTCCGGTGTGGGTTTGTTTTCGTTCAGGGAATCCACATACTTAAATAGATCAATGTCAATCAAAACTTTTTGTTTCGAAAATGTTGCCCCCACACCAGCGTCAAAATATATGACCGACCCTGTCCAATTTTCTTTCTCAGACTAAACTGACAACGGTCAACACGACTATGAAATCCAAATGCAGTTATATGGAATGATACGAGAGTACAGCATAGTAAATCAAATAGAGGTTTGCCTATTTATGGGCGGTAACTCTTCAGGGAAAGCGCGGACACAAGTTTGTATGCCCGTGGGCAGTAGTGCATATCGAGATGTGCATACGGTCTAATTTTCGATGCTCTGCTTCTTATACTTTCCGAGATAATAAAATGACATTTTTTCAAATAAAGGGAGATAACTCCTCGGTGAAAGTGCGGACAAAATCGTTATAGGCCATAGGCATGGAACTCATGTACCCCAACCTACTTACCAAGTTTTAGTGTCCTACTTGTTGTACTTTTCGAGTAATAGTGATTACAAAAGTGTCAAGTATAATAATAATGAAAAATAATCGCAAAAGGGCCATAACTCCGCCAAGAAACATTGGGCGGAAATCCGGATACCATTATATCTAGTAAACCTTCGATGCCTACATTCGTTAGAGATTTCGCGTTCCTACTGCAATCAGTTTCTGAGTATTTCGAAATAAATGGAAAACGACCTCAGTAGAAAAACAATATACTTCCTTGGTTACAGATAATTTTGCAGTTTCTTGTGCCAGTCTTCGACATGGTTCGTTGTTCTGGGGCCGTCATTGTCGAAGTGAGTCCATGTCTGTCTACCATGGTCGCCTTCCACCCACTACGATGTGACATAGTCCGTGAATATTTCGATGTCACTACCTGCTGGTGCCTCTTCGAGAACTTCGAACCAGGCGTCGCGTATATCACCTACCGACAGGAATGGTAACGCAGTTGCCCTACGAATCAATATATGCGCATGCGCGTGGTAATCGGCTGACTTTTTGAAGCTCTCCAGTCGAAAGGGAAAAGAAATGTTATAAACACATAATGCAGTGAAATCTTGCAGCAAATTACGGTGCCAATGTTTTAACGTTGATATACAAGCTATTTGAAAGGAGCTACGCCTAAAATGTTGTGAAAATTTGACTTCGAAAAATTATAGTGCCACGTAGATGTCGCCGCCATTTTGAAAAATTGGAAATTTTCCAGAGAACCGGGTGAGATCAAACCATATTTCTTTCGTTATTCTGCATGTCATTAGACACGAACTCAAAAGTGCATATCAATCCACAAATATAACCAGAAACTTATTGTTTATTTTGGACAGTGACTGTTTATTTTCCTGTGTTGACCAAAACTTCAAGTTATTTTCCTCACAATGGAAACTGGTGCAGGTATCCTGGACCCACAGGCTCAAACTGCCAATGAGAACATACAAACGAGCACTCCCAAGAGTGAAGCATCAAATGTATTGCTTCTTCCCGATACATCGATAAAAGGACACACGCTCCGAGACCACGATGAAAATGCCAGGAAGGTATTAAAGCGTGATAGGGATGATTCAGCATCCTCTTTGGCACAGGACACTAAGCGTCCACCAATATATCAATAACCTGTGGGCATATCTAGCTACCAATATCATGATTCCTATAATATCAGTGTGGATTTTCAGGAGCCCCATGCTAGCCCACCGGCTTAAACTCATTGGAACAGGGCATAATCAGTGCTTTTACAAATCCTGTGGTTCTTAAAGCTTTAACCAGTGTTTTCTCTAGTATAGCCGAATCAATAGTAAACAAATCGGTTATCTCTCAGAATAGTGTGATTTCTGACATGGAAAGTAAACTCTCTCAGAGGGATGACCAAATAAAGCAGCTCAGTACAGATGTTATTAACTTAAAGACATGTTTTCAAGAAATGAAGTCTGATATTGTTGACTTGAGAGAGGAGTTGGGTGATTTACAAAATTATGGGAGACGAACCAATTTGAGAATTTCTGGGCTATCCGAGGATGTGAATGAAAACACTGACCTTCTAGTATTCGAAGCCATAAGAAGGCTTGGCATTGATATCAAATATAGGGACATACATAGAAGTCACCGCCTTGGTCCACCAAATGATAATGGTGAACCTCGCTCAATCATTTTCAGGTGCCCCTCCTACAAATTGAGAGAGGCTATTTATATGCAAAGGTGGAACTTGCTACGTGCTTATGCTGGAGACCCACATCCAGTTTATGTAAATGAAGATCTAACGAAAGCGAGAGCCAGTATATTTAAGAGGACCAGGGTGCTCAAAAAAGAATAAAAAATTCATGACACCTGGACCCATGAATGCGTCGTTTTCGTTAAGATCGATGAAGACAGCATCCCAATGAGGGTAACAACCCAGGCCCAGGTAGCCGAACTTGAGGATACCCTGTCGTAATTCAGCATTATTGCTGAGTTAACTTCACTTTGAGACCTAGTTGTCTCAAATTTGGTTATTGCACTTGGTTTTTGTGTATATACATACCCACTCTGAATGTGTAGACCGGTGGCACTGTCTTAAACATTTCATCCATAGTAAATGCAAGTTGATCCTCCAGCAATTACTTTCCCAATAAGTAATATTCCATGATCTTGTAACTGAATTGTTTCTAAATCTCCCTTGACTAAACACCATACCATGAATATATAATATCTCTGTAATGTAACTAATTCATCCTTAGTTATGCAAATTGATCCTCCAGCAATTACTTTCCGAATAAGTGATATTCCATTATCTTTGTAACTGAATTGTTTCTAAACTCCCTTGACTAAACACCACACCATGAATATATAATATCTCTGTAATATAACTAATTCAAGAACAGTCAGTAACACACTGTGTGCATTTAAGCATGGTGTCCAGTGTCCAGTCATAAAGTCATTGTAGCTTATCGCCGTCAGTTGTACGTTGTAACAAACTCGGCTGAGTAATATGGAACAAGACGGACAAACACCACTGAACCAAACTACTTCTATTCATCTTAAGCATGAGCCACTTATTGTCCCATAACTGGATCACTCACACGTTAATTTCGGAGCATGCCTGACGTCCACTATTAGCGAGCATGGACTGAGGTGTAGCTATTGACATACGTCACATGTCGAAACTAGGTTATTGTCCACATGTCCGGCTGCTTGGATCGGGGTGTTGGATGCTTTGGTAGCGACGAATGTATGTATTGACATTATACGAAATAAATTATATATTTAATTAAATGTTTATTTTCGTACAACATGTACACGTAGAGCCCACCATTGTGTTTGGTTATAAATACATCGGTAAATAGATCCGGGAAGCTTTTGGGTGACTCCTTCCAACTTTCGATCCTTGTCTTCTGTGAAGGAGTCCACTACACAGGGGCGTGACCACTTCTGCACCAATTTAGGGAGGGTGAGGTCTTCACCTCACCTAATATCTTCCTCTCCTTACATATATATATTATTTGCACTCTCCTCGACATACAACCCTCTGCCCCAATATTTGAGACAATGCAATTATCTGGTCCTCGCTTGTCGTGTATTGACTTGTATTGTGGGGAGGGGGTTTTAAATTTTAATATTTTTTTTTTCTTCTTTTTTTCTTTCCTTTCTTCTCTCTCTTCCTAATGATTAATGAACGCAATTTAGTAGTAGCACACTGTTTTGGGTGCCCGATGTACTTATATACCCATGACCTACTGGTGTGGCTAATGGGGTATGTGTAACACGAATGTCGAAATTGATATTCCTATATGTATGTATGTCTGTCATAGTCTGTACGTGTATATGACACACACATGTGCACGCTGTGTATACATATGTATGTCTGTATATATTTGTATACAGTTATATACATGTGTTCCTATGTAGGGCACACTGGACTCGCTGCTGTACCTGTCAATGAATATCTACTTCGAAAAGCTAGCGTTGATCGTGAATCGTAGCACGTCTAACAGACTTCGTTTGGTTTTGTTTCCTTTTGCTTCTTGATTTGAACTCAAAGTTAATACGGGATCTGGATACGGATTCTGACCCAAACTAAATTAAACTCAAGTAGTTATGGATAATTCTTGTTGAATTCCCTGATGAATCGAATTTGTTAAATTTTAAATAGAACCCGTATTCAGCTGTTTAGATTTAAATTTGAACATGCTATTGTACCTGCAACAGTGGCTGGTTCAGAATCTAAATATTCAGGACTCGTGCTTGTACATCAATTTTTAATCTCAACTTGGATTCATATATTTTGGACTCTGATCCAACTTGAACTAAATTTTAGCAGTTTTATGTATTATTATACTTTTCACTTGATTAATCTAATAATCCAATTTAACCCGATCTTAATTATACGTGGCTATGAATAATTATTATTTATTTATTTCTCCAATTCTGTCTTGAATCTAATTGACTGGATTTAGAATCTTCAGTTGTCTTTTCATTTGTATATTCTTTTCCTTGCGTTAATAATCAATCCTTGGCACTGACTTTTAAAGGCTCACAATGAGTATAGAATATTTCCTTCCCGATAGCATAACAACACTGCCGTTTTCGTACATATACTTATGAGAGCTTGGTCTTGTTTCCGTCCCAAATTCCGACACTTGAGAGTGGTAAGTGGGACTCAACCGACTCCATGCTCCCTCACAAATCAGCAACATATTTCCTTTCCTGGTTGTAACTAAAGCCGCGTTTAGATGTTTCGACAGATGAGTTTCCTGTTGTATATATGTTTTGTTTTGTGTCATATAACTTATTATACTTCTCTCATAACTTGTACCACTGCTTCTATTCTTAACTGTGCTAGCACCCACAGCCGATTTGTTGTGTCGCATGCCAATCTACGTGCACCTGAACAAAATAATATGAATGTCCAAAGCCTAGTCAAATCAACTGAACAGAAATTATCAAACATAAAACTTCCATGGGAATTTCGTAACCAGATTGAGCCAATCTACTTGCCACAATCTTACCTATTATACCTAACTCATTTTCTAAATGATTGATATCTCACAATATAGAGCAAGTATTGGTTCTTTCTGCTGCTATGCCGTCAGACCGCACCGGAATAAATGTTTTGACAGACAATCTTCGCTTTATTGCGTTTTATACATCTCTCTGAGAATCAAAGGGCTGAGTTGCAATTTATCTTGCAGAATTACCCTTCTTACCCATGTTATGTTTGGCAACTTTCTTCCAGAAAATATTCTTGGCAATTTTAAAACTTTGACGACCCATAACAATATCTTCAGCACGCTGTCGTCTGTGGACTGGGATTACCCCCCGATCATTAATCGTACATGTACACTTGAATATTTGTCCATATATACTGCGTTTATGTCTGCATTGTCTTTAATTACTATACTCATTCTGTTATTAATTGGATGTGTCGAGCGTAATCCATGTCCACGTGACGACGGCATGACTTTCCTTTTGTTAAACCCACAAAGTATAAGGAACAAACTAGATACGATATCGGTTGAAATGAACGATTTTGATGTGTGCATGTTCACAGAAACTTGGCTTAGTCCATCTGTTGATAACACGGATATATTTGTTGAAGGTTTTAACGACGTTGTGAGAAATGATAGAACATACAGGGTAGGGGTGGGGTGGTTATTTATGTTAGAGATACCATTGCATTCAAATTTCGTGATGACTTATCTACCCCCAACCTGGAACCTGTATGGGTTGAGCTCATAAAGCCTCATCATATTCTAGTAGGTTGCTTTTATCGACCACCGAATTCTCTTACTTCTGACTGGGACGATATTGAAAAATCGATTGGTGTGGCACGAGATAGTGGTTTAGAGATGATAATATCAGGAGATTTTAACGAAGATCAGAAACCGAATTTCCATAGACATATTAATGATATTTGTAGCGCATGTGGCGTAAAACAGATCATAAAATCACCTACCCATTTCTCTGAGAGTTCGAAAACAACACTAGACCTTTACCTAGTAAGTAACCCAAAATCTATCATATCTTGGAAGGTATTAGATCCATTTTATTCGGACATGAAACGATACCATTGTCCGGTTAGAATCGACCTTAATTATTCACACACTAGACAGAAAAACTCTCTCCGACGTATTGTGTGGAATTACAACATGGCTGATTTTGAATCGATGAATAATGCATTTTACGATTGGAACCGCTCTGGTGAACTCGACTCTTTGAGCACAGACTCTTTAGCTGAAGCTGTAACTACCAAAATTATCTCGACGGCAACTTCTTTCATACCACACAAGAGCGCAACTATTCGTAAAGGGTGTCCCCCCGTGGTTGACATGCAACATCCGCGAATTAATTCCTGAGCGCAGAAGGCTTCATAATAAAGCAAAACGAATTGACTCTCCTCTCGACTGGGCGAACTATAGGACAAAGCGAAATGAGGTCATATCAGTGATCAGGAAATCAAAAAGAGAACATAATTCCAAATTAGAAAAGAAACTAAATGATAACGCATGTGACGCTTCGACGTGGTGGAAAACACTTCAAAGATTATTGTTTTCCCCGAGGGCACAAAGTATCCCGCCGATAACTGATGCAACAAATATATACGTATCTCCCCATGACGAAGCAACCTGCTTTAATGACTATTTCTGTAGCATAACATCTGTAAATGATGATGGTGCTACTCTTCCTCCCAGATAGTTTGACACATGGAGACAAACTCTTTTTGAAATAAAATTAACCGCTGATGATCTGCGAGAGGCCCTCAAATCGGTCAACCCGACGAAAGCTTCAGGGCCAGACCAAGTACATCCCAAAATATTAAAACAGTGTGCTGACTAATTATGTTATCCCCTCACTAATATATTCAACCGCTATATCAACGAATCCTATTTCCCTCTAGAATGGAAACGGTCAACTGTTGTGCCAATTAATAAAAAAGAAGACAGGAGTAAAATGTCTAACTATATGCCTGTATCACTGCTCAGCTGTATATCAAAAGTGTTTGAGAAATGTATATATAAAACAATTTGGGACTTTTTAACACTTAAGGGACTAGTATCAAATATACAGTCAGGATTTGTCCGTGGTGATTCCACTGTCTTTTAACTCACCGATATCTACGATTACATTGCAGACTCATTGGACCAAGGTAAAGAAATAAGATCTGTCTTCTGTGACGTTAGCAAAGCGTTTGATAAAGTATGGCACACAGGTTTATTGTACAAACTTGAACGTATTGGTATCACTGGTAAATTACTTCACTTGATCGAGAGTTATCTGAGTCAACGCCAACAACGAGTAATAATTGATAATGAAAACTCAGATTGGAAACCCGAAACAGCAGGTGTTCCCCAAGGATAAAAACTTGGACCTTTACTATTTATAGTTTATATAAACGATATCTCTGAAAATGTTACTTGTCACATTCGACTTTTTGCTGACGATACATCCATGTTTCTTACTATAGAAGATCCAGACAGAGCAGCAGATCTGATGAATATGGATATCGCGAGACTAGCTAATTGGGCACATCAGTGGCTTGTTACTTTTAATCCTCAAAAAACTGAATTTCTTCTCATCTCCAGAAAGCGAACACCCATAGCCCACCCACCACTTCAGATGTCCAATTCTATTATCACAGAAGTTAGCTCGCATAAGCACTTAGGATTAACATTTGACAATCAAGCGAAATGGGGTGACCACATAGATGATATTACAGATAGAGCTTGGGAGAAAATTAATATAATGCGAATGGATAGATTTTCGCTGAATAGAAAAACCCTTCAAAAATATATATTTCTCTTACATTCGTCCAATCATAGAATATGCTGCACCAGTATGGGACAATTCTACATGTGAATTGAGCACACGACTTGAAAAAATTCAATTTGAAGCAGCAAGGATTGTTTCAGGAGCCACGCGTAGCACTAACAATAGCGACCTTCTATCTGAACTTTGGTGGGAAACATTAGCAGAAAGGAGAAAAAAATTTAAACTACATCAGTTTTATAAAATGTTTGTTAGACCATCACCATCCTATTTATACAACATGATCAACACCGATACCCCGGGTTCCCAGAGATATAATTTTAGGAGAAACGACTTCCTTCCATCTGCTACTCGCCTATGGAATGATTTAACACCCGAAACTAAAAGCGCAAAGTCTTTAGAGATATTCAAGTCACGACTAGGTATAGAAACACGGAGAAATTCATTGACAGTTCAACATTTTGATTATTGTTTAAATCGCGAAACCCAAATATTGCATGCCCGTTTAAGACTCAAGTGTAGTAATCTAAATCGTGACCTTCGTGAAAACCATTTACGCGATTGTGACAAATGTGTATGCGGGGATGTAGAAAGCGCTGAACACTTTTTATTATTCTGTCAAAGATATACTCAACTCAGGTCTGACTCATTCTCAAATATTGACCCGACTTTCTTAACTACCAAGATCTTACTCAAATGCATACCATTGCTATCATCTGATATAAATAATGAAATATTCAGAGCTACGCAATACTTCATTCAAAAAAGCGGTCGTTTCAAACAATACACTAACAATTCAACGGCATAGCAACGATAACCCATGGAGTTTTCATATTTAGTTTTCATATTTAGTTTCCATATTTAGTTTCCACATTTATTTTCAAAACAATTCATTTTCAAAATAATTCTTTCCACAAGTTAGTCTAAAAATGTTCATAACAGTGGTACCGACTTTTCTTTCAAATACAAGCTCTTTATTTCTATCGCTTCACCTATCTCTGTCTCGTATTCCTTGTGAATACACCCCTCTCCTTATTATCCACATAAGCTTATTTATCATTTCAACACTTATTGTAAACTCGTCTGTACATCATAATAATAATATACCATCACTTCTTAAACCTATTGTTTCTCTAACTCGGCCACTTGCCATTCGCTCGATCTTTCTTGATTTCTACAATGTTTCTACTTGTCTGAGGAGATAGCTCAACAAAAGCACATATCTGCTTGCTGCTAAATCCTCTTCCCCTTTTCTATTCTACTCATGTTTCCATCATCTAAATGTTGTTCATCATAAATGTAATATTGGGCAAATAAATATTGTTTAAATCAATCAGCGTCTTCGTTTCACCTTCGTAAGGAAGTTTGGCCGTTGTTGTTGCGTATTTGTAAATTGCCTGGCTGTAGTGGAAATAACATTCTCGCATTATTACACCAGGAAATACTGTTCAATTCAATTCAATTCAATTTATTGTTGTAAACTCATCGTCTAAAGTGACATTTATGAGTATTCATTTGCAGTCTATGCGCCGATTTCGAAGTCCGTGTAGCAGTAACTTGGTGTTAGTGCTGTTGAAAATTATGTTGTTTTCAGGCTGAGGAGTCGATTGTTTCTTGTCTTGTGGTTGGCCGTAGACGAGGGGGTGCATATGGCCGTCGATAAACGCATGCATGGAATATAGTTGTTGGAATGTCTTCGGGCATTTGTCGAATGTTCCATCATTGGTATATACTAAAGAGCGCTATCAATTATGATTTATAAGAATTGTTTTTGTTTTTAATATATCCTATGTTTTATGCTTGTTGAAATATAGCAAAAAGCGTTATCAATTATGATATGATAGATAAGAATAAAATATCCTATTTTGTATGCTTGTGGAGATATGACATATCATACAGTTAACACAGAGCAACTTGGGCCTGGTCTGAGTCGTGGTTATGCTGGCTTTTGTATGATGTGACGATGTCGTTCTTGGTATTTACAGTAGCACCGCATGTCTTTGAACAGCATCGCCAATGTACATTGTCGTTTCTTCGAGACTTAACACAGAACTTATAGTGGTTAAAGACGAGATACTTAGCATTAGGAATGAAATAAATGTGTACTTGAGCGTTTGCCATTTTGATATGATCTGTCTTTGTGAACCTCTGTAATTTATATGTTAGCGTGAGAACATGATTATCTCTGGAAATAACTCACTTGAGTTGTTTTCAGTGACAAGAGTTCATATCGTGATATACAGTTATCGCCGGTAAGTTTGGGCTACACTTTGCTTAAACAAACACTGCTTGTGGTGATGCGATCACTAGTCTCGCATTGTAAAAACAGACTATAACCTGCCGACTCAGATGCATTCACACATCCCTGCCGGATAAGTGAGAATAAGCCCCTTATAACTTTGGCTTATTCTCACTTATCCGACAGGGATGTGTGAATGCATCTGAGTCGGCAGGTTATAGTCTGTATTATTTAGGTCCGCCCGCCGCCGCCCGCCAACCATCCCTCGTCAAATCATAAGTCGAGTTTTTGAAAAACTCGACTAATAACTGTCGAAAGGGAGAACGTGAACAACAATGTTTGGCACTTCATTGAATGACCTTATGATGTTGAACATCCATACCAAATTTCATCAAGAACATATAACCCATGGTTGAGATACACGGGTAGACAGACAAAACAATTAATAATTACAGATAAACAAAGAACGGAAAAACCCAAACAAATCGAGTGACCACTCCTCTGAATGCTCTCATAGTGAGATTCTACAAACACGATGTTCAGGGATGTTGGGTAGATGGCCATCATTGGCCACGGCACTTAACACAAGGCATGTACGAATAAAAATAAATAATCTATTAACATATTGCATTGTGAAATAAAAAATATCATATCCTATCCTATCCTATAATCAGCATGTCCGTCCGTGTATCCATCCTCCGTCCAGGTTGTCCGGATCATAACAATATCATCATAATTCAATGGGATTTTGTATGTAGTTGCTATTTGAGAACGAGCAAGTCAAATTCAAATTTTTGACAGAGTCCCTTTTACAACTTAAAATAAGTTTTTTGGTTGTTTGGGTGATAACTTGAGCAATATTCCAGTTGAAATTTCTTGATATTCGGTTCACATTTGAGAATTCACAGGCCAAGTTTGATTGTGGTCATGGTCCGATGAATTTTGACAGAGTTATTGGGTTGTCCAGATTATAACTTGAGAAATATTAATCGAAATACTCTATATTAACTTTGTGGTTCACATTTGAGAAGACACAGACCAAGTTTGGTTTTGGTCATTGTCTGGTCGACTTAGAAATCTTAATTGTTGTATTGTAAGGATGATAACATGAGCAAATATTGAACAGTCGACTCGTCACTTCTCAATGGAATTTTAATGAAATGAAATTTAATAATTTCCAATCGAGGGCCAATCGTTCTCCGTGTCACTGGGCCACTCTCCAAGCAATTAAGGCATTGTTTAATCAAATCCCATCATATGGTGCTAAAGTACGCTTCTAACCAATTATTTTAATATTAATTAACAGTACAAGTAGGTTGACTGTTTTTCTCGCATGTTCGCATTTCCTCCACGTGGGCCGCGATGCATTTCGATTTGATTTAGATTTTTTCATGGTTCTTAAATAGTATATGTTGTAACTAAAATATATACGGTACTTCGCTTCACTCCCCTCTTTCGTTTTGGATGATGCACGGTATGCAATACCAATTAACTTGACACACGTTCTTCCTTCCTGCACTCAATCCCTCTACCTACTCCTTGAATAATATTTTTCGGATCTAACATGTTATCCCCGTCTGCTAAATTTACCCTATATGGTATCTATTCTGATACCAAGGGTAAACTTCCTACTCCGAGGAAATGACTTGATAAAAGCCTTTTAGGCTTGTTGTCTAATCCCCTTTTGAACATTGTTATTAATGATGTCAATTTGTTTGTATGTATTACATGTTCTGTTCGAAATTAAATATTGTTTACACCAAATATTCAACAGTATGTCTTTATATTTGGTGTGTGGATAACATTTACTAAAACGCAGGTCAATTAAGTTTTGGGTTGTTTGAATGATAACATGAACAATAATATTCGACAGAATTTCTTGATAATTTGGTAAATATGGTTTACAGATCAGAAAACACGGTCAATGTCGTCCTGGTTCAATGATTTATGATGGAGTTCTGCGCTTTGTTTGACTTAAAATCATAATATTTGCACTGTCAAAATTATAACTGAAGCCACCTTCAAATGAATCTCTTCAAATTTGGTGTCTGGTTCACCTTTGAGAACATGCAGGTCATCGTCAAGTTCGCAGTCGAATGTTTTGCCAGAATTTGAACTCATTTCTAGGGATGTGGGGTCAGCAACATTTTTTCTTCTAAAAATGGGGGAGTATAAAAGTCTAAGTGAAATTGTGTCACGGTTGTCACCATAGGGTTTGTATATTTGGTAAAGTGTACACTTAACCCTTTGAACCCGACTGGTCGCAATAGCGGCCAGCCAGAAAACGTTCATATACCCGACTGGCCGCTTTTGCGGCCAATAGCATTCGGTGACGGCATACACAAATGTAGCATGTTTATATGTGTTATAAGCATTGGTATATCCACTTACATCTATGTAAATTATTCACAGGAACTTCAGCAGTGCTATGGGTGCATTTGTATGGGTTTGTTGCCTTCCAGTTGGGGTTTTAAAACATGCGCATAACGCAGAATTCAACAAACGTATATTATTTGAAGCGATTCGTGTAACGCTATACATTGTTGGGCGGTTTACTTGTATACATAATCAGTGTAATGGCATATGCGAGGAAGGCGCAGTCACTTATTTGAGTTGATTTGTTAGTGCATGCGCATAGGATACACTGATAAATGTATGAGTTTTTGCATAATGATACAATCACACCAAGGATCCCCACAGCATATCAATTTGCATTATACAGTTGCTCGTTTTTACTTTGCATCAGAGTAGTCCTATGGAAAGGGGTTGCATGGTCACAATAACATCTAGTGCGATCTACTTGTGTGTGCCCATTACAAACACGTGTCAAATCTTGTATTATTGAGCAATTCTGTAAAGTTTAAGACCTGTGGCACCATTTGAGCATGACCATCACCATGCCCCTATGCGATGTATAAAATGGGATATAATACCATTATATACAGGGAAATGGTATCACTCGATCACTTGGGGTATATGCTTAGCAACCATCGATACCGTTAAATACAAGTTGGGTTCACCCTTCTGACCAGATATATCTCACATTTCACAACATGGTATTGAGTGCATAGATAACGCAGTTTCTTAGCGCGGAATTACGACACTATAAGCCATAATTGCATATTACTTTCAATTCCGGGTAGTTGCATAGAAACTGTTACCAGGGAGTGATCGTGTGGCAAAGTTTACCAATCTTAAAAATACTAAAGTTTCATACATGTGGCACCATTTGAACATAACCATCACCATGTGCATGCCATGGCATGTCTAAATTGGGGCATACTGAATACACCCGTCGTTAAGCCCATCCTCGAAGATATTTTTACCGTAAATAAAACATGGGTTGTTCCTCGTAGATAAGCCCACCCCATTTTTGAGCATTTGGAAGGTGAATGCAATGTCTTTGTATCCTGTAGAATATGAGAAGAACTCAAGCATTATTTTTTCAAGTTTTTTTTCTTAAAAAATAAAGATGTATAATAGTATACACTTGTGTTAATATTGTTGTGAATTATACACATCTTATTCTATTCTTGGTTGTTGGATCAAAGAGGTATCAAATCAATAAAATCAAAGGATGTGTCACTTATGTTCACACCTCTATCAGCGTAAATCCAATGGGATGTGGAGTAATCACTTGGTGATTTTATAGGATCATTTGATAATGCAAAAGAGTGATGTGTGTTCACCTGCATCTCAATGTTGTGTTTTTATAAGAATTAGCTTGATTTATAAGCATTAGTGTAACTAAATCAACTTGTGAACTCATCATACAACCCTAGTTTGTTTACAAATTATTCCCAAAATTTATCTTAATAATATAAATAAAATACAGTATCTTTATGCAATACAAAAATATGGTATTTTGGTATAAAATATGATGGTAGTTCGGCACCTGAAGGCTAACTGGATTTTTGCACATGGGGGTCCTCGTAAGTAAGCTCAGTACCACTTTTTAAGCAAAAACGTGCAAGAGCCCCCCCCCCCCGGGCTTACTGACGGTTGTATACAGTAATACAATTCAATACACATGGCAATGCTGTCATTCTATCATTTGGGGGTATTTGCTTAGCAACCGTTGCTACCCTTATAGATACAAGTTAGGTTCACTCTTCTGGTCAGATGTATCTCAAATTTCAAAATAGGGTATTGACTGCCTCAAAAACGCCACTTCATTGGGCTGAGTTACGACGATAAAGCTATAATTGTATTTTACTTTCATTATCGGATAGTTGCCTAGCAACCGTTACCAGGGAATGATCACGTGGCAATGTGACCAGATCTTAAAATAATCAGTGGTCCATGGGGAACACACCTGTACAGTTTCAGACATGTGACTCCACTTGAACATAAACAACACCATACGCCTAAACACTGCCCACAATAAGTCAAGATACCACTGGGAGCTCAGGGTCAGGGTGTCGATCGTTGTCGGGAGCTATCGTTCCATTGGGTTAAGATTATTCTTACCATCATACTTTATTACTGCACATTTTGCTGGCTGTTGATGCTCGATAATTTTGACCACCTCATCGTGAAACTTCTGTAATTGTACTTTCATATCAGCTTTACTCAAGCCTGCAGTTCTAACTTTGACCATCTGCTCCAGCGTCAATAATGGCGTGGCATAGTGACCCCCAAAGTTGTAAGTCTGAAAGTAAATACATTTGAACAAGCTGAAACATGCTCTCATTGGAGATAATTTAATTAGTGGCGGAGGGGCCTGTGAACAATGGGGCCTGCGACCCCTTTGTGCGCTATGCACATTTTGATCTTAAACAGACTTCTTTCGAGAGCATTAAGTCTGCGGCCCCTTTGTGCGCTTTGCACACATTTTGATCTTCTAAACATTTTAATTTTTAGAAAAAAATTATTTAAACAAATTTGTTAGATTGAACTCCTTGTACAAGTTCAATTTAACACAACATTATTACCAGTATTTGTTTTTAATCTAAAATTGAAAAACTAACTTCGTTGTAACATCTGCTGCCAGGGTACCACGAGTAACCACACCAAATTTCTGACACGCCCGAACGGCCTTATGTAGTTCGGAAAATTTAAGCGATCTGGGAGAGGACTTACAAAAAAGCCACAATAGGCTTGTTGTCTCATCCCTTTCCAATCACCCATACTCATCCATTAGCATTTTTGTAAAATATTCATCTTGTTTTGTATTGGGAATAAATATTGTTTACACCAAATTTGTTCAAATCGGTTCTGGAGTCGCGGAGAAAAATCACGAACAGACAGGCAGAGACAGATGCTACTCTTATATATATATAGATATATCATCATAAATAAACCTTCATCATCAATCTGCAAGACTCATGACTTTTTGTCCCAAAAACAATTTCAGCGAGTAGGTGACATATCATAAGCAATCAAATGATCGTGCGATAATCACAGTTCTGATTTCTCAATTTGATATCTCCTTTTATTATCTGCATAGAGTTTACGGAAAGTCATACAGTTTTTGATTGGACGAATCATAATCATGTGTCAGAGAGTAGTTTTGAACATTGTTGGTATGCAAACAATTGCCTGGACTATAGCCTTTAATTATTAGCCACCTGCTGATGTCATGAGGCAAATATTGTCGCAATCAAACTATCACCTGGACAATAGTCTCGCAAATGTTTAATACCTGCCTGTTGCCTCTGCCTTGGCTGAAATAATGAGAAAAACATTCCCAAGTTGGTGTCTTTCGAACACGATCAATAGTCCTGCTTGCTGCTCAGAAGCCACCATCGAGGGAAACTTGCTCTCACTATTTAGACCAAGTCTTCTCTGTCCACAACAGCTTGGGATATCGTACTATTGGGCTGATGCTGTTTTTAGACCATATCCCGCCCGTTGTGCTTTTTTTCCGGACATTCATTCAAAAGACATACTACACGTACACGTGGAGCCCGGGCATTCACGTAAACCTCTGAATGTGATTAATTATCTGACATGTCCGCGATTAATCTGTTTTCAAAATGGTATATCATTTACCTCCATAGACGAGAGGCCGATCACGATCGGCAGATGTTTAACCCATACCTTGGCGATAGCGATTAGCTATTTTCATAAATCTGTACACCAATCTTTTCATGAGTATAAGACTTTCAACAATTCACAGCTTACTATTAATTAATGGTTCCCAAGTGAATCAGACTTATTGGGCAACTTGCTCACATAAACACAATATGACCATGGATATGGCATTCAATTTCAACCTAATAGGTCACTCCAACACAGATAAATGTATGTGTTATAGAGTGATAAAGCTAAATAAACCCAACCATAGTCAGACAGATACACAATAGCTGTTAAAGATATAATAGTTACGAAATTAAGCACATACATCATAATAACTCTATTTATCTACTTCTTAAATTGGAACCAGAATCATAAGCTACATACTAAAAAGTTATGGGATCATTGAAATTAGAGACCAATCAATACTTGAACATCAATACAAGTGAGGGGTGTATAGACCTGGATATTAAATATGATTGATAATGGTTGGATATAAAATATTTTAATGCAGAATTATCAGATAACTAAAGGCGAGATATGAGAATGGTCAGATTGAAAATATTAGAATCATAACATTGGATTGTATACAGTATATATATGGTTATTTTTATTCTAAGCTTATCATTGGACAGATACAATGTCTCTAAATAGCAGAATATTATTAAATGTGGGGTAAATATTTTCAAAACCATTCAATCAATACCAAAATCTTTACAGGTGAAGAATGTTTTATGATTAACCTGGATGAGATTATAAAAGTTATCGGGTGAGAAATATTTGACCAATAAGTTGTCTCAAGAATACCAGCACCTTTATTATTATTCTGCAGCCCAAATGCAATTGAGTGAATTTCAAAATAAGATATTTCATCTGATGAATATTCAATTGGTGGCTTATAGAAATCCTTACTGAACCTGGTTCAATGTGAAAGAGATAATTTAATATCTGTGTCTATGGAATGGGTTAATTTTAATCCCAAAATCCATGCAAGGGAAAAGTGGATCACCATCAACCTGGATATAGAATAGGAGAATGATCAGACGACAAACATCAGAAGACCATATGATGTGCGGAAAGGGTTAATAATGTTCAATGACAGCATGTGATGGAACTACATGTATGGAATGGGTGGGTTAATTTATTTTAAAGTTACAGTGCGTGTGTAAACAACAATGTCTACAAACAACAATGTCTGTAAAACATCCCAACACATAAACAATGGACTATTCCAATTTGTAATTTTGGAATAGGTTTCTTATTGAGTGTACATTAACTAATGAACCAGTTTCAACAAAGGGGTTAACTTAATATTGCACAGAACCACACTGACCAACCGTTTCCCCGTTGTTGTGTGCGTTTGGTCGTTGTGGTGTGGCGAAACGCCGTTGTGCGGTGTTTTTGGCGAAATTCGCAAGCGGGTAGGAGAGGGCTGATCACCAAAATCGGGATGGGGAGTTAATGTGCATATTTATTATAATGAGACCCCCACAGCCCTGAAGAAGGATATTATACCCAACGAATGAGCGCTTCCCTGGCTCTCTGTTTGTGGATACGGCTGAGAAATAGCCTACACAAAATGCCAGGGTGGGCATTCTGACCATGGTTCCTCGAGATGAAAGCCTTATTTACTCACACCTGAACACAATTTGACACCCCGCTGGTATTCTCCACGTAAGAAAAATTATCCCCGATCATGCTGGTAACGGCCACAACTCTCCAGTGGCCTAAATATTCAATAAAATCCCAATCGAAGTGAGTCAACAGCAGCGAAAAAATGACAACGCCGTTGTGGTTTTAATGGCAACAACGTTGTGGCGGGGCTGGTTTCTCGATTTTTGGCGATCATGCAGTATTTTGATGTTTTTGAGACCAGAACAAGGTGTTTCACGCCTATTTCGTATTGTGTATCCAAAATATTACATGTATTATCCGTATAAGCAATGTTTACTGGTGTATACATGCCACGTAACCCGTCCCCATAAACACGTTTTTTGTGCTCCAAACAAGTATATTATTGTCCACATAGGCCTATACCACGGCGTGGAACGCGCGTACATCATATTTTGAATCTCTAACCAAAGCGGATTTGATTTAAAATTGATTCAAAGCGGATATTAGGGCTGTGTCCGACGGAATAAACTAGTGGATGAGGCATATAATTTCTCATTACATCTTTTATAACCAGTGGATGATAAAAACTCGGAATTTATAAAAGAAATTAGATGAAAAATAAGAACGAAATATGCACCGAATTTGAACATCAAACACTGCTTAACCTTTTAATTGATATTTGTAAAATTCACACATATTAAAGGTACCGTCGGGTTGGCCTTAATTGTCGAAAATATTCATATTTGTTCCAAACACCGTAAACAGAAAAATATTAAAACGCATACAGTTTCGTTCATATATACCATGACCATCGCGTAAACAGCATGTCATTATAAAGATCTACTATATTTTACCAAGCAAGAGCCTGGTTGTGTTACAGAAGACAGCACAATGCTACTGGTTAATAACACACAAATTGTATAAACGCTCTTTATTAGTTCCATATCAGGAATTCACCAACAAAGAACGCGCTTTATGTTTACCATCATAATATAAACAAACACCATGCAGAAAAGTAACCTTTTATGCTTTTGTTTACATAACAATGGTCAACAATATGACAATAACATACTGTATATGCGATATTTCTTATTGGTATACGGACAAAGTATGTCTACATTTTGATGTTCTTTCTGTTTGTGGCGGTTTTTGACGGGTGGAAATAATTTCACAGGATACCCACCACCAAGGCCAACCGTACCTTTAATTTGTTCTCTCACATAGCCCACAACTCATGCACCAAATATATAACATAAAATGTACGAAGTGAGCGGCTTATAGATTACAAAGTGACGTAAGTTCCACGTCCTGTATACTCATGATACTGCTGTTTGACCAACTCAAGTTTATTTGGCGCGAATAGGCGATTTGATTACGAAAATTATAAACGTAATCAAAACCTACCCTCACCCTATTTCATAAAAGTTTTACCACAATGGTATTTCCAAGAAAGCCACACGTATACATATATTAGTTTCCATATATGACATATGATGATTACGTTCATGAGTATCATGTTCTCTTATATAATACATTTTATAATCGCCGTCGAAATTCTAATTTATGAATCTGATGTATGCTATATAATAACACGTGTCTGGTCTGCTTCTTGAGTATTGTTATAAAATAGAAATAGCTTCATTGGTCCACTGCTGGAGCTTATAAACGGTAAGGATCGTTATTGGGGAGATGAGGAACATGAAATATCTTCCGATAACGCAAGGATAATTCTACCCAAAAGAAGTTATTTTTTCATTTTGTTTGTAGTATTACACACTAAACTCTCACACCACATTTAGTTAAATATTATTTATCATGACCCAAATTCGCTTTTCTGTGTGGGTGGGTCTGGGGTAGGGCGGTGTCATTACATTTTAAATGATGCACGTTATTTTGTTAGTGTCTTTATACGAAATAACGCGAATTGTTCCTAAGTCCCGTATGTTATAGGAGCATGCACTGGGTGTCAAATATCTATCATGTTTCGTGGTTCATCACTAAACAAAGTTATAAATATGTAGGTTTTGTTTGTTATTTCTATACATGTCGTTTACGTTGTAATTGTGTGTCTCAAGTATGTCCATCTAAGTTCAGGGTTAATGGCTATAACCAGTTTCCCTATCAGTGTTATAATTATCGCGTAAAGTTTGTACGCCTTGTTATGCAAAAACAAAGTCGGGATATGTAACGTTTTGACTTTTATTTAGACAACATAAACGGACAAACTTGACAATACCATATTAGCTAGTAATATCTGCGATATATTTACGATTGATGTAAGTCTATTATAACATAAACTCTGTATTTTAGTATTCTGTCTGACTATTTTAAACAGCAATCATCATCTCGAAGGCCATTATGAGGTTACATATAATCATGGCACGGGTGAATACAATGAGAAATATCTGTCCACCTGATATACAGAATTTCAACCAACTTTTCGGTCGTACATGTATATTCACACTAAATATACCAAAACCATACAGCATATATGTCAAAATGAAGATTAATGTCCCGCATATATGGACATTTAACGGGCAGTTCATAACACCTCATAACTGGCTGTGAAAAATGCATGACTTGTTCGATTTGAAGCACAACACGTGTTTATGGGGACAGGTTACGTGGCATGTATGCACGAGTAAACATTGCTTATACGAATAATACATGTAATATTTTGGATACACAATACGAAATAAGCGTGAAACACCGTGTTCTGGTCTCAAAAACATCAAAATACTGCACGATCGCCGAAAATCGAAAAACCAGCCCGACCACAACGTTGTTGCCATTAAAACCACAACGGCGTTGCTATTTTTTCACTGCTGTTGACCCACTTCGATTGTGATTTTATTGAATATTTAGGCCACTGGAGAGTTTTGGGCGGGCATGATCGGGGATAATTGTTCTTACGTGGAGAATGCCAGCGGGGTGTCAAAATGTATTCAGGGGTGAGCAAATAGGGTTTTTATGTCGAGGAACCATTGTCAGAATGCCCACCCTGGCATTTTGTGTAGGCTATTTCTCAGCCGTACAAACAAACAGAGAGCCAGGGAAGCGCTCATTCGTTGGGTATAATAACCTTCTTCAGGGTTGTGGGGGTCTCATTATAATAAATATGCACATTAACTCTCCATCCCGATTTTGGTGGTCAGTCCTCTTCTACCCGCTTGCGAATTACGCCAAAAACACCGCACAATGGCGTTTCGCCACACCACAAAGTCCAAACGCACACCACAACGGGGAAACGGTTGGTCAGTGTGAGAACAGAATAGAGAGCCATCCATTAATTATATTTTTGACAGATTTGATAAACAAAGTCTGCTAGCCACTAAGACTGACCATGTACTATCTATCTAACTCAATATGGTGTACAGCTAAAATAAATAAAACCAATAAGACAGGCTCTGTGTCATGAGAACTTCTGTTCAAATCTCACAGTGGCAAACAACAGCTATTAATTACATTATCAGTTACTTGAATTATAAATGGCCATAACTCAGTTAAAATATATCAGATCAAATCCAAATTTGAACTTGATCTGTATTTTGGGGTGAGGACCATGTGTACCAAAACATATTTAAGTCATCACAGCTTGGATGAATTCTATTTAAAAACAAGAGTGGAAAGGGTTAAAAAAAACCATACCAAAATCCATACAGATAAAGAACTTGCTAAGAAAGACCTAGGTAAGACATATGAGGTAGACCATAAGAAAATTGTTTGACTTTGATGCATCACATGGCATTTGTGTGCAGGGTTAATTATTTTCTAAACCGATCAACAAATCGATACCAAAAACTATACAGGTGAGCCGTGTGTGATCATAAACCTGCATATAAAATATGAACACAATCGGACACAAAATATATGAGTTATGGCATCGGATAGAACATGACCAGGTATGGATGGAAAGTGTTAATCATTTCTAAACCGATCAACTGATCAATACCAAAAACTAGACAGATGAGGGGTGTTTTATCATAAACATGCACATACAATTTGAACAGGATCCAATATAAAATACTAGAGTAATCGAATCGGATAGCAAGTGTCTACGGACGGACAGACAGACAGACGGACGGTCGGACGAACAACGGATGGTTGATCCGGACATCGGCATTATGTGTACCATACATGGTATGGATACACATAAAAAAGGTAGAATGATGATATGATAGGTTAATGTGTTGGTAATGGCAACAGACGATCGCATCAACTTTGTCATAAGAATCTCACAAACCCCCAAAAAGAAAAGACAGTGCGTAATTTAGAACGCTCTTTTAGTCGGGGAGCCAATAAGGTCCACCTGCACCCCCCCCCCGATGATTACAAATAACCTTATTTTTATTGTTCCCTATGGTATCCAGATAAAGAATCCGGATTTCACCGAAAAATAAAGGTGGCCCTACTAGGTGCTAGAGCCATTTGAATCCAAGATGGCCGCCATTTCCTCTAATTCCGACCATCTGTATTTAATCGTTGTAATAGATCGGTTGTTAGCAAAAGACACAGACAAAATATATGCCCTTTGTTGGTCATTTTAAGACATTTGCCATTGACGAGGGTTCCGTAATAGATACAGAAAGAGGATTTGAAAAAGAGGGGTAAAATTTTCGATTTTTTGCAAGACGATTTTGATAGTCATTTTATCGACAAACCACACAGGCTGTTAATAGAATGTCAACAACTATGTGCTTTATTTTATTGGACGGATGTTTTACTTCAATGGGAATGAAATTGGTGTAGAAAATTTCCAAAATGGCCGCCGAAAATATGAAAAATGGTAAATATTGACCCAGGGTGTCCTGCAATGGCTTATAAGTTGTGGTTAATATATAAAATTGGCTAATCTGTATTATATACGTTGCATACTAACATGTCTGATGCACCATGGATCATTGTTTCTATTGTCACCACTGACATCACCAGAAATATTGGATTTTTCTCTCACAAACTTGACATAAATTTCGGCAAAAATTCACTTTTCAGGGTTGGACAATTGTTTTAAGTAAAATGCAACTATCATTGGTATCAAAGGTATTTATTATTTTGGTCTAACTTAAATGTGTTACACTACGGTGTTTATAGACCAAATTGCTCAAGATGGCTTCCAAAATGGCAACCAAATTTGTAAAAAGTTAATTTTTTACATATATCCCGAACATTATTCTCTGCATTATCCGACAAGGTAGTAAATTGTGACTCACTTGGTTATTGTACGTGTTAATCAATTAACTGACAACTACGTTCTATTATGTTTGTCCCAGTTCCGTATGGGGCATGACAAATTCATTTAAAAGTTGCAGTATGGAATTTTGCGGAGAATCTCTTTTGTGTTTCTTGCCATATTATTGAAAGGAAATGGGCAGAACTTTGAAACGGAACTGAGATGAACCATAATATGTGGCTATTCTGGTCCATTATGATAAAACATATCAAATGGATACAGGGTGGATGCCAAGATGGTAGCCAGGGACTTACTATATGATCATAGGTGATGTGAATAGGTATACGGGGAGTTATTGTATGGTCAACGGTGAGATGAGTACATGTATGTATACAATTAGTGACTATGATCATAAATGTAATGAATAGCTATACATGGAGTGACTAAATGGTCATGTGTCAGGTGTATGAGTATACCCGGTGTTCCTGCTTGGTGACGTGTATGTCATGTGTAGGTTATACGGGTATACACATGTGTTGCTATATGGTCATGGGCGAGGGGTATGTGTATATAGCGAGCGGCTATATGGGCATGGATGATGTGCATATGCATACACGGAGTGAATATACTGACATGGCTGGGGAGTATTAGTATATCTTTAGTGGCTATTCTGCTATGGTGTGACAAATAGGGATACGGGGAGTGACATGGCCAAGGGTGAGGTGAATATATATACAGGGAGTTACTGTATGGGCATGAATGATGTGAATATGTATACAAGGAGTGACTATATGGTTATGAGTGGGGTGTCCATGGTGAGATGCATAGGAATATAAGGAGTGGCTGTATGGGCATGTGTGAGGTGAATCGGTATACATGTAGTGACTGTACGGTTATTGTTGTGTGTGGCCGATGTGACCGTATGGGCATTGCTGTGGTGTATATATATAACGAGAGTAGCTACATGGTCATCTGTGAGTTGTTTATGTATATATGGAGTGACTGTAATGTCGTGGTGGGATGTATATGTGTACCGTGTGTGGCTGTATTGTGACATGTGGGTGTATATGTATATTTGTGCTGTCTGTATGATCATGGATGGAGTGCGTAGATAAATAGGGAGTGATGTTATGGTTATGGGTAATGTGTATAGGTGCAGCTGGTATGCATGTACGGTCAAGATTGAAGTTATATGCATACCTGTGGCTATATAGGGAGTGCCCTTTTGGTAACGGGTGGGTCGTATATTGATATATGTTGTGGATGTATTATCATCGGTGGTGTATAGGGTGTAGATGAATGATCATGGCTGGCGTGTATAAGTATACAGTGAGTTGCTGAATTGTCATGTGCGAGGTGTATATGCAAGTATGAAACGTATGAGTGGTCGTGTGTGCGGGTATTGGTATATTTGGAAGGGCTCACCATTGGTGAGGTGTATATGTATATCTGGATTGACTCTATGGTCATGGGTATGGCGAATAGATATACATGTAGTGGCTGTATGGTCCACGGTGAGGTGAATATGTATACAATGAGTGACTTTATGATCGTGAATGTGGTGAATATGTATACACAGAGTGACTATATGGTCAGGTGTAGGAGTATACCTGGTGTTCATGCATGGTGACTCATGGCTGTATCGTCATTTGTGGCATGTACCAGTATAACCAAATATGGCTGTATGGTCAGGTGTACGTGTATAGAGTGGGTGACTATATTGTCATTTGTGTGGTGTTTATGTACATGTGAGGTCATGGGTGGGTTGTACATGTGTAATTTGGATGGTTATCGCTTTCCACAATAACTCAAGGATATGATAATCAATAGAGAGGTCATATCAAAGAGTTCTCCACCATGATAGTGTTTGTGTACATGGGGGAACTTTAAACGTGAAAAGCGATAGCCACCAATTACCACACAGTCATTCCATATATACATAAACACTACAGACATAACAATATAGTGACCAACTGTATAAACGTACACCTGACCCATGACCATGGATGGCCATACAGCCATGAGTCACAATGCAGTCACACCGGGTATAATCCTAAACATGACCCATAACCATAGAGTCACTCCTTGTATACCCATTCACCTCACCATTGGCCATACGGTCATCCCATGTATACCTATTCTCCACACACACACATGGTCAAATAGACATTCAATATATACATCAACACCACAACAATGACCATAGAGTCACCCCGGGTATACATATCCACCTCACCAATGGTCATATAGCCACTCGCTTCATACACATACCCTCACCCATGGCACCTGGTATATTCCTTCATATGACCTATGGCCATATAGTCACACCCTGTGTACCTATTCAAAACATTCGTACATGATCATGGTCAATCATTGTATATATATTCACCTCACCCTTGGCCATGTCACTCCCCGTATCCCTATTTGTCACACCATAGCAGAATAGCCACTCAAAATATACTAATACTCCCCAGCCATGTCAGTATATTCACTCCATGTATGCATATGCACATCATCCATGGCCATATAGCCGCTCGCTATATACACATACCCCTCGCCCATGACCATATAGCAACACATGTGTATACTCGTATAACCTACACATGACATACACGTCACCAAGCAGGAACACCGGGTATACTCATACACCTGACACATGACCATTTAGTCACTCCCTGTATAGCTATTCATTACATTTATGATCATACAGTCACTAATTGTATACATACATGTACTCATCTCACCGTTGACCATACAATAACTCCCTGTATACCTATTCACCTCATCTATGATCATATAGTAACTCCCTGGCTACCATCTTGGCATCCACCCTGTATCCAGTTGATATGTTTTATCATAATGGACCAGAATAGCCACATATTATGGTTCATCTCAGTTCCGTTTCAAAGTTCTGCCCATTTCCTTTCAATAATATGGCAAGAAACACAAAAGAGGTTCTCCGCAAAATTCCATACTGCAACTTTTAAATGAATTTGTCATGCCCCATACGGAACTGGGACAAACATAATAAAACGTAGTTGTCAGTTAATTAACTAACACGTACAATAACCAAGTGAGTCACAATTTACTACCTTGTCGGATAACGCAGAGAATAATGTTCGGGATATATGTAAAAAAAATAACTTTTTACAAATTTGGTTGCCATTTTGGAAGCCATCTTGAGCGAGTTGGTCTATAAACACCGTAGTGTGACACATTTAAGATAGACCAAAACAATAAATACCTTTGATACCAATGATAGTTGCATTTTACTTAAAACAATTGTCCAACCCTGAAAAGTTAATTTTTGACGAAATTTATGTCAAGTTTGTGAGAGAAAAATCCAATATTTCTGGTGATGTCAGTGGTGACAATAGAAACAATGATCCATGGTGCATCAGACATGTTAGTATGCAATGTATATAATACAGATTAGCCAATTTTATATATTAACCACAACTTGTAAGCCATTGCAGGACAATATTGACCATTTTTCATATTTTCGGCGGCCATTTTGGAAATTTTCTACACCAATTTCATTCCCATTGAAGTAAAACATCCGTCCAATAAAATAAAGCACATAGTTGTTGACATTCTATTAACAGCCTGTGTGGTTTGTCGATAAAATGACTATCAAAATCGTCTTGCAAAAAATCGAAAATTTTACCCCTCTTTTTCAAATCCTCTTTCTGTATCTATTACGGAACCCTCGTCAATGGCAAATGTCTTAAAATGATGCTATAATATCACGCTTGATGACTGTCTCAAAAACATTGCCATTTACTAATGATTAATGTGAAGAAAAATGGAAGATATGGTGAAATATTAATTAAATTTCCTATTTTCGTGCAGATGACGTCATTTTTGGGCGGCCATTTTTAATTTTTTTCGAACATTTTTGCCGTCATTTTGAAGAAGGACATCATACCAACAAATGGCATATATTTTGTCTGTGTCTGCTAACAACCGATCTATTACAACGATTAAATACAGCTGGTCGGAATTAGAAGAAATGGCGGCCATCTTGGATTCAAATGGCTCTAGCACCTAGTAGGGCCACCTTTATTTTTCGGTGAAATCCGGATTCTTTATCTGGATACCATAGGGAACAATAAAAATAAGGTTATTTGTAATCATCGGGGGGGGGGTGCAGGTGGACCTTATTGGTTCCCCGACTATTTGCTGTCTACCGCTTTTGTGAAACGGAAGCATGGACGCTCTTTATATTTAAATGTCACAATACTACATACAAAAAAATCACCCATGACATATCGAAATAGAGCACGTTCATAATTGAGAACACTCTTTATTGTCTATACCATGACGAAAACATGGACACTGTTTATTAGATGCAATCATTGGATTTTTTTCTAGGCCAACAGTTAAAAAAAATCCTCTCTAGAAAGTCAATATCTGCCATCAAAACGTCAAATAAAAAAAAATAAAAACGAACAGCAAACACAAACTGAAAAACAATGCCTGGCTAGCCTTCCATTTAAACGGACATCGCTCATTCGAACCTCCAAATGTTTTTCTGCATCATTTGGAGCGGCGGATACGATAGGTAGACACATACACGAACTATTGATATACCCACTCCATATGCTCTGAAAACACTTTGCCAAAGTAACAGCCATTTTTCTGCCGTTTTCAACTTTTCGCCAGAAGTCAGACAAACGCTCTTTATTGCTACCATATCAGGAATAGGCTACCACGGAACGGTCTTTTTCGTTTCATCTCGTGCAAATGGCTGTTTTGTGTTTTGGACCCAAACATCGTATTTGCAGATGTATTTTTCATTACTTCAATGCGTCGTTTTAGGTTACATAATGTTCGTAGAAAGGTAGTTCAGATATGTATCGACCTATTTCGATACTGAGACAAATTCAATTTTGAAGCTAATAATATTACGTGTATATTTGGATCGCTAACCACCATGTGGCTTTAAAAAAATGTCGTTATGCCAAACTGCATGCCTAATTAATAATTATTGTAGTTTCAACAGTCTTTTGTGCATTCGAGTGAATTATTTTGTTTACGCACTTATCGATCTTGACTGGAAGGATTTTAGCAAGCGGTTCACATCGTGCACTTCTCCGCACACAATTTTTCGTGTGAAGAAACAGACAGGAACATTATTATGACAAATATAAGCGATCATGATACATATGATATACTAGTATAAAAACCACCACCTTTTTAAATCACACCCCATTTGTGTTTAATTATACTCCTATAGCACAACGCAATGACACTAGTGTGTAAACTAGCTTCCGAAATTGGTACCAAACAAAGACGAAGAAGCTATATGGACCAAATTGTATTCTTTCAGAAACAGTTCAATTAGTTTCGCCTGAAATTCCGCTCGCTCATTGCATTTCTGCATAAATTAATCTCATTTCACACAACTTTTATCCCCACAAAGTGCATTTTAGCCATCATTATTCGTTATATAATCTAACATTCTAGCAAATCCAGTTCATAATTCAGCACATTCAAACAGTTTTATTCCGTGATCGCTATTTATTGTAAATGCCTAAGTAATTAGCCGGCGACTGCAATATTTTATACATAATTTATCAACTAGGTACGTGATTGGCGGAATTATTTCAAGCTCCACCCACCGCTGTCACCGGTAAGCGTCGACGCAAATGAACGGTCATGTGACCGCGTTGTTGTCACGTGATCGCACTCACGTGACATAAACTTCGGATATTTCCACGATTTGCGTAATACATGTATCATAATAAAAATACTATCTGCTCGATTTTTAATTTTCTTGGCTAAATCAACAGTGAACAAGGAATGATTTGCATGATCAAAACTTATCTGGTGTGAAATTTAGAAAATATGTGAATTCAAAACTTAGCAAAAAATAGTACTGCGTAATTTAAATAAGAGCGAGGCTCCCCAGAATCTTCAGGTCAGTAGCATATACAATTTGAGCAGCTATGCAGCTTGATAGAGAGAACAATGAGTAGATCATGCCATGAATATATGCACTGGCTACCCCCAGTAGCATATACAATTTGAGCAGCTATGCAGCTTGATAGAGAGAACAATGAGTAGATCATGCCATGAATATATGCACTGGCTACCCCCGTAAAGATCATATTCCATTTGTACAAAACCTGGGATCTTTTTGAAGTTCTTACCGGCATGTTCGGACGGAGAACTTTCCAGCAATGAAAAAATAGTGCAAATAATATATTATTAGTCAAAACCTGTTGTTTAATAATGTGTTTCATAGTAGACAAATATCCCATGCAGCTTGAAATTGCATGATTTAGGCTTCTTTTGTGAGTCATAAATCAACATTGAATAGATTACCCGGGGAAATTTCATTATTGTAAGTGATGTCGAGCAAAATCGGCTAACAAAAGACACCTAAATCATACAAGCTCTAGTTTGGACCTTCACCTAGTGTGGTACATATTATTAAAAATATGGTAAGTGTTGGTGGTGGGTATTGCTGTTAAAATAGTTACATCAGTTAAAACTTCCATAAACAGAAAGAATATTATATATTTGTAGACAAACATTGTCCTTATACCAACTATAAATATTGTGTAAATTGTATGTTGTCATGCTAGTACTCTGTGTTATTTAAACAAATGCCATGTTATGTAAACAAACAGTATTTAAAGAGTATTTGATAAGCAAAACACTCAAAACCGGGAAGATCCCACTAAGAGAACAGCATTAAAACTGCAACCAAGTTGTTTACAACGTACCGGTATTTCCCTTGCTTATCGTCACCACTCAAGCTTTCATTGTTGAATGTGTCACCATTAATCACTCTACTGAAAAAATTGTCAGTGTTGAGTGTTTTGCTTATCAGTCACTCTTTACGTGCTGTATATAAACAAACACTTGGCTCACACAAAGTCTTTTGTGGATAATATCGCATTGATTATATCATTTTACTATACTATTGGTATATTCTTAAGGAATTTTTCAAAATATGGTAACTATTATTCTAAATTATAACATATAATGAAGGCCATCTGTGCCTTTAATGAACAGGTATTAACAAAGAAATATATTATCAGCATTATTGCTTTGATGTTATAAAGTTCAACGTCATAAAATAAAAGAGTTTTGTACTGGTGGAATATGATATCTACGGGAGTAGAAATTCATGGCATCTAGCAGTAAGCAGAAAAGATACCTTTCCTCCATCCCTCAGAGAATAAACCATGACGTCATATGATCTTCCCTTCACACCAGCATCGGATCTACGACACACAGCGAGTACTTTTTTTTCCTCGATTTCTGGTTGGTTCGGCTCATCTTTTAAAGAATCATACGTTGTACATGATTCCGGCATGATAATATAAAATTTGTTGGAAAAATACTCGATCTCTGCAGTTTTAGACAGGGCATGTTCCCGCTGGTAAACATTCCACTCAAGAAGATAGCCTATAACATGAGAGAAGAGGACGAGTTTAAGTCACAATGCCCCAAGTAACATTTAGGGGCGCAGCAGCCATACAAATATTATTATGGCTGAAGGTGACATTTAGCGATGCAGTTTGGAAGGTGGTTTCCCCTTGCATAGTAAGGAAAAGGAATACAGCTACATTGTAGTACGCATTTAGAGTGATCCAAATTACTCACAACAAATGCAAGTTATGTCTAAATCATAACAGGTTTTATGCAGCAAGACAAGACTTAATGTAATGATCATCAAACCGAGGGATAAACAACCTTGAACTTCCGGGGAATACCCAGGTTAATTCAGAATTGGAACTCGCCGTATTAGGAATGTAAACACTTTCCAATACGCATGCGTCAGAGTATAGATTAATATAAAGATTAACCAATTCCAAGAAACGCTCATTAATATTCATGAAATACCTTTTGAAGAAACTTTTAATTATAAGAGGGCAGTAGGGAGCCAATCAGAGAGTGTGGGCATGCATGTGGGCAAACGGTAACCCTGTTTATTAAAATTTTGGCAAGATGAAATTATATTCATGTAAACATGATAGTCAGGCTCAAAGGTGGGAGACTAAAATGCCTCAGGCTCAAAGGTGGAAGACTAAAACGCCGCCCACTGTCTCACACACATCTTAGCTTCAACACACTTTCATTGTACACGCAGTTCATTCTCTCATCTATTATCCTTCACCGGTTGCACCCAGACACACTAATGAGCATAGTATTAATGAATGAGGTAATGTGGTATGAAACACATAATATAATTTTCAACAAAGTGGAAGACATAAATGACAGATATTAATATACATATATATATGATTATCTATCCCGGTAGTGAGCAGAAAAAAGAAAAACTACATCGTGGGGCTGTGATGTTTCCAATTAGAACTTGGTAGGGAGGGTGGGTAAAATTGATGTTCCAAAATTGACTGACCCATCTTTATTTCAAAGTGCTATCATGGATGCGTTGTTTTCGTCTCTAAATATTAAAAGTACGTAAATATAAAACATATTACCAGTTTTCCAAGAATTTAACAAAGCGAATGATTCTTCTTAATAGACGCTACCTCGCGTGGGTTCCAAGCATGCCCACACTCTCTGTTTGGCTCCCTGCTGCCCTCTTCTAATTAAAAGTTTCTTCAAAAGGTATTTCATGAATATTAATGAGCGTTTCTTGGAATTGATTAATCTTTATATTAATCTATACTCTGACGCATGCGCATTGGAAGTGTTTACATTCCTAATACGGCGAGTTCCAATTCTGAATTAACCTGGGTATTCCCCAGAAGTTCAAGGTTGTTTATCCTTCGGTTTGATGATCATTACATTAAGTCTTGTCTTGCTGCATAAGACCTGTTATGATTTAGACATAACTTGCATTTATGCAGCTAGCCCAGAGTAGGACAGACTATCCGAATTCTGGGGACCTCCTATTTACCTCCTATATACCCATAATAACTACATATATGTCATTTAAAATGTCAAATATGGTATAATATTCACTTAAGATTGATATATACACTATAATTGAACATTATTGAGACTTAATTATTAATTTTAGACTTGTTCTCGGTTGTTCTCGGTAAATAGGAGATCCGGAATTCAGAACAATTCGCGACCCCAGCTGCTAAATGTTTGTCTCAACTCGAGAGTAGTGAGGATGACCCAACAACCAGTTCTAGAAAGAACCAGTTTTCTCTGTTGTTCAAATCTGAGGCCCAGAGGGAGTTGCTTGGTTTGAGCCATGCAACTATCAATTGAGGTAAATGGCTACCCAATCAAATGGTAACCGTGTTTATTAAAATTGTGGCAAGATGAAATTATATACATGTAAAAATGATAGTCAGGCTCAAAGGTGGGAGACTAAAACGCCACAAGGTTCCTTAAGCCGTCACCGATTCCGGCTGTAGGAACCTGACCACACCCAATTTAACTACCTCGGAGGCCAAGATCCATCTCCCAAAGCAAGTGTAAAGGTGTCATGCAATATAATAGTCAGGACCGCAACATTTGTACAATATTTACAAGGGGACAAACCCCCATACTACTAGTTAATGGGTCCCTGTGTAAAGAAGCATGTATTGAGAAATAAATTTTTGTGATAAGTACCGTCTCTGTGACCAGCCTGAGCCGCTTGCCCAGACTGATGTAAGTAACAGCATTCGTCTCCAAACCTAAAACATACTTAGCATATAGTCTGCTATTATCTGATAATAACCGAATATCCTAGCTAATATTACTTGCACAATAATTTATTCACAGCCAAAATAAGATAGCTATCAAGATATGTGTAATAACGGTTACCAGCAAAAGCCGCTTGCCAAGGCTGGTGTAATTTAGCAAATAGTTCCCATGGAATGTGATCTGACATGCGGTGTACAAAGTAACATTCGAGCTCAGGGGATTGCGGAGGCCGCTTTCCTCGCGCCATCTTATGCTTAAATGAATAACACATACTTATAATAACTATTTGCTTCGTGAGTGTGACATGACATATTATCCAACTCATGCATGATGTATGAAGTAGCATGCAATTAGCTGAGGGGATTGTGGAGGCCGCCACCCAAGCACAATTCTATCACTTAAATGAAAAAAACGTGCGGTAATAACTGTTTGCTTTGCTGAAAAACACAACGAGAATAGCTGATGCCGATTGCTGCAGCAATTCACCAAGACAAAAATTAACTTCACCCTCAGAACCCAGAGCGCTTTCAAGTGACGGCAGTTGCATGACAATATTATATTTATAGGATGGTAGCCTTTGAGCCTGACTATCATTTTTACATGTATATAATTTCATCTTGCCAAAATTGTAATAAACACGGTTACCATTTGATTGGGTAGCCATTTACCTCAATTGATAGTTGGCTCAAACCAAGCAACTCCCTCCGGGCCTCAGATTTGAACAACAGGGAAAATATGGGAAAAATTCGTAGGTCTCAACTTGAGTGGGGTGAGGTGTCGCAATGATGGTTTGTAGTGAACGGACTGACCCCAAGGAGAGTTTTCTTTCTAGAACTGGTTGTTGGGTCATCCTCACTCCTCTCGAGTTGAGACAAACATTTAGGAGCTGGGGTAGCGAACTGTCCTGAATTCGGATAGTCTGTCCTACTCTGAGCTAGCTGCATAAAATACATTACCAATGACACAGCAATCTGATGCAGATTATATAACCCTGACTAGCTCATATATAGGCTTTATGGTAGTTTGGACGATGGTATCAATAACACAATGCAGGTTTCAGTACCGTATATAGGCTCACTAGATTGTGATGCCAGATACAGACCATATGCAAGAATAGAGTTTAATGATTGTACGTGTAATAAATAGAGAATACCCACAGATTTTTTTTGAATACCGAAATATCTCATCATGAGTGTCTGGAAAGAAATATCAAATTTTCACAAGTGGCTATTTCTTTCCAGACACGAATGAGATGTTTCAGGTATTTAAACAAAAAACTGTAGGTGTTCTTTTTATTATATACACCTTATTAGTGCCTAAAGATGCTAAATTATGCAGCATTCACACTTTTGATAGCACAACAAATTAAACAATACACGAAAAGCAACATCTGATTGACCCAAAGTTCTGACACCGACTAGCTGATAGGTAGAAAACCGCTACCAAGAGACGACGTCATTCGGCAAGCTACAGTGAAATAACAAAAGAAATAACAAAATCGTATTTCACTTTAGCTTCTAAGAGTTACATCCGACGATTTACGTTTCGGTAATTTTCAGCTATTTTATAGGCAAGCATATAATAAATGATAATGTGTTTAATGAATAGAATTTTGAGTTCTAGCTCCAATACTCTTGGACATACGAGAAATGTTAAAACTGGCATCAGACTCATCGGAGTGACTAAAACCAGACAATAATAATATTACCCCAAACGAAGGTGGCAGGTTTGAAGGATCTATTGCTTTCAGATCCCTATACTACAAACTGTAGTTGGAATTGATCATACCAACATGATACAAAGTGCATATTCACTAAATATGGTGCACATCTTCAATGAGAAATGGTCAATAACTCTATAATAAAAAACATAAAACATATCTATGTTGAAAATGGCAATAACTCTGCCAAAATGACTCCAACAGAACTCAAAATCGCAGGTGTAGTATAATTACGGAAACTCCCCGACGTCTACAAATGAGACCCCGGGGTTTGGGTCACGTGGGTCCTGCCCGAATGAGAGACCTCGACTTGACAACCAGACTTTGTGAGAACCGGACGTGCCAGCAGAAGCAGCGATCGGTCGCCGAGGTGTGGGCAGTCAACACACACGGTGAGTGGGACATGAAAGTTATTCACCACCTTGTGAGAGAAGAGTAATTTGGTGGAGAACCAAAATCTCCATATTGGCGAAGCGAACTAACGAAATCTATTCGGGAAATTCCCATTCGAATTGGCCGCCATTATGAGCCAATGAGGATGTGCGTTCGATTTTGAGCGAGATAAATAATCGCTTTACATTGGGTACTTTCGGGTCACATCCGACCCGCTAATTAACTTTAATTCAAAGTTAGTGATTTAATAATTGCTATTCCGGGATTAATTTTCCCGACTTTTGTATATTTTGAATATTTGAGGTGGTGATAATTCATGTTCCACTCATTTTCGATAGGGTGCATTTTATGTCAATAACCCTTCCTGTGTTTCAGCCCGCGGATTTTGACGGGGAATTTTTGCCCTCGCGTCGTGTGCTGACCATTTAGGGTCATTTTTCCACCTGTAAGTAATTGGTAAATTTGATTTTCCAACGTGTTGGAAAAATATTTGGGTACTTCAATCATAAAATTACATTGGGTCCCCAATATTATACTGTGGGGTCTGTACTAGGTTATAGTTATACAAGTTGGAAAACCCAATTAGGCTATTCGACAGTTTTCAGGGTCATTTGGACTTTGAAAAAATGGCGACTGCAATTAATGGGTCTTCTGATCTGGATTTGGACGATGGGTTGACCGATCGTCTTCAGATCAATAAGTGCGATTTGTATTCGTTATTGGTCCTACCAGGGGTCAACACTGAGAGAGCCATAAATAGATTAGCTAAAAGAGCTGAATTGGGAAATTTTACGGTGGATAACATCAACCAAGTAACTTCCCTCAGGGTGTCAAGGGCTTTGATAAGAAGTGTGGATTTTATACCACACCAGGACAATAATATTGATGGACGATCAAATTGCGTCTTGTCCAATCAAGCTCAGATGGATGAGCAATTGCGGCACAGGTTGGTTAATCGCAACCAACGAGTCATGGGCGATCAGAGATATGCGCCCAGTTCACCGGTGGGGGTACAAATAATAACACTAAGCTCACCGGCCCCAGGAAATTCTCACCGAAGGGGTTTATCCCCGCCATCACCATCCTCAGACTCTGAGGAACGTTTGGGGTCACGAGACCCCAACCGATCGCGGGAGGGTAGAATTTCCAACCGGGATCCGCCACCGTCATATGAGCAATCGCGTTATAGGACAATACCGACGTCACCGAGGGGTAGCCGTCTCCAACGTCCAATATCAAGATTGGACGCCTGGATGGAAAATAACCCATTAGTGGCACATGCCCCTGGCAATGTAAACCAGGGTTCACAAGGCAGAGTAAATCATGGGGAAGCCCATGATGCCCGAAGAACGGGAATGACACGACCACAGGTTGGGGAGGGGGGTCGCTATAGGAGGGATCAGTACAGAGACCCTCAGTCTCGCTCCAGTGGGCGGTCATATGATATACTAAATAGAAATATGAGTCCGCAAAGAACTCAAAGTGATAGAACACAAGGGAAACAGATACCATAATGGGGGAATGGGGGCACACAGAGACCCTAGTATGGGCAGAACCTTTAGAGACAGGGAGGGACGCCAACCGGGGGGGGGGAATAGAGGGGAGATAATAGGTAATCAAGCCCCACAGGATCAACGTCATAGAAAGTTGCCACATATCCCCCGATCATTGGAATATGACGGCACCACAAATTGGCAATCCTTTCAGTTAAAGTTCATTCACATGATGGATTTTGAGGGATGGGAGGGACCAGAGGCCCGGGACTACTTGTGTTGGTGTTTACAGGGGAAAGCGGCAGACTATTTTACAACCCTAATGCGTCAAAACCCCCAGACACCTTTTGACGACATGATGCACAAATTAGAAAAAAGGTTTGCGCACATTGAATTGCCCGAAACTGTCTTGATTCAATTTAATCAAGCAGTTCAGAAACATACGGAGTCCCTGGAAGAATGGGCAGATAGGGTATTAACCCTAGCTGCAAGAGCATTTGACGATTTACCCGAACGTCACATGTTCAGACAAGCAGTGTTGAGATTTGGTTTTGGGTTCTTAGATAAGGAGGCTGGTATTGCGATATCTGCCACCCGGCCGGTTTCAATGGAGGAGGCCATAGACCGGGTAAAGTGGTTTCAACATTCGACACTGGCAATTTATGGGCCAAACACTATGGCCCCTATAGACACAACACCCCGGCCGGAAAGTAGGCGAACTAGAACTTTTCGGGAACGTGAGGCCCCAGCACGGGTGCAATACACCCAAGCAAACCCGAAAATACAATGAAATGGGGGACAGAGTGGGTCTAATGAAATTGCAAAATTGCCCAATAAATTGGAACAAGATTTTGGGGGGTTCGCGACATCAATGATGGAGGGTGTGAAGGGAATGCAAGATTCAATGAACCGCATTTCTGAATCAATGGCAACATTAACCCTCAGATTATCCCGAACCTCTGACCAAAATAGAAGGGAGTTTCCTAGAAGTAGATCACCCTCACCGAATAGGCCGGGGTGCTGGACATGTGGTAGTAAATCGCATCTAATGAGATAATGTCCATCGAGGTTAACGGGGAACCAAGTAACCAATCGGGATGTCCCGGAAAGGTCGGCTAAATTAAATTCTGGCCCAGTTCCGGGGGCACCAAAAAATCCCAAAAGGGTAGCATTCATGGAAAATGTGGATTTAAACAGCAGTGGGTCGGAGCAAGATTGCTAGGTACAGAGCCGACCCCATTAACTCCCCTTGACCTAGTGAATGTGAATCCCAGAATAGAAACTAAAAAACAAATCGATAGTTGGTCAGAAAACAAAGGCGAAACCCAAGTAACAGATATACAGCCGACCGTGAGCGCTCGCGATAGCACCGAAAGGTACCGGGAAAGTAATAGATCCCCGGAGATAATTAAAATCGCGCAATTGACAGAGCGACTATCATATACTGTGGGTATTCAGGTGGAAAATGTAGAACTCGACTGCCTGGTGGATACTGGGGCAGAGGTCACGGTAATATCGGATGACATTTTCAAAAGCATTGCACCTGTACCCAAACTAGTTAAGGAAATAAAAGTACAAACTGCGGGCCGGGACCAAAATACAATCACGGGTAAAGTAGTTGGCCCAATACGCATGAGAGTGGGAAGGCGTTGGTATTTGAGGACAGTGTATGTAGCACCGATAACATGTCCTATGATTTTGGGATTAGATTTTCTGAAGGAATTTGAGGCGTCCTTAAATTTGAAAGAAATTGATATGTATTTGGGAGAGGAAAAAATCCCATGAAATTGTACACACCAGGACCCTCTGAAGCAGCAAGGCATGTCACAATTGCCTTGACAAAATCGGTAATTATTCCCGCAAATTCAGCTAAATATGTAGCTATTGAACAAAGAATCAATTTACGGATTATGTCATAGAACCCAGTTTGGGACTCAATGTGTTGGTACCGGTGACATTTCATAGGGCAAAAACTAAGCCTATGATGCTGTTCCTAAACATATCAGATGGGGATATCAAGCTTAAAGCTGGTCGAATGGTGGGGACCGCAATAACAAATGGTGATTCAGAAGTTGTTGACATCAGAAAACTAGATATAGAAGAACCAGATGTGACCTCCTATTTATGTAAGGGAGAGGAACTCCCTGAGTATTTGGTGAATCTTTTTGATCGTTCTCGGGAATTGTTGTCTCCCGAACAAGCTGTCCAATTGAAAAAATTATTAATTCGGTACCAATTGGCATTTGCGAAAGATGAAAATGATTTGGGGGATTTTACAGCATTGAAACATAATATTCCCACGGGTGATGCCCGTCCTGTTAAAAATAGAATGCGCCGAGTCCCAGCATGTTTTGCAGAGGAGGAAGAAAAACTTCTAACGGGAATGTTAAAAGCGGGAATAATACGCCCCAGTGATTCCGAATGGACAAGCGCGCCGGTGTTATTGCGAAAACGATGTGGTTCAGTGCGGTGGGCTTTGGACTTCAGGGGTTTAAATTCAGTAACTGTAGGGGATGGTTTCCCCTTACCCCTTGCGGAAGAATGTTTTCAAACAATAAGTAAACATAAAATATGGTCCCGGCTAGATGCTAACCAGGCGTACTTCCAAGTATACATAGCCGAAGAAGATCGTAAGAAAACGGGTTTCTTGACAAAATATGGCGAATATGAGATGATTCGAATGGGTTTTGGTCTAAAATCGGCGCCGGCCACTTACATGCGCGTTATGAATTTAGTGTTGCGTGGTTTATTATGGGACGTGGCTTTGGCATTTTTGGATGATATTTCTGTACTATCGGTATCTATGGAGTCCCAATTTGAGAACTTGGAGAAAGTGTTTGTTCGGTTCATACATTACAAGCTTAAATTGAAGCCCAAAAAATGTTTATTATATCAAGACAAAATGATGTTTTTGGGTAGATTGGTGACTGCAAAAGGATTGGAAATGGGGGATGCCGCAACCGATGCCGTTAAAAATTGGCCAATACCCCAGAATAACAAAGAGGTGGAACGATTTTTGGGATGGGCTAATTATCATCGAATGTTTATCAAAAATTTTGCGGTGAGTGCAGCCCCGTTGTATAAAGTGACGGGAAAGAAACCATTTAATTGGACCGAAATGGAACAAACAGCATTTGAAACCCTCAAAACCGGGTTGGGTTCGCCGCCGCTGCTCACGTTTGCAAATGAAACTGACCCATTTATATTGGATTGTGATGGGAGTACAAAGGGAATAGGAGGGGAGCTCCTTCAGATACAGGATGGGGTCGAGAGGGTAATAGCATATGGGAGTTATGGGCTTTCGCCCGAACAAAGTAGGTATTGTGCTACCCGAATTGAACTTTTGGCGGTGGTCAGGTTTACGCGGCAATTCAGATATTGGCTTCTGGGACGACATTTTATCATTCGGTCGGATCATAATAGTTTGCGATGGCTTCTGAATTTTAAGAAGCCCGAAGGGCAAATAGCCCGCTGGTTGGAAGAATTAAGCCAATACGATTTCACCATTCAACATAGGGCGGGAGCAAAACATGTAAATGCGGATGCCCTCAGTAGACTCCCAGAATGGGATGAGTGTGGGGAGTATAGAATTGGAATCCCAGTATCACAGTTGCCGTGCATGGGGTGTAGATATTGTAAAAGGATACAAAACAATTGGGGTGAATTCTTTCAAGAAGTGGACGATATTGTTCCATTACCCCATAGAACCAATAAACGGGTGGCGAAAATGGAGTGTCAAGGGAATATTTTGGGGGACATTCAAGCATTATTCTCCGAACCTTTGGAGATCCTTCAGATTGGGCAGTCTGGAAGTGATAATGTGCCAGTTGTGGGGTTGTGGAATGCAGATGACCAGTTTATGTTTGGGGGAAAATCCCGAAAAGATATCCTGGAAGCCCAGAGGGTTGATTCAAATCTTACCCAAATCGACCCACCTGAGTCCGAGATCAAAATAGGGAGTGCCGAGGCCAAAAATTATTGGGTTAACCGGGAAAGGTACCAACTAGAAAATGATTTATTGTGTAAAACCAAAAAGAACGACAAAGATAAGGTCTTGGTTATACCTTATTCTTTGAGGGCTGATATAATAGCTATATGCCATGATTTGCCCTCAGCAGGACATCAGGGCATAAATCGAACCCGGGAAAAAATAAAATCAAGATTTTATTGGCCAAATTTAGCATCAGATATAGAAAATTTCATTTCGGCATGCCCAGTATGCAGCAAACAGAAAAAGTAAACATCCACTGCTTCCATATTATTCTGGGTTCCCTATGGAAAGAATACACATAGATTATTTGGGACCTTTACCCCACACACCGAGGGGTAATGAATATATTTTAATGGTCACAGATCATTTTACTAAATGGGTTTGAATGTTTACCCGTCCCCCCACAAACAGCAGATGTTACCGCAACGGCTTTAATAACCCAGGTGTTTTCGAGACTGGGGTGCCCGTTGGAAATATTTTCGGACCGAGGGACAAATTTTGAAAGTGAACTCTTTCAAGAGGTTTGTAAAACCCTCCGAATTCATAAAATTCGAACAACCAGTCATCGCGCTTCTTCCAATGGGCAAGTAGAGCGGATGAACCGTATATTATTGGATGCAATAAGATGTTTTACTGGGACCAAACAGAGTAATTGGGATTTATATGTATCCCAGCTGGCAGGGGCGATACGATCTTCAGTGAATAGAACAACGGGTTTTACCCCAAATCAAATGATGTTGGGGAGGGAAGTGTGCCAACCAGTGGATCTCGTATTTGGGCCAGTCCCTAAACAACCATGTCATACAACAATTCAATATGTAAATCAACTTGAAAATGATATGCGGGAAACACATGATTGGGCCCGAGATAAGTTAAAACAAGAGCAGAAGTATCGTAAGCAAAGAAGTGGGTGATGTTATATATATGCTGGATTTGGGTTCCAAGAAGGGTCAAACTAAGAAATTAGCTCCTGTATGGAAAGGACCAGGGATCATTACACAAGTTATAAGTACCTTTTTATTTCGGGTTCAACTTCCCCGTAAATCGTTAACGGTTCATCATGATAATTTAAAGATCTGTAAAGACTGGGTGTTGCCCGCATGGATAGAACGACATAAGTCTTTGGTAGAAGCAAGGGGTACCGACACACCAAGATTCTGTATCTCTAGGGGACCCGAAGTAGGGTTTATGGCTCAATGTACCCACTGCCTGGATTGGTTTCATGGGAATTGTGTAAATCTCACTGCCGGGGCAGCTGGAATGCTAGATAAATACTCATGCCCCTATTGTGAAATAGCTCATCCTATGACTAATTAGTTTTGTTTATTTTGTTGTAGTGAATGACACAAAATGAGTGACTGACAATAACGGGACCCCTGGGGCGGATCCCTCGGAAGCGGAGGGATTGTCCAAAAGATCTTTGGCGGCAGAAAGGCCGTCCAGATCTCCCACAAGGGGGTGGCTGATATAATGCCAGGGGTCGCCCGAGTCCGATATGGCTCGGGCGATCGAAATGCATTTCAGCATGGGTTGCAAGTAGCCCCTCACGGGAGGGGCTACAACTTGCATTCGATACCGGACCCGCCGGGGACTGGACGGTCATCCTTGGTCGGGCGGTCCTCTTCCAGCCGGCCTCCGGGGCCGACTGGACGAGGAGGGCTCGGGCAGGGGCCTCGCACGTATGCTGAGGTGGCCGCCCAGCCCGGGCGGGTTAGGTGGCAGTCGACGTCCCCGGGCCCCAAATCGGGGGGTGGGGATAGAAACAGGTCCTTATCGGGTCCCCGGGAGAGGGGTCGACCCGGGGATAAAGGTGGAGGCAGAAGCAAGAATGTGGGGCCGTTGGGAGGCCGGCACCAGACTCTGGGCGTTGGGCGGTGGGTGGGCACCCGGCACGGCAGCTCGCGCTGTGACGTGTGCGGCGAGGTCACTCGCCAGTTCCAACGCCACGTGGAAAGGTGGCACCTCCCGTCGGCATTATGGGAGCCGTCCGCAAGGCATACTTTAGCAAAGCCTCAGCAAAAGCGGACGGCTCTCATGGCCTACGTGAAACCCTTAAAGGTAACATTGGATACCTTGGCGGGGGTGGTGGTTCGGGAGGGCCCTTTCCCGTTCCCTATCTCGGAGCCTATGAGGCATCAAGTTGGGGAGCTGGAGAGGGCCTTCGGAATCAGCCCAGCTAAGGCCAGCAATTTTGATGCGTATGGGAGGGTGCTGGCCCACCCAGCGAACATTACTCTCCTATTTCATTGGAGAGTACTTCGCTGGGTGGCAGCATGGTTGTGGCGGGCCGGTTTCGGGGTCGGTGGGGGTCCGCGGGCAGTAACGCCCCGGGCTCCACCGGCCACGAGACCTGCCTCAGCTCGGCCGTCTCCCCGCAGTGTCGCGGGTCAGGGGGTGCAAACTCCCAAGCCTCGGCACAGCGGGCCCCCAGCCAGGCCAGGTAGTGAGCATGGCAGGGGGCACGGGGGAGTCCTCTATGGTGGCGTCGGGACCCGGGGTACCGACTGGGGGAGCAATCCCCAGGTCGAGGCCCAGGGACTCTGTGCCATCCGGAGGACAGCAGGAACTGGTGGTACCTCCTGTGGGGGGTAAAGCCGTTCCTGTGCGGAGTTCCCCGCCCGCCAAGGTTGCAAAACCTGGCGGGTCTCGAACTCCCCCTCAGGTCGAGAGGGCGGGTCAGGGTAACAGGCTCGTCACAACTAGGTTGTACCAGCCCCTCTCCCGTCCTGCATTGGAGATACCTCCCCTGATGCAGGTGGACACGAGTGGGTGTACGGGGGGCGTAGATAGGTCGCACAATACCCGCACCACGGTAAAGCCTGGGGGAATGGAGCCATGAAACCCTATTCCTCTTGTGGGATGCCAGTCTAGGACTGGAAAGGGGGCTTCACTGGAGTGGTAGGGCTGATCTCTCCCCGGAGGAGATGGTGGGGGATTAACACCCTCTGCCACTCCACCGACAGTCCTCCCTTGTGGAGGACTGGTGGAGATCGGCCCTGGCACTTTGGGAAGTATCCCGCTTCCCCTCAGTCGGCGCTTCAGGGTGGCGTTGGCAATCCCACCACGGGATATATTGCCACACCATGTGGGTCTGGGACAACTGATCCCCCAGATCCGCATGGTCGCCACCCTCATAGATGCTGTGGGCCCGGTAGGCGTCGATCGACGTCTACCTTGGGATCGCCATTGGGCTCAGGATATCATCCTGGGTCAGATGGCATCCTGGGCCCGGACTATTGGCAAGCCCCTCATCGTGTCCTTAACAGGGCACGAGAGGGACCCCTTAGGCAGGGACGTGGCCTGCCGGGTAAGGGAGATCTTGCGGGATTCGGCCATTACCTGCGAACCCATCATTTTGAGTGGATTTGTAGGTGATGGCGATATGGTGGAGAGGTGGCTTCGGGATTTTCCGAACTCTTTCTTCACCATATCGCCCCGTATTCTGGGGATACCGCGTTTGTATTCCCAGAACTACGTGGGTCGAATTCCGTTGGATCGGATTTTGCTGTCCGGGAACGAGCCGGAGTTCCCGGCCGACTCCGAGGTTGGGTATGTTACTGAGTCTAGGCTCGGTGATTTGGTCAACCTCGTGAGTGGGTCGGGGAAGTCCCCGGTGGAGGTTATCCGAGGGGTTAACCTCAATATGGAAAAACTTTTCCATTTTTGAGGCACCCCTCAGGTTGGTCCGTAGGTTGCACAAAGGGAGAGAAGGGTAGAGATTGTTATAAATTTTGATGCGGTGGATTACTTAACTTTTGGGGGAACGTCACACTTGTAGCCCAGGTTAAAGGTATTATTTGGAAATTTTTGGGCAAAGTCATACTTTAATTTTTATATTCTAAATTTGGCAAAGAACATTTTTGGGGCGTGGCGTTTCTCGTGATTGTTAAGGATTCCACCGATCGACACTATGTGTCACTCTGAGTCACATACCCGTTGTATAATGGGTGGCTCGTCATATAGGGTATTACACTTTAACGAATAACAATCTGTTTCTCTGGTCCCTTCACAAAAATCCCTGTACCCTACTGACCACCTATATGTATACACATACTCATTGATTGATCTGTTTCGGAAGATAGGGTCGATCTGGGCTGCATCATTATATAAGATACTGATTTATTAGTGACGCAGGGTGGTTTGATTAAAACGGAGTGGTATTTCATAGCCAAAGTCGGATTAGTAAGCTGGGGGGTATGACAAGAAAATAGGAATATTACCCCATATAGTAGAGTCACGAACATGGTATACCTTATACAATATTATAATCATGTTTAGGGTGAATTCCCATAATAACAAACAGGTTACCAAAGTTATATATAATATGGATGTAGATAAAAATTATCTCAGCACCAAGTAATCTGGTGGTAGAATGTTGGAAGAGGGGGCATTTTAGTCATGAGAATTGAAAATCATGCACCCTTGAAACAGGTGTCGTATTGATCTAAATATCACTAGTAGTTATTTAGATGTAGTTCAGCTAGTGAATTAAGATGAGCCAGATCAACCCTAGATGCAAATCCGTCCATATTAACATATCAACCTCAAGGGGGGTTTGATGTCCAGATGGGCAAGTAACCATAGTCAGTGTGCATTTGATTGTTCGGGGTTTTTTCCCCGTAGGGTGAGGATACTAACACCCATTGAGGGGGAATACTGCCCCTGTTAATATTGTTGGGGGGAATAATGCACACTGCTGACTGGATATCTCCCCTCCCTAAATGTATATACTGTTGAGTATTAAGGGGATTTGGTGAGGTTTTTCCCACCCCTTGTTAAGTTTATAATGTTGTGATATATTTGTGGATATTAATACATTCCAGGGCTGGTGGCGGCCCGATGTTAAGGGGGGAGGTCATTATGGGAAATGTGGACAATAATAAGGGGGGTGGATTTTTTAGTATTGATATGAATGATAGTAAACGTACGAAGGATGGGAGGGGGAAATTAAGCCGTAAAATGATAAAAGATGATAACCCATGATAGAAGGGTATAACTCTTCAAGAAAATTGAAGTACCCATAGATTCAAAGGGTGGAGCACATTTAGAAAATGAGGGGGAATGTAGTATAATTACGGAAACTCCCCGACGTCTACAAATGAGACCCCGGGGTTTGGGTCACGTGGGTCCTGCCCCGAATGAGATACCTCGACTTGACAACCAGACTTTGTGAGAACCGGACGTGCCAGCAGAAGCAGCGATCGGTCGCCGAGGTGTGGGCAGTCAACACACAAGGTGAGTGGGACATGAAAGTTATTCACCACCTTGTGAGAGAAGAGTAATTTGGTGGAGAACCAAAATCTCCATACAGGTCACAGCTTAGGTTCCCATGCTGTTTGACATCTGCGCCAAGTTTTAAACCTGGCCTAGGATATAGAGGCAAGAGTAGTGACGGTGATCACCGAATTAGTCATTCACACACAGACGACATTAAACTATACCCGAGTGACCCAGGTGAGGCATTAACTGAGCAGTTAGACCTTGTACAAGAATTCAGCGACAACATTAGGTGATATAAAGCTGAAAGATGGCAGAGAAATAAAAGAATTGGAATCAACCGATATTTATAAATATCAAGGTTTAGACGAATGTGATGGTATAAAACATGCAGACATGAAAGCTAGGGTAGTGAATGAATACACCATGCATGTGAGACAAGTATTACATTCAGAACTAAATGCACGAAATAAAGTGATGGCGATTATGGGACTGGCAGTCCCTATCATTTCATATAATTATGGTATCATTGACTAGTTCAAATTAGAACTCAACAAGATAGATATAAAAAACTTGGAAATTGGTCGCAGCCAACATATGCAATACTAAGTATTGGATAGATCATCACAACGAGTGTCTTCATAATTAAGACGGCCGGTGTGTGTCTTGTTTTTGGGAGTGACAAACTCTACTCACGAGCGTGGAGCGCGATTTAGTAGGGTTCATCACTCCCAAAAAAGACACACGCCGGCCGTCTTAATTATGAAGACACGAGTGAGATGATCTATCCAATTTAGACGATAAAAATATAAACCCAGTGATAACGGGACGATTAATTAAATTTGTTGCACGGGATTAATATGAACTCGCCATTGTACAAGTCATTCTGTTGAAATTAACCTCATAGACGGTCAACAGTAAAACGCCCAATTCTGCGATAGTGGCTGGAACAAATATGAAGATAAGAGAGCTGACCCATCTATATCAGAATTGCAGTGAGCAAAGTTATATTTAAAACGTATTTACAGGGACGTGTCTAGAATGTCTCCGTTGGGGTGTAATACTTGGAATTTATAACTGCACCTCCTTTATACAATTTCCTTAACTTGGGAAATTCTATTTCCACCCTCTATCCACCTGTTGGAAATTTCTAATCTCTAACCGGGCACACCTGTAAGGTTAGGAATTTCCAACTGATGCCAATTTAATCACGACCAATTTAACACCATTATTGGTTGAAATATCAAATTTGAAATAATTTGCAAACTATTTTCGATGCAAAATCTCCAACTGCATGATGGTGTGTTATGTTTGAAACTTCCAACCAAATGTTGAATATGTTTACCGAAGTTGGGGGGCGTGTCACCGCATCCGTGCGTATATAGAACTCATTTCGTCAATGTTTTAATGTTTCTCCAGCCGCAGGATACATGTATGTTGCATGGAGGGGTGTGCCCACTTGCTATATTGTTCAGCCCAATAGCAGAACATTCTACAAAAGTATAAATTGTATTAATGTATGCGTTAGAAAACGATGTGACATTGGCGAAATTAGTTCAATATACAGCTTTTTCATCGAAATTAGTTTTATTTTGTTGGACCCCCCCCCCCCCATTTCTCCACACAGAAGAATGTCAATTGCAACAGTTTCGTGTTGTGGTTAAGACAGTCGCGCTTGCGTTATGTAATTAACACGTTCACTGCCGAAAACCAATGGGTAATTCCATACCATATGCCGACATGGGATTTGATGTTTTGCCGATAGTAGATGATATTTTACGTATGTATGAGTAATGGTTCGGCCAATATCGGGTCATATGATGCTGAAACATGTTATAAGACTACTACGAGATAACTCGTAGTCGGCACCTGTGACGGAATTTATTAACGTTTCATCCCTGGTGCCAGCTACGAGTTATCTGTCAGTGCCTTAGATGACGAAGAGTGCTATACACGTACAAGCACATCGTATGTAAGACATGGTAAATTAATTTATATATGATAATTGGTACAGACTACGTCGAATAAGACGTCAACAACATAATATGTATTTACCTACGAGATGACCACTGGTGAGTTTCATCCCAGGTGCCGACTACGAGTTATCTCGTAGGAGCTTTATAACACGTTTACTTTTCATTTGATCCGGATTTGATCGACAATTCCTTTATATATACACAATGTGTCCGGAAATGGTCTAGTTGCACATGTATCTCATGGTTCAGGGACGTGCAGAAGAGGTCCTGGTGAATTGGAGTATCCTACCAAGATTGCTATCTGGACCCCACCCCCTGTTCACGCTGTGGGAATCGTATCTCAAGCCATCGTAATTATACATATAAAATCGATCAATGGGATCGTTGGGCATGTATTGGCACATACACCAACATTGCTTGCGGATTGTGTTATTATTTATGTGGTATGAACATTACTACGAGTTAACTCGTAGTAGCAGTCCCCGTGGAACCGTATACTACGAGTTAACTCGTAGTGGCAGCGAACGTGTTAAGCAATCAACAGACAACCTGATAATTCGAGCGTCGGTACAACTCGCACTTACTATGTAATTGTCTGTGGTGCAATGCTCGAATGCTGGTTCGTTGATTTCTTGGTAAGGCCCGTTCCAAACGACGGATTTTTGTCGACTCGAATCTAATACCAGACCCACAGTTGTATTAAATGCGTCAAAAATGCGACGTTTGAAACAATTAGATCTGTGTCAGACGCATCACAGACGAATCTCCGTCCAATTCAGACGAATCTTCGTCGGTGATGCGTCTGAAATCCGTCTTGGTTTCAAACGACGGATTTTTGACGACTCGAATCTAATACATGTGACGAGAGATCAGAAAGTTGCCGAAGTAACGAATGCAAATGATATGATAATGATATTTTAATGGTATAATAATGAGGGGATTCCCCTTATCTGCGGCAATACCCACATGACGTCATTTGTCGCACGCTCTCTTTGTTATAAAGAAAGATATATCTATATAAGCATTGCTTTGGTAATATTGTGCAAATTGTAAATATTTTGGTATTTTGATTTCTCAACGAACATGGCATGTCACTGACTCACATCTTATAATGGATATAGTATCATTGATTTATAATAATTCACATATACCGGTGTAATGGGTAGGGGTTGTAGCAACTGATTTATAATAATTCATATAGACCGATATTCCTTATTGTAAGGAATAGGGGTGGTATTCTCTGATGTATAATAATTAATATATACCGGTATTACTTATTATAAGGGGTATGTGTGGTACCACTGATGTATAATACTTCATATATACCGGCATTACTTATTATGAGGTGTATAAGGGTGGTAACCTCTTATTTATAATAATTCATATATTCCGGTATTACTTTTTATTATAGCGCCTATAATTTATACTAATTTATATATGCCGGTATTCCTTATTATAAGGGGTAGGGGTGGTAGCCTCAGATTTATAATAATTCATATAAACCGGTATTACTTATTGTGAGGGGTAGGGAAGGTAGCCTATGATTTATAATAATTCATAGATACCGGTATTCCTTATTATAAAGGATATAGGTGGTAGCCTATGATTTATAATAGTTAATATATTCCGGTATTCCTTATTATAATGGGTAGGTGTGGCAGTCTCTGATTTATAAAAAAAATCGTGTATACCTGTATTTACATGCATGGTATACACATATATGGCAATTGATTGCACGATATAACATTTATTTATAGCGCCTGTTATAGTATATTATTATCCATCCCTTAACTAACACCATTTCCGATTGGGCAAAAGCCGCCACGTGATAGTGCTGGAAAAAGTCATATTGGACTCCCGAATGTCATATTGGACTAGTACGGCGGCTAAGTGTAGAATCGTTCACTTGGTGATACAAGCATGCAATTTGGCACGAATGATCAGTATGGGCCACTAAACAATATTGTTCGACAAACCACGCGAAAATCCAAGATGGCCGCCATTTTCAAGATGGCCACCATTTTCAGCTACGTCAGTTTTCGAATTTTGAAAAGTTAACCGATTTTATCGATGTATCACTCAAACAAGAGATCTTATTTCATTTCTAAAGGTTGAATTGAAATTAAAACACAACCTGAGTATGTTGTAACAATATATTGTAACAACTTAGTTTCAAAATTTTGGCAATTTCATATAACTTCAATTCAATTCAATTTCAAACAATTTATCCTCACACTATATATGATGTTAGTACTGGGATAGCTACACACATAATCATGCATTACTATCAGTTCTTAGAGTCTTTTAAACTTGGCAGCAACAACTGCATAAAGTGGTGCATGGAAGCCCAATATGGTAGCATGTGCATCGCCAACTATTTGCCTTCTTGCAGCCGCATTTGGTCAACTGACTGCAACATTTGGCAATTGGTGGAAGCTCCGTCCAAAATGGTTCCCAGTGACTGCCATTGTCTGCCCATTCCCAATCTGCAGGACTCGGGTTAGCTGGTTTACGTGTCAATGATCGTCCCCATATATATGCCCTGCCTCGTATGCTGCTCGCTTGACATGCTGCAACAGCGCAGACCTTGTAGGTGGAATAGCATGGTATGGTTTCTGTTTTCGTGCAAAATCTAGTCTGGCTTCATTAATGTCATTGGATGTATTTGAACGGTCGTACATTATTATAACGAATCTCTCGATTACTGTTATGTTCTGTGATGGACACGCGAGAATTGCCGAGTCTGGAGAAAATTGATAAAGCTTCTGGAAATACATTCCATGCCTGCCATGCAGACTGTTTTCCTTTCCTGCGAAATGCAGATACCACATCACATCCACTAATTGCAAGGAAAAAGAGAATTCCAAAACATTTTGTTGTGCCTATTGATGAAACAGTCTCATGTATCGGAATCCATCTGAATTTCTTTCTATGACCGAATGCTTTCAAACTTAAGTATACAATTACAGCTATATTCACTATATCCTGGTCGGTGGCTTGGATTATGATGCTATTGTCTTGGTTGATAACTGCGTGTTTTGCATGCACAAATATCCGTGTATCGGCCTCTTGATGTGTACATGGTGCAAGAATATCCAAATCAAGTTCATGGTTACTTTGTACATGTTCATCTTTGGTAACAACAATGCCATTATCCGTATTAACAGTTATGATCTTGTCAGCAAGGAAGTGAAATACTGGTAGCTCTGTTTGTTGTTGTCATCGCGAAGAAAGCTATGCCAGTCTGCTAGAGTTCTGCTAGATCCTGATACCCTTCTCCTGATTCCTTTTCCGTGCTTTGACCTAGTTTCCTGTCAAACACGATGTCAGTTCTCTTATATTTATGGCAATATGTCTGTATTTTAGGAATGACATCGTCTTGTGCATATTCATCATTTTTGTTCACACTATTGGGTTTAAGAACATTTATTATGTCAGAACCATCTATTAACACAGCATCTGCAGTTGGTGCTTCCTCAGGCAGTGTTAACTCTGCTTCAAATGTATTCATCTATTGAGATTTCTGGCACATACGAAGTTTTCCACTGATTGATGCTGGAGAAATCTGGTTTTCATGTGCAAAAATGTCATAAAGGTCACATTCTCTTGTCTGACAAGAAATGAACAATCGAGAGAAGAGTTGACAATCATCTTTCGTACTTGTTTTCTTTGATTTGATTTCACCTGGAGAAGACCGAAAAATTGAAATATAATTTCTTTTTCTTAGATCATAGAAAGTACATTTATTTTGGTTTCCCATTCCTTTTACGAAAGACGCAGACTATTCCTTGCCTTTCTTATAGACAACGTGAATCAGTTCAGCATTAACTGGGTCTACAATGTTTCTGGTGTCCAATGCCAAGAGGTCTATGGAGTCATGAGAAAACGGATTTCCCATTTCTTGTATCACATCTGTGAGGTTGTTCACATTATTGTAAAATGTATTTTGATATGCAATTGTCTGCTCGTGATGGTTGGCTGCTTATGTGATATCCTTTTTACAAGCATTATTAATCAGAAATAAGCCAACCTTGTGCTGTTCATGGGCCTGGTTTATTGCCATACTTGAGAAGTTTCTTTCAGTCTTGTGTACAACAAAGTTTTCTCTGTGAAATTCATTTGCTATGCTGGGATGTTTATTCTCTATTGTCATCATGTCTCTGAGATGAATAGGTAGCCAACGTGCATAGTGAGTGTTATCATTAGCAAATAAATAAGGAATTAGTTCAGATAACACTTCACGATACAGAGTGAAATTTGCTCCTCGAAATAATGTAACCAGCAGTAAAATTGCTAATTCAATGTCAAGCACCAAACTCCAGAACTGGAACTGTGGACTATATTACAGCACTTTACTTTTATACCAGTCATTGGAATTTGAGTGCGTACTAACAACATCGGATAAATCCGGACTGCAGTATTATGAGTGTGCAAATTTCATGAGTTTGAAAAGACTACACGCTGTTATCTGATGTGCCTGTAGGGTTTTTGTAATACATGAAGCTTTGATGAATGAATCTGCTGTGCCTGAGCTTGCTATATACCTGCTTCTACGAGAGCACTCGCCCAGTCGCTATCCTGAAGCACAGAACGAACCATTTTTAGAGCTTCCAATTCCAGATGTAACCCTCCAAGCATAACAACATATTTTTCTTCACCATATAAGTCTGGCCACTGCCATTGTATCTGCTTAGCCAATGCATACAGAGGCTGGTCTGCAGTAATGACCGGTGTCCGTTCTGATTTTAGAAGTTGAACCGATTCATTAATGTTGAGCGTGCAATATTTTATTGTGGCTAACATAGATAATATTGAGGTTATTGCTACATCAAACTGCTGACATCTCTTTTGATTTCCATGATGTCAGCTGACCATATTATTGATGTACTACCGACTTCTGTTGGCGAGGCCTTTTGCAACCACTCATAATCCAGCCGAAAATGTTTTTGAAAAAAAGTTGAACCAGGTAGACCAAAGCCAGTGTTGGTTGGTGGGTTTGGCTTTACATCTGTTAAATAGACAGGTGGAACATTTGTATACGAGTCCGGAATATGTGGGATTTGTTTCGTTTTTCCAGAACTGAAGTCAATAGGTTGCCGCACACCTTGATTATCTGGATGCGGATGCTGAAACATGGAAAGATGATGTGCTGGTAGTTGATGTAGGGTTGTGGTCAATATGGTCCAAAGCAGATGTGGTGAACAAGCCTTTTCTCAATATAGGTGGACACACAACTCCATCTGTTTGATAATGTTTAACAACAACATCTCCAAGCTGGTTTGAGATGTCCATGACACGATCATAAGATATACTCAGTCAGTTTTCAGAGAACATGTCAAATCAGGTTTCGTTTCCTTGCTTTTTCGTACAGAGTGATGCCAGTGTATATAGGGAATGGTGTTTCACGGTATTGACAGTGGCAATGATAAAAGGATGTGTCCTTATATCTAGAGCAGAAACAGTTTAATTGTAATAACTGCGCGATTGCTAAATCAGACTATGTTGCACCATTCGTAAGCTGTTACCGTACTTGATGTCAGCACCATGCTCGATCATACATACAAATTGCACAATGCTTTGTGGTACAGAACTTTGTATACTTGTTCAAACTTGATGTAATATTTGGTATGATGTTCAAGCATATGTTTACGAATGATTTTTGCTGTTCCAGCAATTTGTAGCGCTTCATAATATTTACAAGCTTGAGATAGTACATAACTAACTGTGTCTGAGAAATTCATAAGCACATCGCGACCATGTCTGTGCTCCTCCTTCAGAGAAAATTGTCATCTGCTTAAGAAAATAATCAATACATTATGGAAGACCCATTTGTACAAAGTATGGAATGACATGTCAACAGTATTTAATGACTTCAAATATGAAATGCATACAATTGATTACACTATTAATATTAGCAATTGTGTTGTCAATAATATCAACACCAAGCATAGCTTAAACATTTTAACTCACACTATACCAACTCGCACATGTATGTTAACATCCTATTTGCACATATCATTTAGCAAAATTCAATAACTCCAGAAGAGAATTAGCGTAGAAATTGCATGCCGTTAACAGATATATGAACTAAGTATCTATATTATACCACATATAGACCTATACAATAGTTGCAGTTGCTGAAAAAGAAGTCATCTAGATATTTTTTGAAGAATTTTGAGGGAAAAAACCTGTAAAAATATGAAAATAATCAACAAATTCCGAAAAATAATAATAATTTTGCATACTTATGATAACGCAACCTTTAAAGGGATGATATACTTATATATCGTAACAAAGAAAGAACCGAAAATGGTTTAGTGTATATTATATATTAGGTAGAAGACCAATGCGGCGGCCATTTTGAAAAATGGTGGCCATCTTGAATCCGGTGGCCATTTTGATTGGTTTGTCGAGCAATTTGTTTTAGTAATATATATTGATCATGCATACCAAATTTCATGCTTGTATCACCAACTGAACGATTTGACCACAATTTTACACTTAGCCGCCCTACTATGGTGTCGATTTCCGTGTCGATTTCGGTGGTAAAAATTAATGTATTCGTTCACTTATGGACTAGAAAAGCCATCCGATGTTCGGAATAGAGAGTTTCCGGTTTACAGAGGTAATCTTTAGTGATAATGCACTTGGGTGAAATTGGGACAGGAAAAATTGTTCAGTATGGAGAGGGATTCGGTTTATAAGAGGGTCTGGTTTGGAGAGATTTTACGGTAAAAAGAAGCTGCTATTATAGAAGCTTCAGATCAATCAATTACTACCAGATACTATACACATAAGTTCATCGACCACTCTGTGTATCCAAAATGTAGAGTTTGCCATGCCAGTCCAGAAACTGTCGAGTACGTCATCTCAGCCTGTTCTGTCTCCAAATGAGTATACTTCAAATATAGCACAATAATGTAGTCCGGTAAGTCCACTGGATAATGATATTGAAGTAAGTTCCAAGTAGTCCAGTTGTTGAAGGGTTTGACCAAGCTGGTTTTGGTGTCATATTCTCGGGCAGAATCTTGGGAACAACATATCCAAAATCTGATAAAACCGCTTTGGGAAATTTTTTATATTCAAGATGCCGTCCAAAATGGCTGTTGATATCGGAAATTGTTAAATTCCCTCAGTAGTAGCATCAATTAATGCCAAATTCGTAATACAAACAATGCTTAGTCGTAAACCTCACTTGAAGAATGTCTGTCCCAAAATAGCTGCCAAAATGGACAAAACCAAATGAAATTTACATTTTGTTCAAAATTTAATAGCTGGTCATATAAAAAGTGAACACACGCCCAAATATTTGAGAAATAATCATTACAGAGTATAAGAGAAACTTTTGATATGCAAAAAGTACTACGATCTCTGCAACCGCATCACCGTGTTTACCCCTTCTCCCTAATATTACATATAGTTGTTGTACACAAATAATAACTTTTTGTGAATGTTCAACACTGAAATAACAGCTTTAAACAATGATCACCTGATATTTACATGGGTGGTATTTGCAAGATATTTTCAAAACGATATTGAAAACTAATACTGTGCATTGTGTGGTTACTGGTAGTATATTCCAGTTGTAAAGTGGCGAGTGAAATAATTTGAACAAAACTGTCTACTAACGAGAGGCCGATCATGATCGGCAGATGTTTAACCCATCCCTTGGAGATAGTAAATTGTTATGTTCGGAATCATAATATTTTACTATTGAATTATAGAGTATGCTGTTATAGTCTAAAGTAATATATGACACATGTACATAATAACCAGTATAACACAAATTACATGGAATGTATGAGTCAAAATAAAAGGGTTAATATAACGTCTAAACTCCAGAGCCTGTCACCACTATCATAGTGTAAGCAGTTCTCTTAATGTTGTTGTACATTGTCATTTGAGATATCAAAATAATATAATTATTTTTTTAAAGGAAAAGGTTAAAAGACATGGAATGGGTAAAATGGGTTAAATCACCTATCTCTGCCATATTTGATCCAATGTAGTCCCATCATCCAGGGACATAGAGTACTCAATTTGTCTAGTGAAATAACTTCACATGGCTAAGTTGTGGTTAATAAGATAGCTAAATCAATTTATCCGATAATTCAATAATCTGTGTCTGTTATATAGAGCTAACATATGAGGGCTATAAATAACTCAATCTCTCACAGAGAAGCAGGTATTCATTAATTGTAAGTCACTTGGGTTATAATCTGGATAATTCTTAATTGAAAAAGGGCCATAACTCTGGTATAACAAATCAGATCTAAGTTCATCTAATCCATATTCGAACTTTATCTGTATTTTGAGTTGAGAAAATCACATACCAAATTTGGTTCCTATCAGATGAAAAATGGTTGATTTATCGAAGCATGTGTGAATTATATGTCAAAGGGCCATAACTCCGTTAAAAAAACTGATCAAACCCATATCGAACTCGACCTGTATTTTGGGTTGAGAAACTCACATACCAAATGTGGTTCCAATCAGACAAAATATGTTTGAATTATGGCAGAATGTGTGAATTCTAAGTAAAAAAAGGCCATAACTCAGTAATAAAAAGTCGGAGGAAACCACTTTTGAACTTCATTTGTATTTTGGACTGAGAAACCCATATACAAAATTTGGTTCCGATCGGATAGAAAATGTTTGAGTTATCGCATTATGCGTAAAGCGTCTACAGACAGACAGACAGTCGACGGACATACGGATGGAAAAACGATGAGTGGTCAATCCGGACGTGGACACTCTGTACCATGCTATGGTATGGGTACACATAATAAACCGGTTTGGCAGCAGCTTGATAATTAGTCTTACATAAACTGTAAGGTGAACCATCTCTTTCATCTGGTGAGATTATTGCGTATATTATCAGGGAGAGTGTACAAAATTCCAGAATTGTAACTACTAGTAGTTGTTATACCACAAGGGTATGCACTTTAGTTTCTGTTTTACATTCAATAATTAATCACAATGCCGAATGAAACTACCATGCGCTGTGTGGTGAAACATTACTTTGTGTGCTGCATGCCCCGAATTAATATATTTTGGCCTGACAGTTGGATGTTGGATAAGCAGATAATCTGAACTTCCAAGACATAAACCATTGGGTTTGACTTGCGTCCTTCAGATGGATCTGTTTAAATTATCTATGTACTTATAACAACAGACTTGAATATTATCAATACGTATTTTCACTCCTAGGTGGCTATTGAATATGTTGCTTTCGTCGTGGCATGTATTGGAGTTGTGGCCATTTTGACAGCCATTTCATGGCCGTGATTATATTATGTTCTGTCCATGTCACTCTATGCTCTGATTCCACACATACTTGTATAACTGCGTAATTCCTATGCCACAACATATCGTATAACTACCTTCATAATTTACGTCAGACCCCATCCATATTCAGGGCACTTTAGAAAATTTCCCCCAAAGTGGATTTTGGATATATACGAAGGTCTTCTCTTTCCAATGATACCAAATTTAGCTTGTTACAAATTTTGTTTGGGTAGGTAACTTTTTTCGCTTCACCGACTGGACTAAAAGGGTACATGTGTACCAACATCAACCTCAAAATATCACCACCAAACACGATGTAGCAATAATATGGGACACACAGGTATTTCTAAAGGTTCCACACTACGTCTGAGGGCCCTTTGTCGACGTATTTATATGGTCCTATAGTCTAAGGAGGGGCCTTCTGTATATCTATTTATATAGCCCTATCGTCTTACTAGGGGGCTTTTGTATACGTAGTTATATGCCCCTAAAGCCCTCATTGTACATAAACCACTCCTTTTATAATTTCTATTTATTTTATAGGGCTAATTAATAAATAAAGCTCTTCCTTTTTTCTAATTGGTCTCCTACTAATTTATTCAGAGAAAAAAATCAATTCTGCCCACGCTAACAGGTGCGTGCCTGTTTATGAATGTTATAGTTAAAGCCCCTGGAGGAAAGTTCTGGACACAGGTTCAAAGCCGTACACCACAATTTCTATCACAATAAATATGCGATATTAAACACCAAGCATCGATAACGCGTATTCGCCTATACAAAATACGATTGCATTCAATTAACAGATTTCAAAAGCTGATGCTCTATAATGCAAGCATATGCATTGCTCTATAATAATATCATTCATATGCATATACATTCGAAGTAATCCTGTAGGAAATGAAGGTGATGATTTGTATTTTACTTCATAAATGGTTCCTATAGCATATTATTATACCTGTTGTCACATACCATAAAGGTACATGTTACTTTTGCATTTAAACCTAATTCAATGTATCCATCAATACAAATGCTCTTTATTTTCAAAATTGTCTGAAATCCCCTCGTGTTACCATATATTTTTTAGCAATCTACATGCTTTACTTCATATACAATTGACCGCATTATAACATATTTGCCTTCAAGTTATACGTCACATGTACATTCGATGCACAAGTTAACACATTACATATAGGGTTGAACATATCAACCATAGTAAGCTCATTCGATGCAACAATGTATGAATGTAGGTTTTTGATTTGTCATTACTCCAGAAATGGTTCATACAATTGACCTCCTTTGGTTCACGTACCTTAAAGGTACCCATTATGTAAACCTAATTATTCGTTTCCATTAACAAAACGCCCTTTATTTTCAAAATTGTCTGAAGGACCCCTCGTTTTGTAAGTTATACATCACATATACATGTAAATTCGAGATAATCCTGTAGGAAATGAAGGTAATGATTTGGGTCACGTGCCTTAAAGGTACACGTCACTTTCGGAAGTTATATAATTAGACAATACATTACATATCAGGTTGGACATATCAACCATAGTAAGTTCATTTAATTCAATGGGTCTTCAAGTTATACGTCACATATGCATGTACATTCAAGCTAATCATGTAGGAATGAAGGTTTTTGTTTGTCATTACTTCAGAAATGGTTCATATAGCGTACTATTATAACTGTGTCTCATACCTTAAAGGTACACGTCATTTTAACCCAAGTTAGCGTATCCATCGATAAAAATGGTCTTTATTTTCAAAATTGTCAGAATTTTCCTCGTGTTATCATAGATTTTTAGCAATATACATGCTTTCATTCATATAAAATTGACCACAATATAACATATTTGCCTTAAAGTTATACGTCACATGTACATTCGATGCAACAATGTATGAATGAAGGTTTTTGTTTGTCATTACATTTGAAATGGTTCATATAGCATACTATTATGCACGTGGTTGCACACCTTAAATGTTCCAGTCATTTAAACCTAATTCAGCGTATCCATCAATAAAAATGGTCTTTATTTTCAAAATTTCCCTCATTTTGATATTGATTTTAGCAATCTACATGCTTTCGTTTAATATAAAATTGACCGCAATATAACATGTTTGCCTTCAAGTTATACGTCACATGTACATTCGATGCACAAGTTAACACATTACATATAGGGTTGAACATATCAACCATAGTAAGCTCATTTAATCAAATTGGTATTCAATTTATACGCCACATACGCATGTTCATTCGATGCAACAATGTATGAATGTAGGTTTTTGATTTGTCATTACTCCAGAAATGGTTCATACAATCAACCTCCTTTGGTTCACCTACCTTAAAGGTACCCGCCATTTAAACCTAATTCTTCGTTTCCATTAACAAAACGCTCTTTATTTTCAAAATTGTCTGAAGGTCCCCTCGATTTGTAAGTTATACGCCACATATGCATATACATTCGATGCAACAATGTATGAATGAAGGTATTGGTTTGTTTTTACTTCATAAATGGTTCATACAATTGACCATATTATGGTCACGTGCCTTAAAGGTACACGTCACTTTCGGAAATAAATAATTAGACAATACATTACATATCAGGTTGGACATATCAACCATAGTAAGTTCATTTAATTCAATGGGTCTTCAAGTTATACGACACATATGCATGTACATTCGAGGTAATCCTGTAGGAAATGAAGATGATGATTTGGTTTTCCCTTCATAAATGGTTCCTATAGCGTACTATTATACCTGTGGTCCCATACCTTAAAGTTGCACATCACTTAAACCTAATTCAGCGTATCCATCGATAGAGACGGTTCGTAGTATTGTAACTGGGGTGTCCCTTACCTTAAAGGTATCCATCACATATACCTGTGAATTATCTGTAAACAGGCAACTCAATTATCTGCATTATGAATGTATTTCGATTGTTTTGTTTCTGTTAGTGATAAGGTGTTATTTACTTTAGAAAATGCGCCCTCACTCTGCACTTTGACTAATATGCAAGCATTTGTATCATTTATAATGTCCAAATCTTGTCTAAAGCAGTCAAATTAGTTATATATAAGGCAACTTTCCTTTCAAGTTATAACACATTAAAACTATGCATAACTGTTATGTACTTGGAATATGATAGGTCTCCATGGCCTTATTTGGACATAAAATATAACCGAACGATGTTCATTCTCTAGTCGATTATGTGTGTATAGGATATTGAGGGTAGAGAAAGCCAGCCTATATTGCGGTCCCATTTTATGGGACCCTTTGTTTATATGACCCTATAGTCTTAATTATGGGACCCTTTGTCTGGCCTTATAGTCTTAATTATGGGACCCTTTGTCTCTATAGCCATACAGTCTTAATTATGGGACCCTTTGTCTGTGTATTTTCATAGCCATATAGTCTTAATGTTTGGATCCTTTGTCTCTATGGAACTATAGTCTTAATTATGGGACCTTTTGTCTCTACGGACCTATAGTCTTAATTATGGGACCCTTTGTCTGTGTATTTATATAGCCATATAATCTTAATGTTTGGTCCCTTTGTCTCTATGGACATATAGTCTTAATTATGGGACCCTTTTTCTGTGTATTTCTATGGCTCTATAGTCTTAATTATGGGACCCTTTGTCTGTGTATTTCTATAGCCATATAGTCTTAATTATGGAACCCATTATCTCTATAGCAATATGGTCTTAATTTATGGACCCATTGTCAGTGTATTTCTATGGACCTATATTCTTAATTATGGGACCCTTTGTCAGTGTATTTCTGTGTATCTATAGTCTTAATTATGGGACCCTTTGTGTATTTCTATGGCTCTATAGTCTTAATTATGGGTTCTTTGTCTGTGTATTTATATGGCTCTATAGTCTTAATTATGGATCATTTGTCTGTGTATTTATATGGCTCTATAGTCTTAATTATCATGTCACCTGGTTGGATCGACCAATGAGGACGCTCCGTTGGTAGAAGCATATCAGGAGACATGGGGTCGTCATCTTTGTAGCCCGTCCCATATGGAATCCATATGGGACGGGCTAGGTTCCCATATGGGGTCGATGTCCGCCATATTGTTTTTCATGGAACTCTGCCGCCTCGGGTATATTTTCGGTGTATTTTGGCGTCAAGAAAAGGGATATATGTCGGAAATCAAGTTCTGTTAATTTAAACACATAGCACCATATACCAAAACCTGCATGTGATATATTTGAGAAATTCTAAACACTCATAAATTAACTATCAAACTCAAGTTTGTTGTCCTGCTTCTGGTGATTAGCCATTGACTCAATGCGTTGACGTTCAACGCCCATGACGCGTCACTGTGACGTTACATAAGTTAATAGCCATAGACAACAAATTTACTTACTAGCAGGTAATGAACTTCGTATAAGTAATTCAAATCTCACACGGAAAACATTATATGTGGGTGACATGATAAAATCGTTACAGGGCTCGTTGTTGCCGGCTACGGTGACATATGAGGCTCAGCGAGATTAATATCGGGCTCGGCTAGCGCCTCGCCCGATATTAATCTCACTTCGCCTCATATGACACCGTATCCGGCAACAACTCGCCCTGTAACTTATATTATGGGACCCTTTGTCTGTGTATTTCTATAGCTGTATAGTTTCAATTTTAGAACACTTTGTCAGAGTATTTCTATGGACCTATAGTCTTACAAACCCCTTTTGTTCACAAACCACGTGGTAAGCTATTTTTAGCATATGGGATACATTTATGACTCAAACGGTTAGAGGAACTGAGGTAAAGTATAGCGCCCGCTCTCCCGCGGCAAAGTCGCGGAAGCGAAGCGACCTAGGGTATACGTATATGAGATATACTAATCGACTTTTTCAGCCCAATCTTAAAATAGATTGAATACACCTAAAATAGATAATTTATTCATAACTCAAAGGTCAGCCGAGTCCAAAATTATGTTTGGCGACGGCCGCCATTTTGCATTGATTAATACCACCTCGAAATGTGTAAATGACCAAAATGCTCCAGGGCAAAAATAAAAAACTTTGTTCCGGCAAATGTTAGCTATTAGGCTATACTTCATCATAGGTAGGAACAACATGCTCATACAGCCAAAGATATTTAAAAAACTGAATGTAAATTAAACCAAAGCTCTGGTTAAAAAAAAAGTTAAATTGCATGAAAAAGTTTTGTTTACATATTTTATAAAATTATTAAAAATATTTGCTCCGAAAGAGGATTCTAGGGGCCTTACTGGCCGTTTAGATTTGATCTTCCATTTTCTAATAGTATTCCCGCCTAAAAGATTGAATAAATATTCTCAAAGTTCAAGGCCGACAAACGGAAACTATAAGTTCCGATTGAAAGATCGCAGTCGTTTTAAGATTGCTTTGTGTGGAAACCAGTAACGGCGTCATGACATCAAGACGTCACAACCTACATCGCCGTGCAAAAATTCCAGACAGGACTGCGTCGATGGCCAGACAGCTGAAACTCGTATTACACGGGCAGGCTAACCATCTACATTTACGTTATATGTGATTATTTACATACATTGTATATGGTATTTTCTTGTGTCCCGTTAGGGTTTATCATCAAATCCTTCTAATGATACAAATTCATCCGATAATCCCATGAACAGTAACAAGCGGGCGCAAATTACGTTTACGTATATGATCATATTACTTTATTATTTAAAAAGACCACTTAACACATAGTACAGGTTTTGCCAATTTGCTCTGCGTAACCTATTTGTAATCTGTAGGGGTATGTTAAGCAAACACAAGTAATCGATGCCTATGGTTGTAAATGGTACTTGCCAGTAATCACTGTGTTATGGCCGTGGTTCAGAACCAAGCTTTTTTACTTTTCAGTGTATAATCACCATAATTCCTAATTATTCCCAAGGTCCAAATGAGTTCACTATCTAATACTGAAATAGTTTTAGTTGCGCTTACAATGTAATCCAAATCTAGTTGTTCTTTAAACATCTTTTCAATCGTGAAAATTTCACAAGGTTCTGGGAGAATGATGTAACAACATATTGATGTTTATTCTTCGAATATCCGACTTCTTTCATTGAAAAACACGTCCTTGTAAACAGAAATTCTCCAATAAGTCCACGAATCTCTCGTATATCGTTATTTTTAGCAATAGCTATGTGTCTCCATCGAAGATTCCAATCTCTTTTTACAATCAACAAAACAAATGCCTTCTATTTAGTTCATGTTTATTTTGATTATACTGCATAGTTTAACAAACTTTATATAATTTTCCAGCTGTACCCACTACGAGCGACTTCATTATCTTTAAGTAATACCATAGATCAACTCGACGAGCCAAAAACAGCTTGGGAACTATTGAATGTATAATCTTGGCTGTAGGGCATGCCAAAATAGTTAGTGATGCCAAGAGTCTCTTTGTTGTTCCCTTGTGTATAGGAAAATATTTCAATTACATGTACATACTTTCATTTTGTGTCTGTTTCAAAATTGAATAAATTATACAGAACACTGCTTGTTGCCCGATCACATTCAAATCGCAGAATATTCCGATATAAAATAGCAGTTAAAAGATTAACAGAGATATTCATTGCCCAGTGAACATTCCAGGGATTTTTTGGGGACACCTGTTTTTGGGCAATGAAATTCCAAAGGCATATCCTGAAGGCCTGAGCGGAAGAAGGTTTGGGAGGGGGTGACCCCCCTGCTGATGGTGGGGGTACGTTCTTCCCCTGGAATTTTTTTGAAAAGCTATTGCATTGAGAGCTAACCTAGGGCTCTTTGAGTCAGTATTTTAAATATTACTGAGAGGTCAATTTGATCAAGTTTCTCAAACATAACTTTGGAAATGTTTATATATGTATGGATTGGGATTGCTTATAAGTTATTGGCAGATATCTTATGGTTCAATGGATTATGATTAAATCCTGCTTGAAATGTGACTTACCATTATCACTCTAATTCATATAATAGGCTATTTTCTAAAATTCAAGTGAGAGACACATACACAATATATACTGTACAGAAACAATGTCTATTAAGTAAGTACTTACTATTAGTACTAATCTCTACGTTAATTTATCATTTGGTGTTGTGAGATCCCACCTGGTAACCAGGTTTATTGGATCAAATTGTCACTGTTCCTGTATTGGTTTTGATTGAAATGCTGAAGTCTGAAGGCTGAATGATAAGAAACCTGAACTCAAACTATTTGAAGTTTTAACAGATGAAAGCTAGATAAAGACAAACATACTTTTACAGTAGGATTCCAACTGTTAAACTTAAATATTTTGTAAACTTAAATGTCTTATGTCAATATATATAAATAATTTGCATCTTGTTATGATATGAATTAGGACCTAAATTGAAAAAAAAAGTAAAACAAATAGTCCGGGAGCTAATAGGGGTACCCTTGCACCACCACTGGGACTTAACTTCACCCCACTCATTTTGTTCCTTATTATGTCCTTCAATTTTTAAGCAATGTTAACAAGAAAAAAAGGTGGCCTTGTAGACTCCAGACAAGATGGCGTCCATCATGGCCGCCGTTTTTCAGACCAGGCCCTAAGTCAGTTTTATGCAAATTATAGCGAGAAAATCTTGTAAAATGTATACAAATGTATATATTTTCGGGAAGCTGAGACATAATGACACTTTGTGGGCCAAAATTGAAACTCACCACCCAAGATGGCCGCCAAAATGGCCACCGGAAGTTGAAAATATAACATGTTTTCACAAATATCTTCTAGATCAATTCATGCTGTTTGGAACTGGTTGAGTAATGCAACTTTATTTTGTGTTTTGTATATTAACTGATCATTGGAGCAACGAAATATACAATTATTGGGGTCCTAACCCCTTCCGATCCCTCAAAAATTCGATTTTACAGAATGCGGTATAAAATTTCACAAAAAATCACAATTGGGATTCTAGTCATATTTCAACAAGAAATGAACAGAACTTTGTAATGTAAGTGAGGCATATCATTAACTATTAATATTCCAAATCAGTGGAACCAAAATTCTTACTTTGGCTCAAAATGGCTGCCAATATGGCCGCCAAAATATGGAAAATGGTAAATATTACACCAGCGTATCCTGCAATCGCTTACAAGTTGTGGTTGGTGTATAAAATTGGCTATTCTGCATTCTATACATTGAATACTAACATGTATGATGCACCATGGTTAATTCTTACTATTGTCACCCCTGACATCGTCAAATATATTGGACTTTTCTCTCAAAAACTTGACATAAATATTGGCAAAAATTCACTTTTCAGGTTTGGACCATTTTTTCAGGTAAAATATAACTATCTTTGGATTGAAAGGTGTTTATTGTTTTGGTCTATCTTAAATGTGTCTCACTACGGTGTTTATAGACTAAATTGCTCAAGATGGCTTCCAAAATGGCAACCAAATTTGTAGAATGTTAATTTTTTACATATATCCCGAACATTCTCTGCTTTATCCGAAAAGGTAGCATATTGTGACTCACTTGGTTGTTATACATGTTAGTTAATTAACTGACAACTACATGTTCTATTCTGGTTGTCTCAGTTCCGTATGGGCATGACAAATTCATTTTAAAGTATGCAATTTTGCCGAGAACCTCTTTTGTGATTTTGGCCACATTTATTGAAAGGAAATGGGCAGAACTTTGATACAGAACTGAGATGGACCATAATCTTTGGCTATTCTGGTCCATTATTATAAAATGTCAACAGGATACAGTGTGGATGCAAAGATCATAGCCAGGGAGTTACTCTATGATCATATGTGAGGTGAATAGGTATACAGGGAGTTATTGTATGTCATGACTGATGTGAGTAGGTATACAATGAGTGACTATATGGTTATGAGTGGGTTGTCCATGGTAATATGCATCTATGTATACAGAGAGAGGTCATGGTCAGGTTTAAGGTCAATCGGTATGCATGGAGTGACTCTATGGTGTACGATTGTGTATATTCAGTACGGGTGCAACCGGTGTACCTGTATGGTCATTGGTGTGGTGTATGGATATAGCTACATGGTGATCTATGTGTTGATTATGTATATATGGAGTGACTGTAAGGTCATGGGTGGTATGTGCATGTGTTGTCTGTATGATCATGGATGGGGTGTGTGGATAAATAGGGAGTGATTTTATGGTTACGGGTAATGTGTACAGGTATACATGGAATGACTGTACGGTCATGATTGAATATGAATACATGGAGTAAGCTGGGTGGACATTTATCGAGGGTGTGGGTATATAGGGAGTGTCCGTGTGGTAATGGTGGGATGTATATTTATATATCTCGTGGATGTATTATCATTTGTGGGTGTATAAGGCTTAGCTGTATTATCATGGATGGCGTGTATGATTATGCAGTGAATTGCTGAATTGTCATCTGTGAGGTGTATATGCAAGTATGGAGTGTTTCAGTGGTCGTGTGTGTGTTTTTTTTGTATATCTGGAAGGGATGAATGGCCATTAGTGAGGTTTACATGTATACCTGGAGTGAATCTATAGTCTAGGGTGGGCTGATTATGTATATCGAGTGGTTATATGACTATGTGTGTCGAATAGGTATACAAGTAGTGACTGTATTGTTAATGGTGAGATGAGTACATGTAGGTATACAAGTAGTGACTGTATGGTCACAAATGTAATGAACATCTATACAGGGGGTGACTAAATGGTCATGTGTCAGGCGTATACCTGGTGTTCCTGTTTGGTGACTCGTGGCGGTATGGTCATGTGTGGGTTATACCAGCATACACACGTGTTGCTTTATTGTCATGGGCGAGGGATATGAATATATAGCGAGTGGCTATATGGCCATGGGTGAGGTACATATGCATACATGGAGTGACTATACTGACATGGATGGGGTGTATTATTATATCTTGAGTGGCTATTCGGCTATGGTGTGACAAATAGGGATACAGGGAGTGACATGGCCAATGTTGAGGTGAATATGTATACAAGGATTGGCCATGATCATGTATCAATGTTTTGAATAGGTACACACGGGGTGACTATATGGCCATAGGTAAGGTGAAGGAGTATACCAGGTGACATGGTCGATGGTATGTGTATGAAGCGAGTGGCAATATGGCCATTGGTGAGGTGAATATGTATACCGGAATTACTTTATGGTGTTGATGTAGATATTGATTGTCTATTTGACCGTGCGTTTGGAGAATAGGTATACAGGGGGTGACCTTATGGCCAATGGTGAGATGGATGGGTATACACGGAGTGACTATATGGTTATGGGTCATGTTTAGGAGTATACCGGAGTGCCTGCATTGTGACGCATGGCTGTATGGTCACCCGTGGTCATGGGTCAGGTGTACATTTATACATGTATAAAGCTTAACGTCCCCCATCTACATAAACATCATCAAGATGGAGAACTCTCTGACATGACCTCTCTATTGATTAACATACCCTTGAGTTATTGTGGAAAGCGATAGCCACCCAAGATACACATGTACAACCCACCCATTACCCAAGTCACTCCATATGTACATAAACACCACACAAATGCCAACATAGTAACCCACTTTATACACGTACACCTGATCATGCAACCATACTTGGTTATACCCGTACATACCACAAATGACGATACAGCCACGAGTCACCATGCATGGACACCAGGTATACACCTACACCCGACACATGACCAAAAAGTCACTCTATGTATACATATTCACTACATTCACGATCATACAGTCACTTATTGTATACATATTCACCTCACCATGGCCCATACAGCCACTACATGTATACCTATTCGCCATACACATGACCATAGAGTCAATCCATGTTTACATATGCACAATACCAATGGTGAGCCCTTCCAGAAATACCAATACCCGCACATACAACCACTCATAAGTTCCATACTTGCCACTCATAAGTTATATACACGCCACCCATGATCATACATCTACTCCCCATACACCAACAATGATAACACATCCACAACATATATAAATATATGTCCCACCGTCACCAACAGGGGACTCCAAATATACCCACACACCATTCATGACCAAAAAATAACTCCCTGTATACCTATTACCCTCATCTATGACCATAGAGTAACTCCGTGGCTGCCATCTTGGCTTCCACCCTGTATCCAGTTGATAAATTTGTATCATAGTGGGCCTGAATACCCACATATCATGATGGTTCATCTCAGTTCCGTCTCAAAGTTCTGCCCATTTCCTTTCAATAATATGGCCAGAATCACAAAAGAGGTTCTCCGCAAAATTCCATACTGCAACTTTAAAATGAATTTGTCATGCCCCATAAGGAACTGGGACAAATATAATAGAACGTATTTGTCAGTTAATTAACTAATACGTAAAATAACCAAGTGAGTCACAATTTGCTATCTTTTTCGGATAACGCAGAGAATAATGTTCGGGATATGTTAACTTTTAACTTTTTACAAATTTGGTTGCCATTTTGGAAGCCATCTTGAGCATTTTAGTCTTTAAACACCACCATGTGACACACTTAAGATAGACCAAAACACTAAACACCTTTGATACCAAAGATAGTTGCATATTACTTGAACAAATGGTCGAACCCTGAAAAGTTAATTTTTGCCGATATTTATGTCAAGTTTGTGAGAGAAAAATCCCATATTTCTGGTGATGTCAGTGGTGACAATAGTAAAAATGATCCATGGTGCATCAGAGATGTTAGTATGCAATGTATAGAATGCAGATTAGCCAATTGTATACATCAACCACAACTTGTAAGCGATTGCAGGACACCCTGGGGCAATATTTACCATTTTCCATATTTTGGCGGCCATTTTCGCAGCCATTTTGAGCCAAGGTAAGATTTTTTGTTCCAGAGAGTTGGAATATTCATAGGTAATGATATGCCTCACTTACATTACAATGTTCTTTTCATTTCTTTTTGAAATATGACTAGAATCCCAATTGTGATTTTTTGTAAACTTTTGTACCGCGTTCTGTAAAATCGAATTTTTGAGGGATCTGAAGGGGCTAGGACCCCAATAGTTGCACATTTAATTGCTCCAATGATCAGTTAATATACACAATACTAAATAAAGTCATATTACTCAACCAGTTCCAAACAGCATGAATTGATCTAGAAGATATTTGTGAAAAAAATGTCATATTTTCAACTTCCGGCGGCCATATTGGCGGCCATCTTGGATGGTGAGTTTTAATTTTGGCCCAAAAAAGTGTCATTATGTCTTAGCTTCACGAAAATATATACATTTGTATACTTATTACAATATTTTCCCGCTATAATTTGCATAAAACTGACCTAGGGTCTGGTCTGAAAAACGGCGGCCATGATGGACGCCATCTTATCTGGAGTCTACACGGCCACTTTTTTCTTGTTAACATTGCTTAAAAGTTGAAGGACATAATAAGGAACAAAATAAATGGGGTGAAGTTAAGTCCCAGGGGGTGCAAGGGTACCCCTATTAGCTCCCGGACTAAAAACATATGTTTTTTTTTGTCAAATTGTTTTTTTGGGCGCCTGGAGTTTGGGCGCTTAAATCGGTAAACGGTATGAAAAAAACGGCCTGGATATGTCCCTGTTGCCAATTGTCGAACTGTACTATTAATCCACACTGACAATAAAGTATAATAGAGACCTACATGGTACGACAAAGGTCAGATAGTTATAAAAGTAGTCCCATGCGAGACCAGTGTATACATCTCCAGCCGGCAATGCTGATGTAAGTTCGTAGTCTAGACCTGCAATATAGAGAAAACTAAAGCTCAAGTACCCAAATTTTAACCCTGGTATCTCCCATTCATGTACAGTAATGCCATAAATAATCGACCCCTTAATGACAGCAGAATTATGGGTAACTTTTCAGGATTTAGTCGGAAATATGGCTTGTTGCCATTCATCGGAAAGCTCTCAGTGAGAGCTTTCCGATGAATGGCAACAGGCCACATTTCTGACTACATCCTGAAAAGTTACCCATAGTTCTGCTGTTGTTAAGGGGTCGATTATTTAGGGCATTGCTGTATGCATGCATTAAAAATGATCTGATATTCATTTGTTGGGTGTACATGTCATGTTTCACAATGCCAAACTGGCTCTAGGTGCTCTGTAGGGTGTGTCAAAGGATTTAGTCATGCAAAGAGTAAAATCAAAGATGGCTGCTGGCAGCCATGTTTTTCATTAAAAATCGTTAAAAAATTGACAGCTCCAATTTAGAGGAGATCCTCAACATGCGTGTAAAATTTCATAACAATTCTACAATAAATGCGGACTGCAGGGTGTACTGATGGATTCTAATTTGTAATCCAAGATGGCTGATGCTGGTTTTTAACAAATTTCGGAAAACATCGTTGGCTCACAGCTAGAGCTAGGTCACCCCACATATCCATATTATGTTGGTGACGATCGGATAAGAGATGTGGCCTGTAGGGTGTACTAAAGGAAATTTCTTATGGACGCATGCCTCCACAGTTGGACGGATGACAGCCACCAACCCATGTCCAGTTGAGCTAAAAATGGTCTCTGATAACATGTAAACAGACATTCCTGAAAAGAAGTAAACTCATATATGGGTCAGTGTAAATGTGCAATTCTAGGGTTTTCACTTGTTATTGCCTATTTCTAGGTCACATTCCATTCAGGCATTGGCAATGGTAGTTGTAGAAAACCATTTTATATGGAGTGATATGACTTAATACATCCTTGTTGTATATACATGAAATGACATCACTACATAATCTGTTTATATGCAGAAACATAGGCATTCCATTCCCCACATGGAATCGGAAACGCAGAGCACATGTTATCAAAGTTCCATGTGTATGTTCTTTGTTGGAATGCTAAGATGTGACCTCTTTGTAGCTGTAGCAATTCACAATTTAAAGTCATCAGAAGTCTGATCATCAAGCTCAGAGGATCCCCATGAATCTAGCTATACTACTGATTGTTGAGTTTCATGAGTTATTATCGGTGATCTCGAGAATGCGTTATATTTTCTGCCGTTTTCGTATTTGTTCAAAATATGAACAGTAAGTGCTCGAAGTCATTACTTTCTATGATGAAGGTTGGTCAGCAAGGTAAAAGTGACCCCTCAGATGAACTATTCTCATGGTGAGGGGATGTTGACATTTATATGGAAATGTCATGGATGTGTGTTTCTTACAGAACATTTCTTTTCGTCCAGTCACATTCATGTGTGGGGAATATTCCGACATAAAATAGCATCTTGATGATATTTGATAGAAATTCGCAGCCGATTATCGAATCGAATACGAATCGAATATCAATTATTTAGAATAACAAATATTCACAGGCATCGGGACCCTTTGTAGCTATCATTGCATTTGCATTCCTGTTCATCCTAAATATTGGCCATATAAGGCCTATTCTGAGTTATGACATATTTAATTCTTCACACACTGACGGTAGGTGATTTCCACATGTTATTAACTTTTTTCACTGCAGTGAAAATTTGTCGCATGGTCTGTTAGACTTCCACGTTGGTGCATCTCATTGGCAGGGTAGCCCTATTATAACTATAATATTCTAGTTATTTTAATGACAAGTTTTTCAATGGACCATTTTGATTACAATTGTTTTTCATAACCAGGTACTTATCTGTATAATTTGGAGTTATATTTGGAGTTCTATATATGTGTCCGAATTCACTCCAACCCATGGGGTGATTTTGGACAAGTTTTGGGCCATTGTCAAAGGCGCCTGACGGGAAATTTGGACATGTTTCTTACCACTTGCTATTCAATTACAAGTAGAAATAGCCACCAACCCTTTCATTAATTTGGAAGATGTTAATGTTCAAGAACCAATAAAAGTGTCCGAACTCCCCCCTAATCGGGAATATTATTTACAATCGTATTTCCTTTTTTGCGAAATTAAGATTATCAGACATTATGTCTAAAAATTATATCCACATGATAAGATGTCAACATCTGTTTATGTGTGTTATTTCTCTTTTAATCTTTAAAAAAATGCTTACCTTGACAAGTAAGTGTTTGCGGAAGCCCAGAAGTTTCCTTTCTCCAATATTTTGGCCATTTCTAATTACATTTAGTCATTTTTCAGAAATTTTGGCCAAATTGAAAACCCAAAGGAAACATTCAGAAAATCAGAACAAAAACATAATAATAATAAAAGGCAAATCAAAAGAAAATAAAACAAACGGGCAAAAATTGCTGATAAATTTTGAGATCGAATTGTCTGAAAAAATTTAATGAGCAGCAAAAACTGTAAAATAAGTCTTGGTGGTATCGTATACAACAGAAATACACCCCATTGGACAATTTGATTACCAACAGAGCGAACCCTAATACCATCCCATACCTCATGCAAACATGAAGATTGTTTTTTGGTGTTACAATTATTACAGTCAACATATAATTTTTGGCAGAAGTGAAAGGAGCAAATTTTAGGATCCGTAAACGCAATCGCACCGTCTTCAGTGGCAGATTTAGTGATCTCACCTTTCAGGATTTCCAGAATTTGTTGTTGGATGCTGGGATTCTTCTGAGGCTGCACGTACATCAGCCATTGGAGAGAGAAAGGCACTTCATGTATGCCAACATCAACAAGAACTGGCACGATATTCACATGAATATCTCTTTCAAAGCGTTGCAGGGTAAGTCTCACAATGTTAGATTTATTCTGTTCAAGAGATTTTTTCGACAGGAATAATAAAACAAAATGAGCATCAGTGGGGAGTTTGGCAGGAATCTGATTGATTTTACAGTACTTGTACCCATGGCCACTTACGACCTCTTCAATTTCGTCTGCTAACACTTTATCCACTTCATCGAACAGGAAGGAGACATCAAACTTAAACTCTGTGCTATCTGTCATCTGAAATAGATCACAATTATTATTATTGATTTTATATAAGATCATGCCATGGATCTCTATTCTAGCTACGACTGTAGATATCATATTCCAGCAGGTCAAAACTGGGATCTTTATAACATTAAATAAAAGGTTGCCGTCCACATATCCCCCGAAAAAAGATGGTTGTCTTAGGAAGTTGGCTTTTTCAGTATAGTTTAATATCATCACAGTCTACTTACCCCATACTTACATGTGCTACACTTACATGTGATACACAGTAAAACCTCTCTAAACCGAACACCCTTCGAACCGGCCATTCTGTTCGGTTTAGAGAGGTGTTCGGTGTTAATTCACTGTAGGCTACAGTGTAATTGACTTGTGCAGATCGCTAATAGAACTGACCCACCGGAAGTGAGAGAGAGAGTAAGCGTCCGTAGCGATATGATGCAATGAAATTATGTCTGCGAAGAAATACAGCGTAATTCTGCTTACAACCAAATTAACAAATGGTATCAGAGCGAGAAAATAAGTTACATGCGTTCTGGGTGGCTATACAACTTTATATAGTTGCATAGCGAAAACGACGACTTAAGCGGCAGAAAAAGACAACGAAGAAACTGAAAAATGGCGATGAGAATAGACCCGCCAAAATTTTATAAGAATTTCCAGCGATTCAAGCAAGAATTGTTAGCTTGGAGAGAAATAACCGAATTGGATAAGAAGAAACAGGGTATGCAATTGCGCTTACGTTACCAGAAAGTGATGACACAAGAATTCCGGAGCAAGTGTTAGACTCTGTCTCACTTGCTGATTTAAAGAAAGATGATGGACTTGATACGTTGTTAAAATTCTTGTGAAAAAGTGGGGAAAAGATGACGTAGAAGATACATGGGAGAAATTTGAAGACTTTGAGGACTATAAAAGGAGTGATGGGGTGTATATCTGAGTTCATCATAAACTTTGATCAAAAGTACAATAAAATTGTGAAAAAAGGCTTCGAGTTGCCATCAGAGATACTGGCATTCAAGCTTCTCAAGAGATCCAATATAAAGAAAGCAGAAAAGATGCTGGTTATGACAGGAATGGACTATGAAGCTAGAAATACATTATACATGTATGAGCAAGCAAAGAAGTCTCTGAAAAAGTTCAAAGGAGATTCATTTGGTAGTGGTTTTTACAGAAAATGTTCATGTTAAAACAGAGCCTGATGGTGTATGTTATTCAGAGAGATATCACGGATATCAGAGGAGACACAGGAGGCCATACCAGCGTGGTAGGATAATTCAAAACAACTCTTGGAATGCCGGATCAAACTTGTCTTCTTCATCTGCAAGACCTAACGTTTCTCGTAATGTTAATCCTTTAGGAAGTGACTGACAGCCTATTCGGTGCAGCTCATGTGGTTTGTTCCGACATATTTTAAGATTTTGACCAGATAGTTGGGAAAATCTCTCAAAGGCATCTACAGTCAATGTTCACAATGAATCACCAAGAAATGAATTTGCTGTACTCTTCACGGGTGACAAATCTGATGTTATTCAACTGAAAGATGAAGCAAGGAATTGTGCTGTTTTGGACAGTGCATGCTCCAGCACTGTCTGTGGCAAAGCGTGGCTTCAGAGGTACCTTGACTCACTGGCATCAGAGGACAGAAACGAGGTTCAGTGCGAAGAAGGTGTAAGGATTTTCAAGTTTGGTGGTGGAACTCAGTTGAAATCTGTTGCAGAATATATTATTCCGGCAAAGTTAGTTGGAGTGAAAGTTAAAATAAAAACGGATGTTGTTGAATCTGATATACCTTTATTACTGTCAAAGGAGGCAATGAAGCGTGCCCAGGTGAAACTTGATTTGGAAAATGACTCAGCTTCTATACTTGGAAAGGAAGTTTCTCTCAATCTAACACCATCTGGCCATTACTGCATAGAATTACAGAGTGACATTAAAATGAAGATGTGTACAGTGTCAATCTAAAAGAATTTTGTGAGAAGGAACGTTATAAAGTACTTCAAACGCTTCACAGACAGTTTGCCCATCCTCCTAACCACAGATTGATTGCCCTTCTGAAAGATGCAGGAGCGTGGCAAGAGACATTTAATAATATTCTGGATCATATAAGAGAGAGTTGTGATATATGTAAACTTTATGCTGTGATACCGCCTCGTCATGTTGTTGCTTTTCCTATGGCGAAAAGCTTCAATGAACGTGTGGCTATTGACTTGAAGCAATCGAACAATTGCTGGATTCTACACATAATTGACATGTGGTCAAGGTTAACATTGTCTATTTGTGTGGACAGGAAAATTTCAAGTGTGATTATTGATGCCATCGTGAAACATTGGTTTGGAACATTTGGTGTAATGAAATCTGTTATGCGTGATAATGGAGGCAAATTTAATAATGATGAACTGTGAGAGGTGGCTTCAATACTTGATATGGAAATATGTTCTACAGCTGCTTACAGCCCATTTCAAAATGGACTTGGGAGAGCTGGTAAAGTTATTGGTGGTAACAAATATTGGTACAACATGAACTCTCCTGCTGATGACCAATTTAGCATTGATATAAAAGAAGTTGAGTGGGAAGTGTATGATAAAAAAAACTCTGATAACGTTTGTTCCAAAGGAAAAGCAAAATGATGCAACTTGTGTGAAAGCTAAGATCATTGAACTTGAAAAATTAAAAACATTTGATACTTATGATGAAGTGGATGAATGTGGTCAGCCGGCTATTTCTTTGAGATGGGTTTTAGTGTATAAAGGTGACGATGTTCAAGCTCGGTTGGTTGCCAGCGGATTTGAGGAAGAAGTTCAGGTACAGAGAGATTCACCTGTTCAACTGTTAGTAAAATCTCAATTAGAATATTTTTGATTCTTGCAGTCAATCACAACTGGACTTTCAAAACTACTGATATAAGATCTGCTTTTCTGCAAGGAAACAAGTTAGAAAGAGAAGTTTTTGTGATTCCACCAAAGGAAGAAAAAAAAAGAGGGAATACTATGGGGACTTACCGTGAAAGGTGACTACAGCTATGCTCTCATCATTAATCGACCTGTTTAACGAGGATATGGGCCGGTACCTACCGCGGTGATACCACCAAAATACCGCGGTTACCATTTTGTACCGCGGTGGAGGGCGGTTGACCCGCGGTACTGGTACGGTATTTGTACCGTTGGATACCGCGTTATTGGTGTTCGTTACCGCCATACACCGCGTTATTTTTTTCGTGACCGCGTTCAATTTACCGCTAATGGCCCTCCACCGCGGAGAGAGAAAATGCCTGAAACAAGGCCTCACACGGTGAGTAAATGATTATGAATGACTTTTGTATTGAATGAATACCTGTAAGCTGCACATAATTATGTATACGCAATGAATATAAATGAATAATAATGCAATCGGAGAACATATGCACACACACACACGGACGACGGATACCAAGCCATGGCAATAGCTCAAACTTTACAAAGTAAATTTGAGCTAAAAATGGATGCGTGAGACTTTCCAAAATGTTATGAACGAATTGAATTCAGAATTGGAAGCTATTAGTGACAAACAAATACAAGGAATAATTCGTCCAACTAAAGCAAAATGGAAAATTGAAGGTAAAAAATCTACCAAATATTTTTGCAATTTGGAAACGAGAGGCCGATCACGATCGGCAGATGTTTAACCCATACCTTGGCGATACCGATTAGCTATTTTAATAAATCCTTATACCAACCTTTTCATGAGTGCAAAAGTTTCAACAATTCACACCTTACTATTGAGGTCACAAGTGGAATCAGACTTACTGGGCACCTTGCTCACATAAGCACAATATGAACATGATGAGGCATTCGGTTTCAACCAGATATGTCTTATAGAGTGATAAAGCTAATTAAGCTAAATCCATTGTCAGAAAGATGCACTATAGCAGTTAAAGACAAAATAGTTAAGATATTAAGTAGATAAACATGATAGCTATTCCATTTATTTGCTTATCACATTGGATCAGTGGGACATAACATATTATGTTTTTTATTATTGTTATTTTTGTATTATGTTTTGTGTTAGCTGCATATTAAAAATGCATGGGATCATTTAGATGGGAGAAAATGGTTAATATTTCCCATTAAAAAAGCAATCAATACCTGAACAACTATACAAGTGAGGGATGTATAGACATGGATATAAAATGATTGATAATGATTGGATATAAAATATTTTAATGCTGAATTTTTAGATAGCTAGAGTTACTAGTATGAGATTGATCAGATTTAAAATAGATTCATTACATTGGATAGCATATAGTATGACCATGGAATGGTAGGGTTAATTTTCTTCTTAGCTAAACATTGGAAAGATATAATGTATGTAAACAGCGGAAATATAATTAAAGTTGTGGTTAATATCTTCAAACCAATCGATACCAAAATCTATACAGGTGAAGAATGTATCATCATTAACATGGATGCAATTATATATATAGTGATCATGTGAAAAAATCTAGTTATCACATTGTGTCAACAGGATTGCTGGAGGATGTTAATATTTTTAAGCAAATAAACCAAATGACCCTCACAGTGCAGTTTAGGGGTGTGTTATCATAAATTATGCCAAGAACTATAAACATAATCAATGGATATATTTGAGTTATGAAATCGGATAGAATGGGGTTAATCTTACCCAAACTAATGAACTGATATAAACAAAAAGTCTATAAAAAGCATGTCATTGGATTTAGCAAAACCCATACAATAAGCCAGTCCCTAATGTCATGAACCTATTATAACAAAGGGGTTAACTCAATATTGCACAGAAAAGCAGAACTAGCCAGAGTGTAATCAATTAGATTTGACAGTTTTTATCAACATAATTTGCCAGAGTAATGTTATTTATCTCTATGGTATGTAGTGTCCAGTTAAACATTGCAAATAATACACTCTGTGTTATGTGAGATCTTATCTTCTCACAGTGCAGGCATAATTAAATTACTTTATCAGTCACTTCAATTTTAAATGGCCATAACTCTGTTAAAATATACCTGATCAAACTCAAATTCGAACCTGATCTGTATTTCGGGGTGAGTACCATATGTACCAAATTTGGTGCTGATCAGATGAAAAATATTTAAGTCAACACAGCTTGGATGAATTCTATTTAAAAAACAAGAGAAGAAAGGGGTAACTAATCGATACCAAAACCATACAGATACAGAACGTGCTAAGAAAAACCTAGGTAAGAAATATGAGTCATATCAGAAGAAAATTGTTTGACTTAGATGCATCAGATAGCATTTGTGTGCAGGGTTAATTATTATCTAAATCGATCAACCAATAAATACAAAAACTATGCAGGTGAGGCGTGTGTCATTATAAACCTACATATCAAATATGAACACAGTCGGACAAAAATACTTAAGTTATGACATCGGATAGAACATGACTATGTATGGATGGAAAGTGTTAATAATTTCTTAACTGATCAACCGATTGATGCCAAAAACAGGTGAGGACTGTGTCATCATAAACATGCACATACAATTTGAACAAGATCCGATAAAAAATATTCGAGTAATCGAATCGGATAGCAAGTGTCTATGGACACACGGACAGTCGGACGAACGACGGATGGTTGATCCGGACGTCGGCATTATGTGTACCATACATGGTATGGGTACACATACAAAAGCAATACAGTAAAACCTGTCTTGCGAGACCACCGTCAACGGCGACCAGCTGCTATTTCCGACCGCATTTCCTGTTCACCGACTGGTTTATTCTATATATCACCCGTGCGACCACCTGTCAAATGCGACCGCAACCACCTAATATTTGGTTCAAAACACAAATTTCACCTGCATTGAGAGACCACCCCAATTTATTAACGAAGAAATAAACAGAAACGCCAGTTAAACTATGCAGTAGTGCACGTTAAAAGACACTTGATACAACCGGATATGAGTGATCGTCTTCTTCATCAATTTATCTAACTGCTCTGGTAGAGCAACCACACTATACAAATATGTGTATACAGTTAAACATTAAATTCTAACTAGACACAACATCCTCTTGGGGCTGGCAATGGAAAATATTGTCCCCCAATTTTCCTCTTTGTTTTTGTGTCTGTTTTCGTTAGTTCAACGAAGTTGGACAATAATTTAACTTTGTTTAATGAACAAAGCAATAATTTACATTGTCTGCTGTTGGTGTCATGCGAGTGTTTTTTAAATAGTATCAATCCGCAAAATTAATGTAAATTTTGTTGCGCAATGCGAAGTAATCCTGGGAAGCACATGCCTATTCATGACTAGTGATGGATAAGGAAATATGTAATGGCATTCTTAATGATATAATAGGGGTTTCGTGTGATATAGCATAATGCCGCCTACAAATTAATCAATCTAAGATCAAGTAAGCTATCACAGACCAAACGAAATGGATCTATATATGCTAACAACACAATTATTATGAATGGTGGATTTAGATATGGTCATTTGATTTATATTAAAATTAAATTAAATATTGCAAAAATCTTACATTTATGACTCTGATGATAATTTGAATTATTTTATTCAGTTTTATAACGAACCAAAGACGCTTTGGGTCGTATATAGGCTATATCTGATTTTGTGACGTCACCAATTTTTAAGTAATACGACCCTTGGATTTTGAATTTTGGATAGCACGAATGTAGGACATAGGATCGGTGGGCCTAAAGCATTATTGTCGTAATCGGCTGTCAAGAGGCCAACACAAATCAGTCGATGTGCAAGATTCTCCTATTTATATAAACGTCATACAATCATTGATGTGTTTTGTTATTTATAAGGGCAAGTAGCTAGTTTACACTGCATTTCTATCAGGTCTATTCACTCTATTGGATTATAATTGGAAACATATCAAACTAAAGCGCTAGAGTTTTAACAAAGCGTGAATTAAATTGCATGACAAAGTTTCGTTTACAAAATAAAAAAAAATATTAAAAACATTTGCCCAGAAAATCAATTCCAGCCGCATGAATGCACATGTAGAGAATATCTTCAATTTTCTATCGGTATTTTCGCCTGAAAGATTGATGCAATATTCACAAAGTTCAAACCTAAACAATACTATAAGATTCGATTGAGTGCTTCAATTTAAGTTTATCGATACAATCTAAAATCAATAAATAAAATTGGAAGATAACAACATATAGTTCCAAACGTATTAACCATTTAAACCTATAATATTCTGTGAGTGTACGAAACAAACTATTTATGTAATTATAAGTATTGAAAATGTTATGTATTTCTATCAACAACGGCTGAACGAGCGAAGAGATATGAGTTTGTGCTATAAATTAATACGCAATCACAAAAAAATAAATAGTCCTGCCACAGAAATAATTTTCGCGAACACGATCAGCGAAGAATATTATGTGATTGTGATAGGAATATGAGCATAATCAGATAATATGAACACAACAACTGAGATAAGCAGGTAAGCTATGTGTGCATATTTGTGAACTCAATTCTTCTGAGCATCTGTAGATACTTTTAACGTGATGACAGGCAAAATTTTGAAAATGAAAACAACACAAAAATTGCATTGCGAAAATTCGATGCAACATGTGGTATGTCATTCTGAGCACAGTGTCAAAGTTCATCATGGTGATCTTAGTGAACGTTCAGACGACCACGATACAATCGTACATGTATGCTCATGTCAAAATCGTAGGTCAAAAATAATATCAAGCACTGTTTGATTTTATTCTTTAGATGCAAAATCGTGGCATATCCTTGGTCGTATGTATGTAAAAATCGTAGCTGGAAATGACCGTAGGGTAGTCAATCACATGCTTTAGGAACAACATACGATATCAATATCAGAATCTGAATGTACGACAACATCGCAATCGTATGAACAAACTATCCACGATCTCGTCGGGCCCGATTCCTCCACTTATGATTGAAATTCATGGTCGTCTGAATTTTCACTTACTTTACTGATATTCATTCAACAACTATTGATAGGTGTCAACATAGGGACCTGCAAATATTCCAGATTCGATTCGATGTCAATATCGGGGACCTGATTCAAGCTCGACACCGAATATTTTCGAATCTGTGTTACTTTGGTGTAATCTTGTTATTTTGAGTTAGATATAAACACATGGCAAATGACCTAAGTGTACGTTCAGACGACCACGATTCAATCGTAAGTTGGGGAATCGGGGCCCGATGAGATAGTAGATAGTTTGTTCACATGATTGCGATGTCGTCGGACATGCTTACCCTGCTGGACAAAACAAGTGTCCAGTGTCACCGCGGTGTATTTGCCTTTCAGCCGCGGTGTCAGAGTTTGTAACTGCAGTTGAGCACCGCGGCCGAACGGCATGTACACTGCGGCCAAACGGCAAGCACATCTTGGCCGAAAGTAGCAATAGGCAACCCCGAACAAGAACGATAACTCGCGTATTTCCGGAAGTCGGTAAATGATGACATCACAGGAAATCTCCAGAGTCTCGTGACTGAAGGTAATTGTAAATACCGCTGTTTTAAGCAATTACGTGACATTTTCCAATAAAAATAGCACAATTCGGCAGCGGATAGAATATCCTTTGTTTACCAAACTGAAAACCCGCGTAAATATTTATGTAAATATTTTTGTTGAAATTGTGAAAATTACGCCGAATTTGAAAGTTCTGACCACCTCGATGAAACTTGATAACAATTCATTTCTCACTGGTAGGTTAAAAAGTAAAAAAAATAGCAATAAAATGCCGTATTTCGATCATAGCGAGAGTCGACGTTTCAAAGGAAAAAAAATATTTGTTTAATTGCCAGGGGAGATCACTCTATTAGTAGTATTACCAGCTAATGTAGTCACATGATTAAAATATGGCGGCCCCGTGAACATATTAATGATCGTATGTAAACAAATGTATTTGAAGTGAATAGTAATGTATTCTGCTGACCATTTTGTCTTTATTTGAATGAAATTGGTTGATTGAGAAGATCTGATTTATCTAAGCCACTTTATTGTGTATTATGCCATAATTAATGATATTTTAACTTGAAATTTAACTTGTTTAAAAAAAAATTCGGTCAACAATTGAATTAGGCCTACATGTATGACATACCGTTACGATACATGTGATGTAATACATGAAGGTATCACCCCACCCCTTTCGGTATGCGGGATTCAGGGTGTTTTGAAGCCGTACGCAGGATTCATACCCCCGAGTTGACTGGTATTCGGGTTGAAGCAAAACATCTTGGACACATGTTTGAATGGGGCCGTGACTACCCGCCCCTGAGACAACCCGCCCCCTTTCACTCAAGACAACCCGCCCCCTAAAATCACTTAGCGGTAATTAGTGACTAATTAGGACGTGTGACGGGATTATGAGATGTTTAACGAAACTGGCCGGGTTGTTCTTTATAGGTTTTTAATTGATGTAACAACGCGGACAACAAAAAACGGAACGAAGTATATAGGCTAATATGAACGTGAACGAAGATTAAAAACAAAATTTAATAAGTTTAACAAACGGACAATGATTAATTTGGGGCTGCTGCTGCTGGATGTCTGCCAGTGCATTGTGCTGGTCTCTTCTTTCTTCTCTTCTGGTTGCACCTCCAAATCGCAGTGAATGCAAGGAAACATGCTTGCAGAATGAAGATAACCCACACTCAAGAGATAATATACCCAGTTCCGTCGGCATCATTCAAAGGCTGTTTGTATACTCACCTTCAATCAAACATATGACATAGACACAATATACATGTAGAAATATAGAGATTTGTGAAGAGGATTAATTGGACAACAAGCAAAATGCTTTGACATAATTAATGAATAAACACATGTTTTGTTGTTCAAAATCTTTAATAATATATCATCAAAGAACATAATCACTATTAACAATTTCTGGACAACCCGCCCTTATTTATCGGGACAACCCGCCCTGAAAATAGCAGAGGGGCAGGTTGTCTCGGTGGCAGGTAGTCCCGTTCCCGTTTGAATGATGGCGCAAAATAATATTTTGTGCTACTACTAGTCGATCTGTACGAATGAGTGGGTAGAATAGCTTCTTGGGTATATTTGACCACCATGCCATCATAAAGTATCATTAATCGTATCATAATGGCCTAATAATGCCCATAACATGATATTTTGTTGCGAACGGGTGGGTACTGGTTTGTTTATCCACTTAACCAGTTATTTGATAATTTCAAACCATACTTTATCATGTTGCACTGTTTACATAAAACAATGCCTCCAACATTAATTGAGATATAGTTCTGTCATACGCTTGAACATATTTTGGCTCATGAACTTTATGAAGGTTGACACTCATATTTTGTCCATTTTCTAAGAATTAATTGAGAAAAAATAAAATATCAACTCTCATATCGATACACCAATGGCTGACATTGAAACCTATATATACAGTTTTGCTGCAGGTTAGGTAGTATTTTGCGTGAATAGCTCCATAATGTTGAAAAAAATAGCTTTTTAAAAATTTTGGTAGGGGGTATAGTTTGGTTATCATGAAATATTTCCACGTATTTCTATTTGACACAAAAGTCTCAATTTTTTTTATCAAAATGTATTCAATAGTGTCTGATAATAAAAATAACACACAGAAATACCAAAAGTTTTTATAGTATATTGTCAACATACTTGAAAAGAAAAAAAATTCATCTTTTTGATTGGGGTATACTTGGATTTTGATCAAAATTTTCTATTTTTATGAAGGAAAAGTTCTATTTCTGCATTGATTATGTAGATTGATCATTCCCAATGAGAACAACATATAGGTTTGCCATAAGAAGTCGAAAACTTTGCCGTTATGTGCAGGCCTCAGCTCACAAGGCGACTCGGGCGAGATTGTCGCCTTACTGTCGCTAAATTCGCCCTATCGTCTAAGGCGAAATCGAAGTCGCCTTCAATTTTAGGGGGGGGGGGATTATTTTTTTTTCTTTTTTTTTTTTTTCTATTTTTTTTTCCTGGACATGTCCGTATAATTGTGGCGGTCATCCCAAAAAGAAACAGACGATGCAGAGCCAAAGACCCAAGTGTTTAAAATAAAAAAATAAAATATGACCTATTGTTTTGTGTTGTTATTCCGTCGCCTTTGTTCACTTTGCGGTAATGAATGTTAATCAGGAATGTTTTGACACGCTGAAAACACGATGAGATGTTCGCATCTGTGTTGTTACTGACCATCGTGAGTGTCACAAATAAATGTTTTAATTAACTTAACAGACCGCCGTCCCGCTTTTCAGATATAAAACAATTACGACATTATCAGAGTATGTACCAGGCGCTTCGGAAGTTCGTTTCGGTAACGCGTCGGACTTTTTGAAGAGACCGCGTCGGACTTTTTGAAGAGACCGACTTCCGTAAATAAAATAATGTCAAGTTTATTGCTTTAATCGGATTATACCAGTGATGTTGGCATTAATTAAGGGAGGCCATTAATTAATTAATAAAAGCTTTTGCAACTCCTTTGTTAGTTAGTCAGTATTGTTTATTTTAGCGGACACCCACATTACAGCCGTGACCAAATTAAACTTAAAAAGTTACATGCATCATGATTCAGACTGTACAAACGTATCTTCCAAGCTGCAGTCTAGGAAATAATACTACTTTCAATTAGTTAAAAAAGTAACTATTACTGTAACTTGATAATTGTCTTGCTTAAATGATAGCTACACAAAACATTTCCAAAAAATTTAAATGTATAATAACAATTAAGCTAATTTCAGATAAAGTCAAATGTTATTTTATCTTTTTAAATTTTGTATTGTCAGATGTTATAAAATAAAGCGATATTTGAAAATTGTCAATTTTTGGTAGTCTCGCCACCCTGAAGTCTCCCTAAATTTCCTGAAGTCTCCCTAAATTTCCTGGAGGGAGACTTCAAGTCTCCCTGTTCTGGACCCTTAGGCTGAGGCCTGAACTTATGCTGTGTTGTCACAATTTTGCCATTCCTCAAAAACTGAATTGTCGACCCCCTGACCCCCTTCCAATTATTTGAGAAAAACGTCATTTTTTTCAAACACTGCCATTACTACTGACTTTGTTTCATATTCTTAACACCCTAAAGCTGCTGTAACTGCATCTGAATATCTGGAAAATGGTTTTGAAAAAAATCGATGCCTATTGCTACCGAAAGGCAACTACAACGCGACCGAATGGCATGCACATCGTGGTTAGATTTCTGGTTTGTATCGTCTTTTTTCAGTTTAATGAATTTACACCGCGGCAACTACACCATGGCTGAATGGAAAGTACACCGCGGCCCAACTGTAGTTAGCCGGTGGAGCTGCGGTGTAGTTGCATTTCGGCCGCAGTGGCAACGCTAACCACACCGCGGTTATGTGGACACTTGTTTTGTCCAGCAGGGTATACCGTAGGTTGTTCCAAAAGCATGTGATTGACTACCCTACGGTCATTTCCAGCTACGATGTTTATGTACACACGACTGCGATTACGTCGCAAGTGGAGGTAACCAAGGACACGCCACGATTTCGCATCTAAAATCAAACAGTGCTTGATATTATATATTGACCTACGATTTTGACGTGAGCATGCGCAGTCCAACTACCGGTCACTTCCTACGACGGAAATCTTTCCACTTACGATTGAATCGTGGTCGTCTGAACGTACACTAAGATCACAAAAATTTATACACAAGGTTGCCAAGTTAGCAAACGTAGGTAATTTTGAATGTATGCCGTTCAGAATAGACATGCATTATGCAAAGTATGTGCTTCGATCGCAACCCGTGATCAATGGTGATTAATCGCCGCATATATTTGTAATCTGTATCGACACTATATAAATTGTCTACACGGTGTGTGATCGCTAGATGCTGAACTCAAATGATTACCTTTCATGTATGTTTAGAACTTGAGATATCCAATTCAGATTATATGAATAAAATTCAATGTCAACCGCCACTATGCATGACAAAACATAGATTGGAATGAACAGAAACCTTGAACAATCGGTCTATTACTAGTACGTTCTTAAATGGACGTCATTGTTTGCAACCAGTTATCTGCCAGAATAATTGGTAGAAATTTCCTACTTTCTGTTTCCCGGGAAATCTAGCGCGTTGCACCAACTTTCGATCCATCGAATCTTGTTAATTAATAACATTTAGCACTTGTAATTTGTGTCTGTTTTCTGGGACCCCCTTCGTGAAGACGTGATGTAGGTCTATTGTGGGGTGAACAGTTTAACAGATACCTACCATTAGTATCGACTACAACAATTACCGGGTATATCGCTGAACAGTGTACCCATGTCCAAGTGTGTCAAATCTTTATTATCTTTATTAACGAACCAAAGACTCTTTGGGTCGTATATACAATGTAAGCTATATCTGATTTTGTCACGTGACCAATTATTAACTAATACGACATTGTAATTTAGATTTTTTGGGAGCACGATTGTCACACATACGGTACATGTAGGATCGGTGGGCCTAAAGCATTATTGTCGTAATTGAAAAAGAAATTGTTGCTGTGTCTTTCGATTACCGGTACTGGTAATGTAAACGAGAATAGTGAATATGAATTACAATTTACATGTAAGTTCATTGCTAGCGGTAGTACCTTTTATTGAGAAAATATGACAAAATAAATAACGACAATAGTGTGATGAATGTTGAGGCAGGGAGAAAATTAACTGGTATTGCATCGCAATTTGCTACCCAAATGTGGATAAAAGCTATCCATTTTGGTATGAATTTTATATGATTTTGGAACAATGCTACCCCGCTCGACAAAACAAGTGTCCATTGGCACCGCGGTGTATTTGCCGTTCGGCCGCGGTGTCAGCTTTTGTAACTGCGGTTGAGCACCGCGACCGAACGGCAAGTACACTGCGGCCGAAGGCAAGTACACTTTTGGCCGAACGGCAAGTACACCATGGTCGAAAGGCAACTACAACGCGGCCGAATGGCATGTACACCGTGGTTAGATTTCTGGTTTGTATCCTCTTTTTTCAGTTCAATGAACGTACACCGCGGCAACTACCCTGCTTGACAAAACAAGTGTCCACCTAACCGCGGTGCAGTTAACGTTGCCACCGTGGCTGAAATGCAACTACACCGCGGCTCCACCGGCTAACTACAGTTGGGCCGCGGTGTACTTGCCGTTCGGCCATGGTGTAATTGCCGCGGTGTACGTTCATTAAACTGAAAAAAGACGATACAAACCAGAAATCTAACCACGGTTTACATGCCGTTCGGCTGCGGTGTAGTTGCCTTTCGGCCGCAGTGTACTTGCTGTTGGGCCACGGTGTACTTGCCGTTCGGCAGCGGTGCTCAACTGCAGTTACAAACTCTGACACCGCGGCCGAACGGCAAATACACAGCGGTGCCAATGGACACTTGTTTTGTCCAGCGGGATACACCATGGCCGAATGGCAAGTACACTGCGGCCCAACTGTAATTAGTCGGTGGAGCCGCAGTGTTGTTGTATTTCGGCCGCGGTGGCAACACTAACCACACCGTGATTAAGTGGACACTTGTTTTGTCCAGCAGGGTATCTAATCAAGTCAATGTGATGTTATTTGCTAATCAAAATTTGAAAAATAAGTTGCTTCATGTGTTGAGGTACGAAAAACATATGGACTGGGCACATGTATTTGTTGACTATTGTTGTGAAAGATCATGTGAAAGGTCACGACATCAGGTGACATAATTGTGGTGTGTAGGAATGCAGGACTCTCTCTCTCCCTCTCTCTCTCGTTGTTTGATCGCCAGTGGGGCAAGTCGACATTGACTTCAGATCTTATTTAGAACGGTTGGCCGAATCAAACTACTTCATCTGCCGGTATCATCACATCTGCCATCATTGATAAAGACCACGGACAACGCCCCACGACTACGACGATTCTAAACGGACCACACTGAATACACTTTATACAAACGAGAGGAATTAGGTGAGCCATCTTTCTTTTGAGTCTTGATCCCTCTTTCGCCCCGTTTGTATTCAATGTCGGAAATATAACGCAATGTTCCATCCAGTTCGAACTTTGGTCCATCGCCAGAAATTTAGGCAAAATTCTAACAATAGTCACCCTGCGGGGCGAGTTCAATTGAAAGTGATAAACATTTGTGATGTGAAATATGAACACAACAACTGAGATAAGCAGGTAACCTACTAGTACATGTATGTGCGCATATTTGTGAACTCCATTCTTCTAATCTAAGCATCTGTTAGTATTATCTATAGATACTGTTATTAGGCTATCGTTTTTCTTTCCCCAATACCACTATATCATATGTATATGTAAAGCGATCATTTCCCGACCATCGGATCAGCTCCAGTTTGATCCGATGTCATACCACCCTTCTCTATCTCGCATACTGCGCATGTCTGTAAAAATCTAGACGATTTATTGTCCAAAAATATTTCCTTTATTAGCTCAACTTACTTTGTAAATTTGAGCTATTGCCAAGGGTTGGCGTTCGTCGTCCGTGTGTGCGTGCGTGTGTGCATCCGTCAACAATTTCCTTTGGTGCGGGCTTCATGTCTTATCTATGGTCTGATCTTTATGAAATTTGTCATGAATGTTGGCATTGACATGTACATATGTAGATGGGAACGAGTCATTTTGGGGTCATTCGGCCAAAAAACATGGCCGCTGGTGGCTATCTTGGATTTAAAAATTAAATCCATTGGCGCGGGCTACAGGCCGTACTGTTTGTGTGATCATAATACAATTTGTCATGAATGTTGACATTTACATGTAGATGGGAACGAGTCATTTTAGGATCATTCGGCCATCTTGGATTTTACTCTTTTTATCACTAAATCCTTTGACACATTCTACAGACCACATCTCTGATCCGATCATCACCAAACTTCATATGGATCATATGGGGCGACCTCTAGATGGGAACGAGTCATTTGGCAAAAAAACATGGCCGCCGTCAGCCATCTTGGATTTTACTCTTTGCATCACTAAATACTTTGGCGCGGGCTACAGGTCGTATCTTTGGTCTGGTTTTTATGAAATTTGTCATGAATGTTGACATGTAGATGGGAACGAGTCATTTTAGGATCATTCGGCCAAAAAACATGGCGCTGCATCACTAAATCCTTTGACACATCCTACAGACCACATCTCTGATCCGATCATCACCAAACTTCATATGGATCATCGGGTCGAACTCTAGATGTGAACGAGTCATTTTGGGGTCATTTGGCCAAAAAACATGGCCACCGTCAGCCATCTTGGATTTTACTCTTTGCATCACTAAATACTTTCGCGCGGGCTACAGGTCATATCTTTGGTCGGATCTTTATGAAATTTGTCATGAATGTTGACATTGACATGTAGATGGGAACGAGTCATTTTGGGGTCATTCGGCCAAAAACATGGCTGCTGGTGGCCATCTTGGATTTCCAATTTGAATCCATTGGCGCGGGCTACAGGCCGTACTGTTTGTCTGATCATCATAAAAAATTTCTGAATGTTGACATTTACATGTAGATGGGAACGAGTCATTTTAGGATCATTCGGCAAAAAACATGGCCGCCGGCAGCCATATTGGATTTTAATCTTTGCATCACTAAATACTTTGACACACCCTATATACCACATCCCTGATCTGATCATCACCAAACATCATATGGATCATCGGGGTGACCTCTTGATGGGAACAAGTCATTTTAGGGTCATTCGGCAAAAAATATATGGCCACCAATGGCCATTTTGGATTTTACTCTTTGTATGACTAAATATTTCTACAAAATCCATTAGCATGGGTTATACATGTAGACCAATCTGTTTCTTTGATCTGTATGAAATTTGTCATGGATGTTGACATTGACATGTAGATGACTTTTAGAATTTATTCTTTGCATCACTAAATCCTTTGGCACACCCTACAGACCACATCCCTCCATTTACTGTCAACCATTAAATTATTCCTACCTACTAGTAAGTTGAGCTACAGTGTCATTGACTCTTTCATTTTTAGTTCTATTTAGTATACTGTATATGTATATGTACATGTAAATAATAACTTGATTAATTATTGGCACAATGCACAATTCCATCATTCCAGTGAGTATCCCTTCTGAAAATTCTGATATGAACATTTAGTACATGTATTCTGATATGAACATTTAGTACATGTACATGTATGCTTCATTTACATAAATTTACAGAATTCACATATTTTAATTACATTGTACTATATAAGTAACTTCAGAAACCTATGGAGAATAATTAATAGTTAATAATCACCGCATTTCGGATTTAATTCTCAGAATTACGGATGACGCTAAACATAAACTTAATTAACCATGGCCTAATATTATCACACGAACATTGGGGCAATTCCATGTGACTGACATAACATTCAAAGAACTTTTTCCAGATTCAATGTTACCGGTATGTTGTGAGCTACAAATCTTCACGTAACTATAAAATCTTACTGCTACATGTACACCGCACTCAAATATTGTATTGCTCCGAATTTGGCATATGTTATGATTGTTATCGTGACTGACATTACACAAACCTATCGAAGATACATGGTACTACATGTAGTAACTTGATTTCAAATTTAATTTATAGATGTGAATATACATGTATATGCATTGCTGATTTGTCTTACATACAATACATCTACGTGTACGTTACACTTATTAACTCTCTTCAAATTAGCATTTCAGTGTAAACATAAACAATGTGTACATAACGGTTTAGTTAATCTGTACAATTATTTCTACTGTGGATGGATGCATATCATTGCAACTTGCAAGGGCGAAAACAACATCGCGTGATGTGGACACGCCCTGCATGGACTATTTTCGCTATGCAGAGCGCAATAATTCTGTTGACATTTTGTTTGTTTGGAAAATTTGTGCAAGACAATACCGTAGGATGTACATGTAATCATCACAATACAAGTACTGGTGTAATGGTGGTATTGTGGGTAAAATTCTCACGAAACGTGAGTGACATCAATTTCATGCCAAGTAATATACATGTACATGTAACCAAATGTATGAAAATTTTAATAACAAATCACACACTTAAGCATAAACCAAGTTCGATCTTTTATTCAATCTTAATGTAAACATGTATTTCCAATGTGTTGTTCAATATTTCTGCAACTGGATAAAAAATGAAAAAATAAAAATTCCCTAGCCACCCCCGGGACACCCACTCCCTAAATAGTTTATTGCGCGAGATTTTAATAGAACAGTGCATAATGAAGATAACGATACTATTTGAATGTATCATAAGTGTCATTAATCAAGAAATGTGTCAAGATACATGTAATCACATTTATAGGGATAGGCAAAGTGACAAAGTTTTTATTAATATTCATATTACATTATATAGTCACATGATCTAGTCACATAATCACATTTGAGTATTCTACAGACTTCATGGAACAACACATTTCAGATTATTTGATATTATTTTTTATATTTGCTAGGTGATATATTGCTTGAACCAAATTGTTTATCAAAACATGTGGAAATACAACTGTTCATCCCAGTTTGAAGAATAATGTTAATAGCCTAATACGGTACCAAACATAACCACGATATACATGCATGAAACCTTCTTGGGTTTCATGCATGTATCAGGGACAGGGATGTGGCATATCAGAAACAGGGACGTGGCCGGATGGTCTCCGTTGGAGGGGGAAATTCCAACTGCACCCCCTTGAAATCTGAATCAGACCAAGTTTTCCATAATTTCACAAGACACAAGTTTTCCATAATTTCATTTGCAGCCCCCCCCCCCTTGCACCTCGGTGCTCAGGCCTAATATCCTATATACATGTATTCATAAAGCATGGTTCTACCGGTATATAAATCCTAACATCTAGTGGTCTAACTCCAGACAAATGCGCACGGCTACGGGCAAGAGACCAGGACAAGCCGGCTGCCCATGGTTGTTCGGCTCAGTGTGAGAAAATTTTGAAAACTATACAAGAAAATCACAAATCCAAGCATCTAGACTTGCCTCAACTGAAGCTTTCCTAGTGTTGGAAATTTCAAACCTCATGCTCCCCCTCAGGTTGGAAAATTCTCCAACCGATGACCATTTCAGTCCACAAGTTGGACCATATGTACACTGTAGTAAAATTGTTGATTATTTTCTTAAACTAATTGGCAATTTCGCATTGGCCACAGGGGAGGGACAATGACAAATTTTGAAATCTGAACAAGAAAATCCCAAAATCCTTAAGCATCTAGACTAGCCTCAAGCCTTCCTATAGAGTTGGAAATTTCAAACCTGACACACCCACTTAGGTTGGAAAATTTCCAACTGATGGCAATTGCAATGACAATGTTAACCAAATGTATGACAATATTGTTTTCTTAAATTAACTAGCAGATTTTGACTGGCCAAAGGGGAGGGACAGGGACCCGGACACAAGCTTTCCAAGTGTTGGAAATTTCCAACCTATCACCCTCATAAGGTTGGAAAATTTCCAACTGATGACCATATCAGTCCAAAATTTTGACAATAAAATTGGATAATATGCAAATATTGGTCCAAAAACAATTACTTCCCCCCATTATATTGTTTGAAAATCAAACTACAAGAACATTTTCAACATATTGTTGGTGTGAAATTTCCAACTAATGTTTTGGCAGGTATGAAATTTCCAACTGTTGAAAATTTTGACCAAAGTTGGGGGGGGGGGGTAAGACACCACCCCCTCCCCACCCCCCATAACCGAGGAAACATGTTATAGCGGCAGGCTGGCAGGCAGGCTGGTAGCCACTGCCTGAAGTAATAGGCTTCGTAATAATTGGGAATAACATATGGATGGATAGCCCAATCTCACTTCTTTTTTGTTCACGATATCAGTGACGATAAAATCTTTGTTTTGTGATTAACATTACAAGCTGATCCACATTGACTTGGAAAACAATTTGAAATTGTTCAAGCTGGCCCGGCTGGCCTTCAATTTATATGTTAAGATTTTATGTTTTACGTTGTCAATTTGTCAAAAGTCTATTTTATTCCATTAATATTTATTACCGGTATATCTTTATTTCCATGTCACATATGATCAAGTGTGCTTTCATATTATTTCTTATTTTCAGCTGAGTTCTGCATAGTTATTCTTATTTTGTTGTATCAGTAGATGGAATCCTGATTAAATTTTATTTTTCCGATAGCGCAGTTTCTTGTTCTATCAAGTTGAATTTGGGTTATTGTTGGCATTGTGCCACTGATCCAACTTCTGATAACCTCTATATATATAGTATAGCATTTCTAGTAACTATACATTGTATATGGCCTGTTTCTGTTCAAAACACATCAAAATAAGACTCAATACCAGAAATGGAAAATAAATTTGGTACATGGAAAAAACTGCTTTTCGGACCCGAGAGACACACACCCACCCTATCATACCAACCTGGAAATTTTTTCGAACCCCCCCCCCACCCTAATTTGTTCACAACGTTAGCGGAAAAATACTATCTGATATCCTGATATCTACATGTACATTGTAGGTTACATAGAGAATAATCACTCGATTGAACTGGTTACGTGAAATAATTCATGAGAGGCAACACAGTTGTTGAACATTATGGACCCATGTATGTGTGTTACTGGTCGTGTGTTACTGGTCGATAGTTTGACACTCCTGCGATCCGGTAAACTTTTGACACTTCGGGTATTTTACTGATTGTGCGATCTTTACCCGTACTTACCGGGTATGGTAGAATCTGTTGTTTACACACTTTTTCTGCCACGGTTTGTACTGGGGCTAATATTTATTTATAATGGCCAACAACAAGTTAGAGGCAGGGATGTTGTACAAGCATGATTGTCTTGATTGAATCGTTCATGTCATCAGTTAAATCAAGTGATCTATTCTGTTTAGGCCAAAGAAAAAAGATTGTATGTTTCCGGTAACGGCGCGAAAAAATTAGGGTAGGTACAGGGGGGGGGGTGAAAAAAAAAATTCGGCGTGGGTGGTCAAAGCCACCAACAAGCAATTTTTTCCGCAACTAAAACAAAATTTCCTGCTTGTTTTTTAGTGTTTTGGCAATGAGTTGGGCTTCAAAACCACTTTGAATGCGAGAAATAATGTAATTCTAACTGGTAAACTGACTGCAGGCAGTTATCGTGTTGTATTTTGTTGCAAATTTTGAAATCCAAGATGGCCGCTGGCAGCCATGTTTTTTTGGCCGAATGACCTAAAAATGACTCATTCCTATTTACATGTCCATGTTAACATCCATGATAAATAGTATGCACAAAAATTCATATACAGCTGTTTACAGTGAATTTCCCCCGCAAATCTCTGTTTTAGTGTTAAAAGGGGGATGGGTGTAAAAAAATGGTCGGAAAAAACTGCTGAAAACGAAAACAAATTTGGCGGTGGGGTGGGTGGGTACAATTTTTTTCAGACCCCCCCCCCCCCTGGTAGGTACGGTAACCCTGTAGGTAGGGAAATTTTTATTTTTATTTTATTTTGATATTTTTTATCCAGCTGCAGAAATATTGAACTACCTCGACCGAAGTAACATAAAATGCCAACCCGTGTTGTGGGGAAAGTATTACTTGATCAACACAGTGGAAATATACATTAAGATTTATAAAAAAAATCAAATTTCATGTTTAGGTATGTTTTTTATTATTCACATACATGTACATGACATACATGTAGCACATTTTCATAAATTTGGCTATAAACTTGGTAGGAAATTGATGTCACTAACTTTTTATAAGAATTTTACCAATAATACCGCCATTATACCGTACTTGTATTGTGACGACTACATCCCATTGTCTGGGGGTAGGCAGTACGACCACCGAGCATGCCTGGTTTTTGGAGACAGTAGCTACATTTTATACCCCTAACATATGTGGTGATAACCTCTATACATGTATATATACAGATACACACCCACCATGTCTGTTGATAGTGTTCCATAAGTCCCAAACAAGACATAAAGCAGGCAGGAGATACATGTACATGTAGTCCGAAATACACTCAGGAAATTAAAATTGCAAAATGTATGCCCATCAATCCACAACCCATCACACACCTGGGGCCTTTGAGACAGCTGTCAATTCATGGTAACTTTTCACAGGGATATGTTAGAAACCATGTGTTTTGCACACTAAAGGTCATCAATATTTATGAGCATTAGTGGTAAAAACAGTAAATTTTAGAAAATTTTGACTTTTTCTCAAAATATCAATAAAAAGTTTAGGGTCGGCGGGTTATTTTTAGGGTCGGTCGATGTACGGAAACATAGTTTCTTTTTACTTTGGCCTTATTACTGTATACAACCGTTAGTAAGCCCATCCTCGAGGATAAACCCAGTCTCCTCGTACCGGTAGATAAGCCCAGTTTAGCCCACCCCCATTGTTGAGCATTTGGAAGGTGAATACAATCATGTCTTTCTATCCTGTAGAATACAGGTACCCTGTAGGATAAGATACATGTACTCACGCACATCTGTGCTTTTTTTTTATCCCAAATGTATAGAAGCTGAACTGTATTGTCACTGTTTCTGGTCATTATCATGTGATTTTATCTTGTTATTGATATAAATAAACACATTATTATCTTTTTCAGTACCAGAATATGGTAATGATATAAAACATGATGGTATGTCAGCACCTGAAGGATAACTCAATGTTTGCAAAGGGGAGGGGGCCTTGTGAGTAAGCCCAGTACCTACTTTATGAGTAAATACATGTACATGCACAAGCTCGCCCCCCACAGGCTTACTGATTGGTGTACATGTACATGTATACAGTATGTACATGTATACAGTATGTACAGTACATGTATACAGTATGTACAGTTGTACATGTACCCGTACCAAGGATTAGGGGTATATATAGTGATACATGTACATGTACCTCAGTCTGTCTTTCCTTTCGGTGTGTCATTCTGTCTATCCATAACTAACATTTCACAACACAGCTCAAAACTGGGAATTCCAATTTCAGTTTTGTTCACACTTTTTCCCAGAGTTATGGCCCTTTACTGGACTTTGTGTAGCGTCCATAACAAACATGCTCTATATCCATGTAACTGGATTCGCATCGCAATTTGTGATGCGTTTTCCAATTTCTGCAAAGCAATTTACAATGAAAAAAGATGTATTGGTAGGGAATGCTATACAAAATCTACTCTGACCTCTGGCTGTGGATGTCTTTATTATTGGATTTTGTTGTCTTATGTCGCAGTGATATCACAGGTTGGGGGAAAATGTTTTGTCCATTAATTATACCCACTGCAACGCGGTTGTGGAGAAGGGGGTTTATACTCCAATCAGCTTGTCTGTGGACATAAATTTGTCTGGAGTTTTTCTCAGCTGTTTTCTGATCATATTCCGTGGAAGTTGACACAGACATCAACAACATGGGGACCTGCGATTATGACATCTGTCAGACTTTTTATGGTGGCGTTACATCCCCATTTTGCGACTTAGAAAATCTTTGCAAAATGTATAATTTTGTCCGAGCTTTTATTCCTACATGTTTAGCTCAACTTTACTTTGTAAAGTTTGAGCTATTTGCCATGGCTTGGTATCCGTCATCCGTGTGTGTGTGTGCGTGACTCGTCAACAATTTCCTTTAGCACTGGCTACAGGTCGTACCTTTGGTCGGATCATTATGAAATTTGTCATGCCTGTTGACATTGACATGTACATGTAGATGGGAACGAGTCATTTTGGGGTCATTCGGAAAAAAAACATGGCAGCAAGCAGCCATCTTGAATTTAAAATTTCAATCCATTAGCACAGGCTACAAGTCGTACTGTTCGTCTGATCATCATGAAATTTGTCATCGATGTTGTAACTGGAGATGGGAACGAGTCATTTCGGGGTCGTTCGGCCAAAAAATATGGCCGCCAGCAGCCATCTTGGATTTTACTCTTTGCATGACTAAGTCCTTCTGCATGGGCTACAGGTCGTAGCTTTGGTCGGATCTTCATGAAATTTGTCATCGATGTTAATATTGACATGTAGCCATTTTGGGGTCATTGGGCCAAAAAACATGGCCGCCAGTGGCCATCTTGAATTTCAAATTTCAATCCATTAGCACGGGCTACAGGTAGTACTGTTTGTTTGATCATCATGAAATTTATCATCGATGTTAATATTGACATGTAGATGGGAACGAGTCATTTTGGGGTCGTTCGGCCAAAAAACATGACGCCAGCAGCCATCTTGGATTTTACTCTGCATGACTAAATCCTTTGGCATGGGCTACAGGTCGTAGTACCTTTGGTTGGATCATTATGAGATTTGTCATGGCTGTTGACATTGACATCTAGATGAGAACGAGTAATTTAAGGACGACCAGCTGGGCGCAGCCCAGCCGCGCATGTGTTGCGTAGCAACATATGCGCTGGTCGTCCTTATACTAAGTTCGCTTTCGAACATGGGTGCCGCCATCTTGAATTAGGCGCGCCGCCATCTTGAATTTGAGGGGCCGCCATCTTGAAACGTCATTGCAATTAAATTAAAACTACAAAATGTTACTTTTCATATAGCCAAAATAGCGGTATTCATTGCGTGATCGTATTACATGGTTTATAATTATAACAATAATCATTACTTAAATATTGCCAACCGGACTCGGGTTGCTATGCCAGTCGGAAAATTACGGAAATTATGTAAAAATTAAAACTGCACAAATTCGTTAGCCACATCGCAAAAACAACGTGACTCATCTCGTAAATGCCTAAAATGTTTGTAATATCACTTAATAAACTTTTCTTTAGTTTAGTAAATTTGTAAAAGCACATTCACGCTTTACAGTAAACTGTTAGGTGACGTCATATGTTGTATCCAAAGCGACGTCATACTGGCACGCGCATTTCCCCGCGAAAGTTATTGATGTTTTGCCAACGACATAGCACACTTTAAGAAAATCGCAATGTACTGGGGATCCGAAAGACAGACAGCCAGACCAATTAAAAAAATTAAATAATTAGTAGGTTCTATATAGTAGTCGTACGGTGTGCCAATGAGGCTATATAAACTTTACTCGACTGGGGGTAAAAGTTATAACGACCATCCTTGGGAAGTCATGAGACAAAAAATCCACTGCAGATCAGATTAATTTTGAAAATATCTCATAAAAATTATCATCCAGAACAGGGGGGGGGGGGGAATGCAGACACAGGGTGGAAAAAACTGTTTTCTTCGGTTTGGGTACCCCCCCCCCCAAACAGCAAAAACTGCAGTTTTTTTCCACTGACCATTCGCCCCCCCCCCCCCCTTAGAAAAATCAAATCTACCCCAGCCGGACAACAACTCGGTTTGACCGGAAACCGAAAAAAAACACCGGAGCATACAATTCACGAGAAGGTGCTTGGTAACTTAGTTTAGATTATGTATATATTGTGATCGCAAGGCTTTGTATGCACTTTAAAAAATGACAACTAGTCATTACCTCGACTTTGAAAAAGATGCAAATGAGATGAGTGAGATACCAGCATATAACTGTTTTCTGATACCATTGGAGGAGAAATTGTTTAATACATGGGATAGTTCTGCAGTAAAAATTTGCCAGATAAGCGATCGCAGGGTAGAATTCTGCATTCGACTGGTAGACACTGACATAGTAGGCATTATTAAGAGGGTTAATGGGGTCAATATCACATGTAAACCAAGACAGTGGTTATCCAAAATTGTTTTAGGTGGATTGTACTACTCATGTATATATGATTTGGATATTAAGCTTAATCCATATTCTATAAAATGAGAGAAAATTGAAGTTGTGAGTCTGAAAATACATATTTGGAAAAAAATTACATGCAAATTTTTTCCGACAACCCCCCCTAAATGAATAAGGAAATAATTTACGTGTAAATTTTTGACGCATATGTACCCCCCCACCCACCGGTACGTTGTGTCCCGCAGTTTTTTCCGCCCCCCCCCTGTCCAGAATGAGTTTCCCAATGGCCGGCCTTATGTGGTGGACCCCAAATCGCATATACGCTAAAATCATGTAGCTACATGCATGCATCCATGCATGCAGTTGTAATCTAATTTTCAACCCAAATTATGGGAGGGGCGAACCATTTGTTCCACTCATTTGAGCCCCAGTTGGAATTTCCAACCCAAGTGTAGGGTACTTAATCTTCACCCAAATTGACAATGGGCCAGTCGAAAAATCATATATTCATGTAATACGCATGGTTATTTAAATCTTGACATTCATATATAAGTCCATCACATTATTCACATAGATTTCTGGATAGTACATGCCATCGTCCTTTTTACATGGATTTCAATGCCATAAGTTCTTGTTTTTGTGTCATTCGGCAAAAAAACATGGCCGCCAGCGGCCATCTTGAATTTCAATCCATTAGCACGGGCTACAGGTCGTACTGTTCATCTGATCATCATCAAATTTTTCATCGATGTTAACAATGACATGTAGATGGGAACGAGTCATTTTGGGGTCATTGGGCAAAAAACATGGCCGGCAGCAGCCATCTTGGATTTTACTCTTTGCATGAATAAATCCTTTGGCACGGGCTACAGGTCGTACCTTTGGTCGGATCATTATGAAATATGTCACAGCTGTTGACATTAATAAGTAGATGGGAACGAGTCATTTTGGGGCCATTCGGCAAAAAAACATGGCTGCCAGTGGCCATCTTGGATTTAAAAATTTAATCCATTGGCACGTGGGTGTTAATATTGACATGTAGATGGGAACGAGTCATTTTGGGGTCTTTCGGCCAAAAAACATGTCCGCCAGTAGCCAACTTGTATTTTACTCTTTGCATGACTAAATACTTTGGCACGGGCTACAGGTCGTAGCTTTGGTCGGATCATCATGAAATTAGTCATGGTTGTTAACAATGACATGTAGATGGGAACGAGTCACTTTGGGGTCATTCAGCCAAAAAACATGGCCGCCAACAGCCATCTTAGAATTTACTCTTTACATGACTAAATTCTTTGACACAGGCTACAGGTCATATGATCTTTTGTCGGATCATCATGAAATTTGTGATGGATGTTAATGACATCTAGATGGGAATTTCAGTCATTTTGTGGTCATTCGGCAAAAAAACATGGCTGCCAGCGGCCATCTTGGATTTCACTCTTTGCATAACTACATTATATTTAGCCATAGCATAGTATGATAAAGATAGTGACCACTCGTCGTCTGTCTGTGTGTCGATGGACATTTATGCATGGTGCGATAACTCAAACATTTTCTATCTGATCGGAATTTTACATATGAATGTCCGAGCCCAAAAGACAGATCAAGTTCGAATATGGGTTTGATGCGATTATTTTTAACTGAGTTATGGCCCTTTTTCTAAAAAATATTAACTCTATATTAAAAAACAAAACAAAATTTCTTCGATTGAATTCCTTGCTCAATTTATCCAAAAAGAGCCACAAAAATAATAAATAAATAAACAAAAAATATATTTTGTTTAAATAATTAAACAAATTTTTTGTCCAAAGTTACCAAAATTTAAAAAACTAACACCATTATAACTCTGCCAAGGGTACCCGAGTCAGCACATCAAATTTTGTTTAAATCGGAACAAAATACATGTATTGTGTTGTGTACTGGTAAATTTGTTTTGAGCGACATTAAACCCAAATCACCAATTCCATCCCATGCCTTTGGACTACTGTAGCCATTAATACAATATGGCTATATTATTTTCTGATGTCTCTTATGCCAATGTGTAGATAAAGAAAGTTATTGTATCTAATTAAAAAAAACAGTTTCAACAATTCACATCACATGTAGACTAGATCATCACTCTACAGATGGTCTGATGTTATTATACAAAAAATGTAAATGTTATTTGTTTAATAGTGATACCAGTCTTCAGCATAAACTATGCCTGTGATTTGTTGACCGCTTTGGTGTATAAATAATTCATACCATATTACCAATGGGTCAGCAGTGAGGTATCTTATATTGAAGGCGGTTGTTGGTAGAATATGATACATTGTAAACTTAAATTGGAATCTCTTGACCAAGTACATGTATTCCATGGTCACCTTTTCACATTTAACACAATGCTGGGGTGGTGCAGCGCATTACAGATCCTGTTCCAGTGCATTCTCTTACATAAGGTACATGTAAATGTGAGTGACCCATACATTCCTATAAGTTGTGTTATGTACATGTATGGTCTATAATAGTACGTAACAGTATACTCTATAATTCAACATCAACACTCTCATTTATGTTTCCGATCATAGGAATAGGTTAACATTTGCCGATCATGATCGGCCTCTCATTTGCTCAATAGGTTTTATGATTGGGATTAGGGTTTTGTACCTGGAATGGGAATCTGTTATTTTATTATTTTAACTAAATGTTTACTGATATGTGAACCATCTTATTGTTTTAAAACGGGGGGTATCCTTAGTCCCATTGGGACAGTCACACCTCTAATATTTACAAGAGTTACGGCCCTTGTTTGAGTTAGAAATTTGTGAAATTTGTGTCCGAAAGAATATTTAAGCTTTTAACTCGGGGTATTAATTATAGGGTGTTCTTGTGTGGTGAGCATAGTTTGGTGGTGGAAAGGATCCCCACATACCAGTTTCATATTTGCCAGTTACAACCATTCTTTGACTTGGAAATTTGTGATTGAGGATTCGGAGGGTTCGGAGGTATATAGTGGAGACCTTCGTGTGACCCCGTCCTTCACATTGCAAGTTTTGTCTGCACTCTTTTCGGAGTTATGGCCCTTTGCCAGAGTTATGACCTTGTGTTAGACTGAGAGAAGTGACCCATTATTACTTTATTTTCGCTCTAAATATAGCCAACATTGAGCGTTCCCTGTCTTATATTCCACTATAGTACAAGAAATATCAATCATGCCGCCATTATACTGAACAAATGACAGAAATATTTTGATACATGTGTAGCATGCCTTTAAATCCGACAAGAGTACATGTACATGTAAATCATTATTCATGATTTTCATTAACTCATTTTCAACACTTCTGACTTGCTGTAGAAATTCTAAAGCATTTGCCTAAAGTGATATCTTATCAGTTGTATGTATTTCAATTACTGCTACTGCAAATGAGAATTATGAATATTGAATTGCAATTTGATTTCATTCCTGGCGGTAGTTTACCTTTTATTGTGAAAATATGACAGAATATATAACACTAGTCACTATAGTCTACACACTGCAAGGTGAGTGAAATTATGAATTATTGACAAATTTGAAAATCATGTATTTCTATCAACTGGCGACTGAAATACCGGTATGAGTTTGTGCTATAAATTAGTACACAAGCACTTGAACATGAAATCGTGTGGGACTGGTTGAATTGACCTGCGATATGATGGATCACATCCATCCTCAAGCTACTTTTGCCATTTAACCCTTTCATACTGGTGCAGCATTAAAGATAATGTGCCTGTGCACACTCATATACATGTATAAATATATGCATGTATCTCATGGTGAGCCTCGCATATAAAAGTTCACTGGTTTACAATGTTAAGGCAAATGTTGTTAGGCCAATGTCTTTTCTTATATACGCGAGGCTCCCAATGGGAGACTCCCATATATATAAGTGTGCATTGGACCAAGTTTTTTCGCAAAATTTCATTGAGCTCTAGTCATGATAAGGTTAATGGCATTTTTCTGATGTGCAGGGGTAGACATGCTTGAGACCCCGTCACAGTTTAATTCACACCAGTTTCTCAGCTTCTGTTATTTTACGGAGTTCGAACTCATAGTCCTGATAGATGTACATGTACTTGTAGATGGTGATTTATGAGCTGAGTTTAGAATCACATAATTGGTGGGAGGGGTTCTGGTTCTGACCCCCCTAACTTTGGTATTCAGTGGAACATCTGTTGTAAGTAGACCAACACATGGCCACATTTAGAATATTTCTAACTTTATGAACTTGAGGTACCAGTTACAAAATGATTCAATCATGTGAGATTGAAGCCACAGGAACATCCATGTTGGTCGGTTGATAAAGGTTTATCGTCATTTCAGCCGCTATGCCATGTCACAACATCAGTTTTACTGGTTGAATGACCACATGAATAGTTAATCGCCCACCCCACCAAACGGGCACCCATGTTGTTCAGCTTTGGTTCGTTAATTAAGCTAGCTTATGTTCATATTAGTGGTTAACCCTTTCATGACGGGGGCCGCGTTGGTGCAGTATTAAAGATTCGGAGCCAGTGCATTATCTTATATATAAGAGAATGCACTAGCTTACAAGGTCAAGGTAAATATTGTTAGGTCAGTGTACACTCTTATATATGCGAGTCTCTCTATAGGGACTCAAATATATAAGAGAATGCATTGGCACAGGGTTTTCGTAAAATTTCAAGAAGCTCCAGTCATGGTAGGGTTAAAATAAAATGGAGTGCAACAAATTTGTGAATTGTTTCGACCAGAACCAAATGAAGAGAAAATTAAGATTTATTTGTGACCAATCCAACATTGTTATGAGTGATACGAAGTATTTAACCCATACCTTGGCGACAGCGATGAGCTATTTTCATAAATCCTTACACCATTCTTTTCATGAGTTCAAAACTTTCAACAATTCACACCTTGCTATTAAGTTCACAAGTGGAATCACATTTATTGGGCAACTTGCTCACATTAACACAATGTTAACGCAGATGTGGCTTTGATCTCAACCTATTAGTGACTCCAACACAGATATGTCTTATAGAGTGATAAAGCTAATTAAGCTCAATCCATAGTTGGAGAGAAGCACCATAGCCGTTAAATATAAAATAGTTAAGAAATTAAGTAGATAACCATCATAGCAACTCAATTTATCTGTATATTACATTGGAACATGAGACATAACATATTGGGTTCTTTGTATTATCATTGCTATCTGTTTGTTTATTATGTTTTGTGTCAGCTGCATATTAAAATTTCATAGCAACCTAATGAACTTATTAACATTTCACCATTAAAAACAATCAATACCTGAACAACTATACAAGTGAGTTGTATAGACCTTGATATAAAATATGATTGCTAATCATTGTATATAAAGGTTAATTTTCTTCTAAGCTGATCATTGGAAAGATACAATGTCTGTAAACAGTTTAAATATAATTAAAGGTATGGTTAATATTTTCAAAACCATTCGATAGACACCAAAATCGATACAGGTGAAGAATGTGTCATGATTATCACAAATGTGATTATTTATAGAGTGATCGTGGGAAAATATGTAGCTATCACATTGTGTCAACAGGATTGGTGAAGGATGTTAATATATTTAAGCACATAAACCAAATGACCCTCACTATGCAGGTCAGGGGTGTGTTATCATAAACTGTGCCAAAACTATAAACATAATCAATGGAAATATTTGAATTATCAAATCGGACAGTAAGGTGATAATCTTACCCAAACTAAAGAACTGATAAACTCGGAGTAGTCAACAAAAAGCATGTCAATGGATTTAGAAACCCATACAATAACAGTCTCAAGAACCCCAGCACTGTTAATATTATCCTGCAGCCCAAATGCAATTGAGGGAATTTTAAAATAAGACATTTCCTCTAATGATGAATATTCAATTGGTCATTTATTGAAACACTGACTGAACCTGGCTCAAAGTGAAAGTGATAATTTAATATATGTCTATCGGATAATATGTTTCTATGGACTAGGTTAATTTTAATCCCAAATACATACAAGTGAAAAGTGGATCACCATCAATATGGATATAGAATAGGAGAATGATCAAATAAAAAACACCAGAAGACCATATGATGCGTGTAGAGGGGTTAATCATTTTCAATGACATCATATGGTGGAACTAACGAATGTGTGGATTAATTGTTTTCTAAGATACGACAACAGTGTCTCTGTAAACAACTAATGCTGTGAACCTGTTTCAACAGGGGCTTAACTTAATATTGCACAAAAACCAGTACTGGAATAAAGAGTCATCAATCACAGTTTGACAGATGATAAACAAGTCTTCAAGCCGCCAGAGGTTAGCAGGTATCAGGTGTCCATAGCTATAAATTGTCTTATTCAATAATACAGTCCTCAGTGGGGTCATTTTCGCTTAAAGCTTTCACAGTGCATGGAAAACGGGTATGAATTACAAAAGGCCATAACTCTGTTATAATCTATCGGATCAAACCCATTTTCGAACTTGGTCTGTATTTAGGGGTCAGAAATTCACATACCAAATTTGGTGTCGATCAGATGAAAAATGTTTGAGTCATCCTGGCTTGGATGAATTCTATTTAAAAACAAGAGTGGAAAGGGTTAAATAAACAATACCAAAATCCATATAGATGAAGACCATGCTAAGAAAGACCTAGGTAAGAAATATGAGGCATATCAGAAGAATTTTTTTTTACTCAGATGCATATGATAGCATTTCTGTGCCGGGTAAACTAGAGATGGACCTGTCCCAGATGGGATTGAGGTATATCCCCCGTATTCAACATGTTATTTGAATGTAGTAGCCATTACTGTATATTGGGCACTGAAATTATGTGAACAGGTAATCCTAAATCCCCTAAGTCCTAACACTAATCTTGAACTTCTTAACCCTTAATCCTAATCCTAAAACCTATTGACTGAAAAATAGGAATAAAAGCTCGGACAAAATTATGCATTTTGAGAACATTTTCTAAGTTGAAAAATGGGGCTAACAATTGACCAGAAAATGTAGGAATAAAAGCTCAGACAATATTATGCATTTTGAGAAGATTGAAAAAGTTGAAAAGGGGGGCTAACTCCGCCAATAAAAACCAGACACACCTCATAATCGCATGTGCACAGGTTCCCAAGGTACCTAATATCTGTGCCAAGTTTCAAAAATATTTACCAGAAAATGTAGGAATAAAAGCTCGGACAAAATTGTGTCCACGGACGGCTAGACGAACAACGGATGGTTGATCCGGACGTCGGCATTTTGTGTAGCATACATGGTATGGGTACACATCAAAAGGCTTCCATCCGTGACAGAGGGATACGAGCTGAGAAATATATTCAACAACGATAAAACTGGGTTGTTCTACAGGGGCCTTCCCAACCATGTGATGGTTCATCGCAGTGATGATAGGAAGGGTCTAAAGCAGGCAAAGTAACGAATATCCGTTTTGTTTGCTTGTAGTGCCACTGGAGAAAAACTACAACCAGTTGTGATTGGCAAATCCAAAACTCCCCGCTGTTTTAAAGGAGAGAGAGATATATAATTTATTGACAAAGAGCAACTCCAACACAATATGCATAAATAATAATGAAGATAATAAGTTAATACAGATTAAAAGAAAATACAACAAAATCTATGCTAACCCATCTGGGATAACTATCCACCAGATGGGCTGAGTGCTCCTTGCCTGGGGAGGGCATAACCAATAATTGGCTGTCTTACTGCCCACCCCAATTAGTCATTAAAATAACACTCTGCTCTGCCTGGAAGCTGCGTGGACGATGGTATATTATATAGAATAACTGTGGTCAATTATAAAATATACAATTTTGTGTATAGGATCATTTATAAATGAATTCGAAATCAAGGGAGCATACGGATGAGTGACCACACGAATTTAACCTATATATTTATATCGATTGGTCATATCACGCAAAACTCTTTATGTTTTACTTGTATTTACAATCATTAATTAGAAAAGCCACGGTCATAAAATTAGGTGAATAACTCGCGAGGTTCCATTGGATGAGATCCAGTCAGAAAGTCATACATTAGCTGGAGCAATGTACGACGGGAAATGTCATTGGTGTATTTGAATAATATGGCACGAGAACCATAAACATTTATATAATACATGTATATATACATAATAGATGGGGATATTATTATGGGCATTCCGGGCAATATGGATTTGTACAAGTTACTTCAGTGGGATAGAAACTAATACATTCACTAATGAACCTTCTCCTGAAAATCTTCCGAAAGGGCTCTTCTCGAAGCTTTTTGTTTAAGTCATTCCATATGGCAGGAAATTTAAAAGTTGGAAAGGAGTCAAGCGATTTGATTCGTGATTTGGCGATTTTGAGCAAACCCTTTTGACGAGTGTTCCCTTGATTAATTGCAAAGTAGAATTTAAACGATGCAGGCAGTCTATCATTTCTCCAGTCTAACATTAAAAGGGATATTCCAAGTTTGTAAATATCATTTAATTTTAATATGTTATTTCTACCGAAGAGGGGGTCAGTGTGTGAATTTTACTTTGTTCAATGCGAAATTTGCATTCGCTACTTTAGAGCAAAGTTTGGAGATGTGCGCATTATAGTTAAGGTTTTCATCCATTTCAATGCCTATGAATTTTACACTTTTCTCCCTAAAATCTTCGCCTACTCGTTCAACAGGAATATTATTGATTACAAGATTAATTTGTGCGCTTTTCGGTACCAATTTCGAAGGATCAAATAGAATGTAGCGTGTTTCCCATATAAACATTTACCATGGTAAATGTTGGTGTTTACCTAGGTATACCCCTGATAAACCCCGATACATATAGGTTTTACCCTGGTTCCACCCAGGTCACACCCCGGTTCAGGGTTGGGTCAATGACATTGAAATGTAATTAATTACAATTACAATTACATTGAAATATGTCAATTACAATTACATTGGAAATGCAATGTAATTAATTACAATTACATTGGTTCAATTACAATTACAATTAATTTTGGTTAATGAAAATCGGGATTCGGGAAGAGCTTCAAGGAGGAAAGTTATTTGTGATTGATGAACTTTATTGATATACATAAAATATAAAAGCAAATTAATGTAACACAGTGAAACAATGTAAACAAAACAATAAAACAACAACTACATGTAGAGCACACATTGTTCATTTGATGTGGTGGTTACACCGGACCATCATCATTCTTTCGAATTGCAGCTAGCAGGCTTAACCCAGGAAAGTTTGTACAATTAAGTCGCCAATATGTGAGTGGACTGGTATCACTGGGCACGCACGGTTCCTGCAGAGGATCGGTGTAGTTGGCACTTCATCCATGAAACTGAAGAAGGCGCTCATATTGATCCCTATGTTTCCGCTGAAACAAAAATAATTAACATTAAGATACATCATTATGTATAATTTGCCTACATACTAATAGCAGGGATTAAAACAATCAAGCCAGCTGGGGTTGTAAATCACACACAGTGACATAATCAGGATTATGAAGTAAAACAGGCCACCTGCCTAAGGCTGCCTTTGTTATGGGATTAACACATTGATAAAATACTGCAGTGGAGTCATATAATTAGGACAGCAAGACAGATTAAGTGCACAAAACTGACCAGATATGGAGGTGAATACAGTTAAGCTCAAAACAAATAGACTAAATGATGTTTTGTTATGAAGACAAAATGCATTTATTATTAATGTTATAAAACAATTATTGTTTTAAAATGAATGAATTACTTTTAAAGATATATTCCGGGAATGTTCAGAAACAACAATAATGTTTATGAATTTTTTTTTAAATTTAATACATGTACTTGTATTAATTATGTACATATTGTCATGATGATATACACATTATTGTAGGTGTATTAAAACATATACATATAACAATAACAATAACATATATAAATAATATAAAATAAAATTCAACATGACTTACCTTTAGATGTGTGATGAAATTTGAAGTTGCTTTTGCTGAACCCGAACTCAGTGTTGGACAATGTTTACATGTAGCTTTGAATTTGTCAGAAATATCATTGGGCAAGGTAAAATGTTGCCTAATGAATGAAAAACTTTGAGAAGGCATCGCTAATGACTCTAATAGAGGCAAAGAGATAATGATTGCTTGGGGGGGATGTGATTTGGGGGGGGGGGGGGCTAACCCCGGGTCTGTGATTTCTGGTAACCAGCATCTTCGATTCGGAACTCCAGGCAAAGAGTCAGATATCCCCTGCTAGAATGGAGAGACCAATTAGCAATGTCCAATATCCGACTTCTTTGCACTGCGGCCAACACGGCGTCTGGGATTAAATCAATAAGCCTAATCCAAAACCGTCTCACTGGCGTTAAGCACGAGGGCAGCTGCACCCGGAGGCGCGGCCAGACGACTCACCCGTGCTCAACGCTCTGACCGAAGAGGAACTAATAAGGATCGAAGCAATCACGACCGTTTCGCTCCACTCTCAGGCCAGAGTATGATTGCTTGATAGTCAGTGATGCAGTTCTATACAAACTTGTAACAACAAATGATGAGACCATCTCATTATGGGAGGGGGGGGGGTTACACGAAAGAGTAATTACTGTATTCACTGAGCGGTCGTCATCTTTGAAGTATAGTATTGAGCTATGACAACAACCCAATATTCATGGTGACAGGTCACCACCAGTGATGCACTATCAAAACATTGTTTATATTAATTCTATTGTGACCCACAACTTGCGAGTTGTTTTAAATCAAACCACAATTAGACTATCAAAACATTGTGTGACTTCTATAGTGAGAGGGTTTCATGACTCCATCTTTGAAGTTTTAATTTAGAACATGTATCGATGAAACTACTAACATAGAAGGAAAATATGAGGATAATGACCCCATGTGTATAACACTAGTCAAGTAAGTTAGTAACCAAGTGTTTTACCTGATACTATTAACATATCATAGTCATGTCACATTTCAGATACAAATGCTGTATTTTTGGAATGTAATTGAAATTGTAATTGAAATTACACCCCTTTTCTCATTGTAATTAATTACATTCAATTACATGTAATTGAAAAAACCTTCAATTACAAATTACATCCAATTACTTGGGAAAATGTCATTACTTACATTCAATTACAATTACAAATTACAATTACCACAACCCTGCCCCGGTTACACCCGGGTAAATCATGGATTTATATAGATTTACCCTGGTGTTTTCTATATATGTTAGGTATAAACCCCAGTTTACCGGGGTTTTTACGGATATAATTTAGAAAGACGCTGTTACACCCGGGAATTTTGACCCAGGTTATCCGGAGTATTTACACCCAGGTATTTACACCAGGGTTTCGCCCAGGTATTTACTACAGTGTTCACCCGGATATATACATCTGTGGTATTTTGTTGCACTGTATAATCTGCACTTGAAGTTACCTTATTAACCCTTTCTATATTACAGCATCATTGGCGTGTAGTTACCTTATTAACCTTCTATATTAAAGCATTAATTGACAGGTAGTTACCTTATTAACCCTTTATATACTAAGTAACATTGGTGAGTAGTTACATTATTAACCCTTTCTATATTAAAGCATCATTGACGTGAAGTTACCTAATTAACCCTTTCTGTATTAAAGCATCATTGACGTGTAGTTACCTTATAACCCTTTCTATATTAAAACATCATTGAAGTGTAGTTACCATGTTAACCCTTTCTATATTGTAGCATCATTGACGGGTATTTGCCTTGCATTAATTGACAGGTAGTTACCTTATTAACCCTTTCTATACTAAATAGTATTGGTGAGTAGTTGCATTATTAACCCTTTCTATATTAAAGCGCCATTGACGGGTAGTTACCCTATTAACCATTTTTATATTAGTTTAAACAGTATTTATTTTTCCCTCTATGGACATTCAGATAAATAATTACAATAGATACAAATTTAGAAGAAAAATGGGATTAGGCAACAAGCCACAGGCTTATTTGAAGCCCTCTCCCTTGACAATGGCACAGCCCTACTTGACTGCAAGTCAAGTAGGGGTAAATAATAGAGGCATAAAAAAGATCCATAGAAAGAAGAAATATGAGGTGGAGGCGAGACAAAGGGACAGAAGATAATGTCAGAATTTTAGAGAGAAGGTCAGAGAGTACACAGTGTGAGGTGTAATTATATATCTGAACATGCATATAATTAATTTCAAATAAACCAAAAAGATATATAATAACACATTTCAAGGAAATAAAAAGTATTTATACATAATTTGTGATTGGAAAAATAACCATGTGAACATCTGCAGTGGTCCATCGACCCGACGACCCACGTTGTAGAAGCCAATAGCATCTCGGTTTATGATGTACCATGCAAGTTCAATATTGCAATTTTGGAACAGCTTAAGAGAAGAATCGTTGAAAGCGATTACTGGTTATTATAAATTTCTGAGCTGCCCAGGGGGGGGGGGGTCGGAAAAAATTTCCAGGCACGTATGATGGGGTGGGTGGGTGTCTCTTGGGTCCAAAAAGCAGTTTTTTCAATATGCCAAATTTGTTTTCCATTCCTGCTATTGAATCTTATTTTAATGTGTTTTGAACAGAAACAGGTCATATATAGTTAATAGTAATGCTATACTACATATAGAGGTTATCAAAAGTTGGATCAGTTGCACAATGGCCAACAATAACCCAAATTCAACTTGATAGAACTAGAAACAGCGCTATTGGAAAAATAAAATTTAATCAGGATTCCATCTACTGATACAACAAAATAAGAATAACTATGCCGAACTCAGTTGAAAATAAGCGATAAAATGAAAGCACACTTGACCATATGTGACATGGATATAATAAATAATGGAATAAAATAGACTTTTGACAACGTAAAACATAAACTCTTAACTAATAAATTGAAGGCCAGCCGGGCCAGCTTGAACAATTTCACATTGTTTTCCATGTTAATGTGGATCAGCTTGTAATGTTAATCACAGTAATGAAGTTTTTATCGTCACTGATATCGTGAGCAAAAAAGAAGTGAAATTGGGCTATCCATCCATATTATTCCCAATTATTACGAAGCCTATTACTTCAGGCAGTGGCTACCAGCCTGCCATTACACCCTATAACATGTTTCCTCAGTTCTGAGATGCCCCAAGAAGAGTCGCGAGGGTATATCATGGTTATGTATGGTATTAGCATTATTCTTCAAACTGGGATGAACAGTTGTATTTCCACATGTTTTGATAAACAATTTGATTCCAGCAATACAGTGAGTAATGCCCCAATTAAACGACTCCATAACCACAGCAGAATAATGGGTAATTTTTCAGGATTTAGTCAGAAATATGGCTTGTTGTCATTCATCGGAAAGCTCTCAGGGAGAAAACTGAAAAATTACCCATTATTCTGCTGTGGTTATGGAGTCGATTAATTAGGGCATTACTGTATATCACATATCAAATATCAAAATATCAAATAATCTGAAATTTGTTGTACCGGTACCATGTATTATGTAGAATACTCAAATGTGATTATGTGACTAGATCATGTGACTATATATTATGAAAATGAATGTTAATAAAAACTTTGGCACTCTGCCTATATATCCCTAGAAATGTGATTATGTTGACACATTTCTTGATTAATGACACTTATATGATAAATTCAAATAGTATCGTTATCTCATTATGCACTGTTCTATTCAAATATCGCGCAATAAATTATGATAATGCAGGATAATCAGCTATTTTGTTGCTCAATTGATAATTTTCTCAAATTTAGGGGGGGTGGGTGTCCAAAACTGACCGGAAAAAACTTCCTGAAACGGAAAAAAAAGGGTGGGTGTCCAAAATTGCCTGGAAAAAAATGCCGGAAACGGAATAAATTGGGTGGGTGGGTCCCCCGAGGCCGGAAAAATAAAAATCATCATACGTGCCTGGAAATTTTTCCGACCCCCCCCCCCCTGAGCTGCCATGAAGATTTTCTTATTAGTTTCATAGGATGATTCATCAGATCCACATTGTAATAATTCACTAGTTATTGTTACATCAGATCGGGTATTAAGAAGTTCTTCTCTGTGAGAGGTATATTGAGCGCATTCCAGAAAAAAAATGTCTAGCAATTTCAATGCAACCACACATGCAATAAGGCAAGTCTTTGAGGTGGTTATCTTTTAGATCGCTGTTAAGATTGCTACATCTTAATCTCAGCCTGGTGTGGTAAATTTGAGCTGTCCTAGAATAGCTGGTAAAGTAGTATTTAGGCTTTAATATATCAGGTTTAAGATTGCGTTTGAAATCGCCTATTGAAGTTGCTTCTTTAACAGAGTCTGGGAGTACATTCCACGAACGGACAGACGACGGAAGAAAGGATTGCATATAGTAATCATTATTACTATCAGGGGGGCGTTTCATTGAATTTATAGTGTTGTGATCATGTAGTGAGTTACTTTCTGGGGGTACCATATTACTAATATAAGGTGGTGCCCTACCGGTTTTCATTTTGAAGAATTGGATCAATTTATGCTGCTTGCGTCTATCGTCAAGATATTCCCACCCGGGCTCATCTATCAACTTGGCATTACTGACACTTCGGGTTGCACCGGTAACTATTCTCGCCACTTCATATTGGATGTCTTCAATATCATCTCGTAAGTAGTCCGGACAATTACCCCAAACGGGGGAGGCATATTCTAAAATTGGTCGAATGAAAGTGAAGTAAATTTTTTCGAGAGACTTTCTGCTCAGCCTATATTTAAAACGTTTGATCATATTTAATTTTTTCCAGGCTTTCTCGGTTATTGAATTAATGTGTGTATTCCAAGTGCCACGATCGTCAAAGGTTAAACCTAAATGTTTATGCGCTTGCACATCAGTGATTATGGAATTTCCCATAAATAAAATGGGGTGAAACGGTTGATCATTCTTGCGCGAAACTAGTAGTGTTTCAGTCTTGAGAGGATTAAATTTAACAAGCCATTTTACAGACCAACTGACTATCGTTTCAATATCTCGGTTGATTATACCAGCGGCTATATTAGGATTTTCAACCGTAAGAAAGATAGAGGTGTCATCAGCAAAAAGACGAATGTTGCACACGAGATTTTCAGTTATGTCATTTATATATATTAAGAATAACAGGGGTCCTAAAATTCACCCCTGAGGGACACCAGCAGTAATTGCACGCCATTCAGATAGTTCATTGTCAGCTGACACCCTCTGCTTTCTAAGTTCCAGATAAGAAACGAGAAGATTATACACATTTTCCGTAATGCCAATTTTTTTTAGTTTGAGAAAAAGCCCTTTATGCCACACCTTGTCAAAGGCCTTGTTCATATCACAAAATACGCAACGAACCTCTTTGCCTTCATCTAGTGATCTACATATAGAATCATAAACTTCAGTCAACTGGTACACAGTCGAATCACCTCTTTTAAAACCAGATTGGTACATAGAAAGTAACCCGTTTTTATCAAGAAACGTCCACAAATGTTTATATATGCAATTCTCGAAAACTTTCGATAAACAGCTTAACAATGAAATTGGGCGGTAATTCGATAGAATACTTGGGTCTCCACTTTTAAAAACTGGACATACATTAGACAGCTTCCACTCAGAAGGATAATAACAGTTTTCACTAAATGCATTGCATAACAGTGTTATAGGTTCACAGAGTGATTTGGCATTGTTTTAGGACCCTAGGATTTATCATATCTGGACCGCACGCCTTAGATGGTTTCATACCATTTAGAGCATCATAAACGTCAATTGTCGTTATGTTGAGCTCACCCAGCGTAGGGTTGCCCGTTACTAGTAGAGATTGTATGGGAAGATCATGTACAGAATCATCTATGCTGGATATATCACAAAAGTATGAATTTAAAGCATTAACTTTATCTACAGTATAAATAATGTGCTCGCCATTGAGTTGGAGAGGGGGTAGTGAATTGCGCTTACCATTTGAGATTAATTTCTGAAATTGTTTCCACCATGTTGAGTTGTCGGAGTCATTAATAAGTATTGCATCAATTTTGTTATCATAATCCAATTTGGCTTTCCGGACTGCGCTAATGACTTCGTTTCGTTTCGCCCGAAATTTACTCCATGTATTAGGTATGTTTTTGATTTTAGCACTTTTATGCAATCTATTTCGTTGTCTCATTAGTTGTCTTAAACCGCAAGTAAGCCATTCTGGAACGTCCCTTCTAATATGTACAACCTTACTTGGTATAAATTCCTGGCAAACTTGGTGGATTTTATCAGTATAGTGAGTTACGAGAGCAGACACGGGAGTGGTGCGGACAATATCCCGGTAATCCCAAGCAGAAAACGTATGATTCATTGCCTCGAAGTTAGCTCTATCGAAATTCCATATTCGTCGAGTAATTATTGACGCACGTTCAATGTGGAAGTTTAGTGTAATTTTTGCGGGGCAATGTTACCGTATCATTTCTGGAAAGAAAGGGGACATAACTTCAGTTTTATCAACAATATCACCATAATTTGTTAAAAACAGATCCAGAGTGGTTTCTGAAGACTCCGTGAAATGAGTGCATTCATTAACTAACTGGATTAATCCACATCTAGTTTTTAGACCATTTATTTTTGAGGCGCAGCTCGCGGAATTGTAATTTTCATTGAAGTCACCTCCAATAATAACCTTATGCACATCATCAATAGTATTTTTAATATTTATTTCGATACTGTCCCATGACGAGACTGGCGAGTTTGGTGGTCTGTAAAAACATCCAATTAAAATTTTCTTACCACTAAGACACACTTCCACCCACACAGATTCAATATTTGGATCTATAAGATCAGGCCTCATTTTAAACGGTAGAGTATTTCTCAGAAATATACAGACACCACCTCCTGTTGTGTCTAATCCCCTATCGTTACGTATAGGTTCATGATATCCATGAAGCATAATTTCAGAATTAGGAACAGACTGGTCTAGCCAGGTTTCAGTAAAAAGACAAATATCATAATCGGTCAATTCCGCATTGAGGGTGTCCATTTTATGTCGTATACTCTGAGTATTCAATTGTATTATAGAACATGTGTTATCGGTTGCAGGATATCCTGGTATAGGCCCAGGGTTAGTTTCGATATTTCCGCTTAAGATAATCAGCAATATAATAAGGTCTATCAATAATACAACAACTAGAAGGAATATGGGCATCTTTGTATGATAACAAGAAATGCCATCACATTTGTAAGTTCGCTCAATATTCATTTTCATGAGATTATCTAGTACTGATTCAGTTTCTCGCAAGTGTAAGAATAACAGTGATACAAGTATAACGATCGCCACCTCAGCAGAAATGCCTTGGAATCTTAGAATAAGATATAGCAATGTAAGCTGAGAAGATAATCTATCTAGTCTGAACTTTTTCGGTAACCGAGACGATCTGATAAAATAACAGCCGATCCTCGCCCGATAGCTAACAATGTCTATCATTTAATAATATAATTACTTACAAATGGGGAGGACCGGCTCGCGACATAAACCCGGTGAATGACATCCGGTCGGCGGACAACTTCCGATTGTTTGTTCACAAAAAGAGAAAGAGAAAAGAGCAACAAATTAAGAAATGTATAAACAGGAGACATTCCAAGTATGTATAAGCAAGCAGAGTGTGGGTCCAAGGAAAGGGAGAGAGTAATAGGAAATAAGAATAGAAACATAAACATTTTCTAATTATGCAAGTCCGCCCATATACGGGCAGTGGCTATATGATATATTAATTACTTCATGGCTGTTTAAGATGGTATATAATTAATGTTGATAGGCATGTTATATATAATTCAAATATGTATAAAACAGAAGAAATGTGTAAATGACAATATGTTGTCACCGCGGTGAGATAGGGATCCAGTTGTGCGCGAAATCATATAACTTAGTCCAGCTTAATAAGTATGGGAGATAAACTAATTTCAGTTATCATTCCGTTGGAAACAGTCAGAGGCACCGATTTGGAACCAGAGAACGCAGTGATAATTCATTTTTATATTAAAGCAGCATTGACGTGTAGTTACCTTATTATAACCCTTTCTATATTAAAGCATCGTTGACGTGGAGTTACCATATCAACCATTTCTATATTAAAGCATTATTGCCGGGTAGTTACATTATTAACCCGTTATATACAAAGTATCATTGGTGAGTAGTTACCATATTAACCCTTTCTATATTAAAGCATCATTGATGTGAAGTTACCTTATTAACCCTTTCTGTATTAAAGCATCATTGATGTGTAGTTACCTTATTAACCCTTTCTAAATTAAAACACCATTGCCGTGTAGTTACCATGTTAACCTTTTCCATATTAAAGCCCCATTGACGGGTAGTTGCCTTATTAACCCTGTATATACTAAAGTACCATTGTCGTATAGTTACCTTATTAACCCTTTCTATACTATGTATCATTGGTGAGTAGTTGCATTATTAACCCTTTCTATATTAAGCACCATTGGTGGGTAGTTACCTTATTAACCATTTTTGTATTAAGGCATCATTGACGTGTAGTTACCTTATGAACCCTTTCTATATTAAAGCATCATTGACATGTAGTTATCATATTAGCCAGTTCTATATTAAAGCATCATTGACGGTAGTCACCATATTAACCCTTTCTATATTAAATCACCATTGGCGTGTAATTACCATATTAACCCTTTCTATATTAAAACATCATTGACGTGTAGTTACCCTATTAGCCCTTTCTATATTAAAGCATCATTGGCGTGTATAACTTTATCTTATTAACCCTTTCTTTATTAAAGCATCATTGACATGTAGTTACCTTAGTAACCATTTATATACTAAAGCATTATTGACGGGTAGTTACCTTATTAACCCTTTCTATATTAAAGCATCATTGACAAGAAGTTAAATTATTAACCTTTCTATACTAAGTACCATTGCCGTGTAGTTAGTTACCTTATTAACCCTTTCTATATTAAGACGTTGATCGTTGACGGGTAGTTACCTTATTAACCATTTCTGTATTCAAGCATAATTGACGAGTAGTTACCTTATTACTTGAAGTTTATTATGACAGTATGACAATACACTGGCCCGGACAAATGAAGTAATATCATACTTATCTAACAGCCTAGCTATAACTAGTGAACATTAAACTGACAAACAGACAATTTGCAGGGCCCATTATTTAATATTAAAGGGATACAAAATAAAGATATTTCTAATTATCAGTAAGAATTATTCTCTAAGTGACACTTATTTTTTCAAATAAATGATTGCGTATACTATAGTAGACCATATACCAACAGGAAAATATTAGTGAATATAATTATTGTGTTTCAAAATTCGTTTCGTTTCTGCAGCCAAATTACAATCTTAACTTTTAGTTACCGGTTATTCGAATAGAAGCGCGGAGAATTCCTTGTTGTGTTTTGAGTTAATTTTGTCGCGAATCAACGCATATTGACAGAAGGAAATGGTGTATTGGCTCACAAACGGATAAACTGTGGACCTATATATAAGATTCGCCGATTTTGTCCGCATTGATGTGCGCAAATATCGAAAAAGACTGAATTTCATGTGACAAAAAATATTTCAATTCCCGGAACAGTAAGAATTAAGCTACGATAACGAAACGGATCAACTATAGTATTGAACGGTATCCGGCCATCTGCCCATAGCCAGACTATTCCCGCTGACACATCTGTATGACCTGGCATATTTGTATCACATGAAAACCACTGATAGTGGACATAGTGCATTGGGATTGAATTGAAAAGTAATACATGTACTAGTACTTTGAAAAATTGTCACGCTACGACAATAAGCAAAATTAAATTTGTGGTACCGGTACAAGCGTGAAGTAGTATTGTAAGTTATAACACTGCAACACGGCTTTTACAACCTAGCCACATGTTGCAAACACAGCGATTACATTTGATCGTATCAGATGGAACATTTGCATAATGCCAAGAGTTTGTAAACAACAGCAGTTACATTTGATCGTATCGGATGGAACATTTGCATAATTCCATATCCAGAAATTCAACATGACGTGTAAAAATGTTGGACATAGCTGAACAGAAGATTAAATGTTCAATGTGACAATCCAAGCAAATCAAGCAAAATGGTAAATTTTCCTGAGATATTCACCAACACAAATAGATTAAATAAACCCACAGTAACAAAGAAAGTAAATACTAACAAAAAAATTCATATTAAAATTTATTTGTAAAAGAAAACTGAACCAACATCAAATAAACATCTTACATGTGAATAATTAACAAAGAAAACCGTAAGTTCATGGCATGATCTACTTATTTATCAAACAATACTTCAAATTTTAATGAAAACTCATAAATCAGACTTGATAGATTTAAGACAAGATCATGTTTTTAAAAGGGGAGAGGGACTGGTCCTAAAATGGGGTCTAACAAATCAAAACAATAATTGTTTCAATCTTACACTAGTGTCCAAAGTATAAAACAAAAAGATTGAAATCAAATTTTTCTAGATCAAATAAGTTATGGAACACATGAAATGTGTGTAAACATGGATTTGGAATGGAATTAGATGAAATGAGTTAAATATGACACTTTGTTGATATTTGATCAAATTACACACAATCACACACACAGACACCCTCACACATGGACTTGTAAGGTAAATAGCCAAAACATATCAACTCAAAGCACTAATTCAAGATGAAAACTGTGTCATATATTACAATTCCCTGGATTCCAGGAGAGAGGCTGATCCTAAAAGGGGTCCATAACAAATCAAAACAATAATTGTTTCAACCTTACACTAGTGTCCAAAGTATAAAACAAAAAGATTGAAATCAAATTTTTCTAGATCAAATAAGTTATGGAACACATGAAATGTGTGTAAACATGGATTTGGAATGGAATTAGATGAAATGAGTTAAATATGACATTTTTTGTTGATATTTGATCAAATTACACACAATCACACACACACACAGACACCCTCACACATGGACTTGTAAGGTAAATAGACAAAACATACCAACTCAAAGCACTAATTCAAGATGAAACATGTGTGAATATATAAAAAATAGACTTGATGAAATGCATGGAATCCAGTGGAGAAAAAAAAAATGTACAACAGTTTTTGGAATGAAGACAAGATGTGTTATATATCACAGTTTGGAATGAAGACAAAATGTGTCATATCACAATAAATGATACACATGTAAATGTATCAAAATAGACTAGAAGAAATGGCAGGATTTATGAAATATTTTTTTGGAATGAATGCAAAAATGTGTTATATATATCGCAATAAATGATGCATGTGTCAATGTATCAAAAGAGACTTGATGAAATGACAGGATTTATGAAAAAAAATAGCAGTTTTAAATGAAGGCAAGATATGTAAATTGCAATGGCAGGATTTATGAAAGATTTTGGAAATGAAGACAAGACATGTAAATCCCAACCATAATATGTATCAAAAATAAATGATGTACATGTCTCAATGTATCCAAAAAAAAGACTTAATGAAATGACAGAATTTATAAAAGATTTTGGAATGAAGGCAAAATGTGTAAATCACAATAAATGATGCATGTGTGAATGTATCAAAATAGACTTGATGAAATGGAAACATATCTTGCAAATCACAGTAAGAATTAGAGATTAAAATCCCTTTTTTTTTTTTTTTAAATAGCACCTTATGTACAAACTCTTATCAATAAGTTTTATATTTCACAATAATAAACAAAAACATGTCAAATTGACAATACTATAGATCTGGAATAATGTAATTGTACCCCTTTTCATATTAGTATTACTTTATCAACTTAAAATTGATACTAACTATACAAAGCTAGATAAACATGATGTACATGGATTAAAGAAGTTTTTCTCTCTCTGGTATAACATGAAATATGGGTGACAGACATTTCATAACCTAGAGCCAACATGGATGTTAAAATGCAGAAATGACAACACATGTGAGATATTAATCTCAAACACATGATAGCCCCAGGTAAATAATGTCTGTTAGGTAGAATGGTCATCAAATAAATTACCATTTATGTTAAACACCGGTACAGCACTTGTATGAGATAATAATCTCAATCAAACCACTGAATGGTCAATGAATAATGTGTACCCAGCATATAAGTGGATAACGGCCATTATCAGAACGTTCAATCAATGGAGTTTACAATAGGAAGTGTGTGATGTCGATTAATTTGAATAGAGGCTTCACCTCATGTGACATAGAAATTCAAATTCTTACACGTCACTCTACAGATTATGGAGGATGGAAAGTCCCTCAATTTACTGTCACCATGAATATTCAGCAAAATTTTTTTTTAATTGGGGTGGGTAGGTTCCACGCAGGAATAATATTGTTAAGAATTCAAATCATGATTAAAGGACTATAAAGAAATAATTATTCATGAAGTCTGACCACATGTGGTTGGACAACATCTGTTTCGGAGATATCATGTGTATCTACATGATTGGACAAAGGTTATCAAATGTCTGTCACCTCCCCAAACATTCAACAAAACAAAATGACCACGTGAAATTTTAGGTGGCTAATAGTCACGTGTGCCCAACTGATTGGTCAATAATAATTTAAGGACACGTACCTTCAATTATCAAACTAAACTATATATGGTCTCAATTTAATTTAGAATCAGTACGGAATTCTCTCTTCAAATTTGTTTTCAAAATTTATCAAAATTTATATTTTCCAAAATGGCACCAAGCAGAACCCTGGAATTCATACAGCAAGGCAGTGATGCCTACTACCGTATGCACTTTGGAAATAACAAATATCTAAAGTTAAATAGGTGGGCCAACAAAACATGGGTACATCTTAATGATGCCTCGAAAGGAAAGACTCTATCTTTTTCTTATGACGAATATAAAGATTTGCCACTTGCCTTTGGTGAATTATATGAAGCCACCATAAAGCTGGCTGAATTGGAGGCAGAATTTGAGAATAAGGTAAGTCTAATTGTAACCATATCTTTCTGGAGATTTCCTACATCTATTAGATCTTCTAGGAGGATTCAAAACTCTTTTGATATATTTGTATAGCCTATAATGCTTCATTTTTTTCATATTCATGTTCTTTCTTATTTGATTAGTCATATTTGTTGTAAAGGTCCTCACAAATTCTCTCAATAGTTGTTCCACTTGTTGTACAACTGCAATCAATACCATAATGACAGCACCTAACAAAAATAAAATAGACACAAAAAAAAAAAAATAATAATAAAGCTAAATCAATTTATACACCAACAGAACAGATCATGCTTTCCTTGCTATTTTATACAAATGTACAAATATCTGGTCTAATCATTTTGTTTTGTTTGTTTATGGTTTTAATGTGGTATATATTATTTTAACTTTTCTTCTTTAATTTATTTCCATAATTAAAGAAAATTATAATTTAATATGCCTATGGAAGCCTGAAATTTCAAACAATGCTAACTGTCATTATTACACTAACTAATAACATTTGTTTTAATTTTGATAAGTAAAAATGTAGAATAATAGCATTAGATTAAATTAGCAAGAAAAGATGAACTGAAATAGAAACATCAATTAAAGGTCCACTTAATTTTTCGATTTTAATAACAATCTATGACATAAAATATGATTAGCATACTATAATTCATCGTATTTGAAACAGCTGTATCTCTTTCAGATATCAGAATGTAACAGAATTCATTTTTTTTTGTTTTTGTATCAATGGTAAAGGAAGAGCAACTCTATCATTAATAGACATATATAGAGTTAATCACCCTACATTGACCAATTTTATTATACTGACTGAGTTGATAATACAATATGTTGTTGGGGTATTTCTCTTTCAAATTATATATTCAATTCCAAATTATTTTATATAATGTAATATGGGAATTAATTTGAAAAAATAAGTGGACCTTTAAAGAAAAATATTAATCATAATGACTGCTTTGTAGCGGTATCTCATAGTGTACATTTTCAAAATCATCTGCTTGATTAATAGTGGTTCGATTTCTTCTCCTTCGTTGACATATGCATATAATCATTAGGATCATTAGGGCTCCGACAATGGATGTCATCAAGATCATGATGTAATTTACTACATCCCAAGGTCCTGTAATTAAAGACAATGCTAAAAATCATTCATGTGCACACAATTTTAAGGAAAAAAAAAAAAAAAAAAAAACATTCATGTGTGCACAATTTGAATGCTGTATCATGGAACTTGGTTGTCACACCACCGCAAATGACTAGCGATGCATGTTTAACTACAATGAAAACATAACTACACATCAATTAATTGACTCAGTGTCTGTTGTAGTTTAGGCAATATATGTAAAAGATCAACCCCGGTTTAATTTCAGTAGCATTGAAAATGTTGACTACAATTGTAGTGAAAGTTACTGTTTCATACAACATGATCCATAGATGTTGTTGTTGTAATCAGATAATCTCAAAGTGTTTGTCTAGAATTTTATAAACACATTTCAAGTCTAACCGAAATGTTTTCTCAATGAGAATAAAAAAACAAAAACAAATTGAAAACAATGTAATTACCTTGTAAAACAGTAATGGCACTACCCAATGTAGATTTCTCTGAATCCAAGTCAACAAGTGATGTCGGAATTTCAGTTGTGGTTGATATGGTTCTGAATGTTCTGGTGGATGACATTGTATCACTAGGCATGGTCGATGGCAGCAACAAGGTCGATATCAACTTAACAGTAGCTGTCTGTAAACAAAAAACAAAAACATAATAAATAAACTTATCATAGTTGTGTACTATTACAATCATTAAAATGAAAAAATGAAAAGAAAAAAAAGACAATACAAACCAGAAATATAACCACGGTGTACATGTCATTTGGGCCCCCATTGTACTTGACATTCGGCCATGGTGTACTTGCCGCTTGGCCGTTGTACTTGACATTCGGCCATGGTGCACTTGCCGCGGTGTTCAACTGCAGTTACAAACTCTGACACCGCGAGCCGAACAGCAAAAACACTGTAGTGTCATTGGACACTTGTTTTGTTCATAGTTAGTAACTACATGAAGTCATCGAATGTATTACCGCTAGAGTTCGAAACCACCATATCATACATATTGCTGTCATCTTGCGAGAAATCTATTTTGTGAGTTCAGCATCTAACCTCCAACACAATAAACAAATCTTTTTTCAGTAAAACAATAAAGAGCTTTTTGTCTAAATAAAATCAACATTAAAATGGAAAAAATATATATATATAAATTCGTTAACCGAACAGACAGATAAATGTGTATTGTTTTCAATACTGTACAACGTAACACTCATAAATATTTGATGCAGAGATTTATATGAAAACAAAAATAATAAATACCTATATAAAAAAAAAATCTATCAATTAACATCCTCCTAAAAATGATAAAATAAAATTACTTACATTTTGACATACTCCCCCGTTTACTGTTAATTCATAATCTTCGATAGACTCTGCCAAATCACCGCAATTGATGTCGTCACCAAGCAAATTAATGATCTTCAAGTTCGGGAGAAATTTCCTTGAAATCAACAAATCAGCGCCGACTTCTTTCTGTGCATTTTCCACAATCAAAACATGTATATCTAGTTGGTCACTTTCTATTTCAATCCGTGACGTACACCTATAAACAATGCCCTCTGCAAAACAAGTCTCAGAAGACACATTTGCAACCAAAACTGTGAATATAACGACTAAAAGTAGCGAAGACATCATTATTGTTGCAACTACGCAATTGAAAATATCCGGGTCTTCTCGATTGTAAACTCGGAACAAGCTTATCGATAATTGCACTTCCTGTTCCATGAACAATTCCTGCACCGGTGCAAACAGCGCCCTCACTGCTCAGCGTAGCGATGGGGGGGGGGGGGATAACTCTAACAGTTTGCAATGTCAAATAAACTGTAGCTCAATTTTTAGAATGAGAATAAATGTCTATTTTTTAGTTAATATCAAATAATAAACATTGTTGTTGTATTTATATATATATAAAATTGGTGTTTTATTTTGTTCTTTTTTCCCTATCAACAGGCCAAATGCAACTTTGTCGTGGGTCCCAATCAAGCTGTCGAGCCAAGACGACCGCAAGACAATGCTGTAAGTTTATTTATATCTTGATAATTTTTTTTAAATATTTAACATATTTTTTGTTTGTTATTGTTTACTTAAATTATTATTATTTTTTTTTTTTTTAAATGTTTTATATTCACAATAATCAAATGCATGAAATATTCATTTTTTCTTTTCCCCTATACTTCATAGACGCTGCTAAACGCTCTTTATTCTTCCCATCAAGAATAGAATAACAATGAATGCTCTATTTTTTTTATTCAATTCTATACAAAATATATGCTTGATTGGAATTAATACACCATACAAAGTTGTTGCATATATATATGTACTAAGCAATATTTTGTTTTTGTTTTAATATACAGGCCAGAATAAACCTTGCTGTTCCATTACAAGCAGGTGAACTGAGAGGCATTGCATAAAAAAATACAGTGAGTATTCTGTTTTCCATATCATAAGCTCAGCTTTATATCATTTTATTTTTTTCAAATAATATTTCATTGATCACTCTACACTTCCAACATGTATTTAAATATTTCAAAACACTTGAATCAAACGCTCTTTATTTATACTATATTGAAGAATAAAAAAAAAATGATATAAAGCTAAACACTCTGTTCTGTTTAATGCTATGCAAATATCTGTTTTATTTGCTTAATTGTTGGGATTAATTTGTCTATGGTACATGTTCTATGTTTGTATGACTTCAATGTAACTATATGGTGCATAATTATAATGCTCACAAAACCGATTATTACATGAGTGCATTTTATTTATTTATTTTTTGAAAAAACAATAACAGGCTTTAATGAATATATTTTCACTATGCTCTTCTTATAGGCTGCATGTTCAAGTGCAGATCTGGATCCGGAACAAAAAAAAGGAGAAGAAAAGGTATGTTGTTATTTTTGTTTATTTAATATATATATATATATATATATATATATATATATATATATATATAATATATATATATATTTTTTTTTTCTTTTCACATGTGTACCATTGGGAATTTGTTTTTATTTTTTTTTTTTTTTTTTTTTTTTTACAATGTATATAACGATATAAGAAGAATCGATAAATTGATTGTAATTAGGTAAGATAGCTTCTAATGCAATTTATGACTATTGAGGGATATTGTTTGACCATTAAAATGTATTATTTTCATTAATTGATTTCAGTTCACTGCAATAAAGAATAAAGTCCCAACTTTGGCGTCTATGGCGAAAAAAGTTGTAATGGAAACTACTGTAAGTCTCATTTTATTATACATTAAGTACACACTATGAAAGACATTAGAGTAGTAAATTTACTTTTTGAAAGTGATCAGATAATTTAAAGTTTTATCTGAGTACATCATATCATCAATTTTTTATATATATATATATATATATAATAAAGTGTAAATAACAGGGGTTGTATATTATCATAAATCAGCACATCTGGATAAGGGAAATATGGCTTGTTGCCATTCATTAGAAAGCTCTCAGTTTTTGAATTAATACATATTATTTATTGAAATCATATTCTCATATTCTGTCTAGTTAACTATGTGCATGTCCAAATTAAGTGAGTGTTCTTCTATTTCAGAGAAAGAGAAGGATAGCCCAGATTATTGAATCGTCATCATCGGCTTCGTCCGCAGAAGAGGATCAAACAAAAAATTGGTGAACAATATATTTATTCGAAATGAAATAAGCAAACAAATAATTAATTTTTTTTTAGATAGCAATGATATTGTATAAATAAATCAAAACATAAAATACATGTTTAATCAAAATACAATGTAACAAAAACATTCTCTGAAAACAATTACTATTCAAAACAACTTTCATTTATTCACCAGTGACCATGACTCAATGTAGAAATACCATCTTCTAAGACATATCTCTTAGAATCAAAAGAGCAGAGTGCTCTCTTGCTAACTGTGGCACAGAACAAATGATGTTTTTTATTCAAAATGCGTTTTGATTTTGTCATGCACATATTATCATTAAATAGACTTTCACAATATTGTTCATGTCTCAACTTTGAACTTTTTGGTATTCCTTTAGCAGTTTGCTTGCTTTTATTACCATATAAATATGAATATGTTTTTGCCTGTAAACCAACAAATTCTGAAATGGGAACACCAATACTTTCATCTTTCATTATACCCACCTTACTCTTGTTATTTTCTGAATAAAGATCATGATCAGTTGGATAATTACTTGTATCAAAACATTGCATGTTAAACTTCATATCTCGATAGATATTTTCGGTTTCTATTTTGTACACCAATGAATCTGTATCAGTAAACAGCAGACGAGCCTTTGTACCGTAAATATGTCTCACATATCCATAATGATACTGATACATGAGTAGTTTAGATAAGTCTAAAACTGCCATACCAACATAAACTGGCTTATACATTTTGAGGTTAACTTTTTGACACTCTGCAGCAACAAGATCTTCATTGAAAATTTTGAAACTCATGAAAGATGATTTGGAAATATATTTTTTTAACTTCTTTTCCTGATGAATTAATGTTATGTTACGTCTTTTGCGCAGCGACTCCATACTTTTTCCAAATATGGAGTTATTTAAGAGCTTATGGAAATTTCTAATATAGTCATTCTTTGCCAGAGCTCGTTTAGATGTATTGAAATCAATGTATGGTTTTATCCAAGCTGACTGTTCAATTTTAATTCCTCGATGAATTTTTATCATTTTCATTCCCATTTCTAAATAGAATTTTAAATTTCTATAATGAACCACATAATTTTGCTTATCATTGAGATTTGGAGTCAATTTTTCACCCAATGTAGGAGCATATCCCAAAGAATGTAGGTGTTCCCATTGGTGCTGTGATAAGGGTGATAATTCATCGAATTTACAAGTTATTTTTTCGGGTGCCAAGGGGTAGCAATTATGTTCATCATGTAAATCTGGGGGATACTCCAATGATACTTCTAAAATATATCCAATATCATCATCATCACCGAGATCGTTTATATCCAGGCTTGCAATCTCATCGTCACTCAACCATGCAAAATTTGACTTGGGTAATTTTTGACTGAGTGCCCAACCATACAGATTATTCATGTCCCAATTTATTATATAGCTTGAAGGTTTACTATCATCATATTGATCAGGAATCAAGTGATTATTAGCTTTAGCATACCTATGTGATATACAGGCAACACCTCCTCGTATACCTTTCTCACAGAAAATAAACATTTCATAATCTGTTAAAAGATCTAACTTGACACCAGTTTTTTTCAACATAGCATTCCAGCTTAGTCCAGGAACTGTATAATAGAATAAAGGATCTAATTTGAAGAAAGACAAGCACATATCTCTAAATTTTTCGAAACAACAAGCCAACAGGCATACATCAGTTCTGAGATATATATCATGAAATTCTTCCAAAGTTGTCATGTTGAATTCATTCCAAACTTTTTGAGCATGTTCATAATCATTATCAGAAATGTGTTCATCAGTAAGTTTGTTGTAGAAAAATTCTTTTGATGGTAATTCGTTTTCTTTGAATTGTTGACTACTTTTCATGTAATCATATGGATAAACATTTTTTCTACATAGCAATTGACATTGATAGTCTGTAAATCCATCATTTTTAAGAAATGGAAAATTATATCCAGTTTCCTGTTTTAGGTTTTCAACTAAATTTGCCAATGATGCATTCAAAAACTGATAGCTATCAATAAATCTTAAATTACCCAATGAGAATGAAATATAATTCTCCATATTGCTTGGAATACAGAAAATGTCTTCCTGCTTAAACAATCCAATGGCTTGACATATTATGTGAGCATCAAATCTTTTTAAATTGTGAAAAATTACTGGTATGAATTTAGGTGGTTTCCTTTGCAAATTACACCTATTACAAAGTGCATTAAAAAAATTCCCGGTGAGATGCGAATGATCTCTAACTTTTTTTACTTCTTCTGTGAATTTAACTCTACATAATGGGCAATATTTTGTATTTTGAAATATTCTCTCTTCCTCTGCACATATAACCATTTGTTTTTCATCATTTAATATAGAACGTATTTCATGTTGTTCTTCAATGAGGGTGTGAAGAAAATGTTCAACCAAGTTTTCATCAGATTTATATACATATGTTTCTTTGGTAAATGATTCATCTTCGCTACACACCCTTTTGATAGCATAACTGCAAGGGATCAAATTTGAATATGCTGTTGTTGATGTCTTATCAGGATTTGGTTTACACACGTTTATTGGTTCACTAAAACACTCAAAATCTGCATAGATACAAAACGGGATTCTAGTTTGCTTCCCATAATCTTTGAATTGTAATATTTTATCATTCTCTGAAGGAAGTGTTACTTTTTGCATTTTGTAATTTCTACAATCATACATATGTCTGATTTTAATTTCCTTAGTGGTGAACCCAAACAAACAAAATGGACAGGTATGATAGTGTCTTACCCCCTTTCTTTTAAAAGATGAATAGAGAAATCTGTCCAAATTGTTTACACATACATAATGTTTTTTTTCGTCATTAGTGAGTAAAAGTAAATTAACCAATTTCATATTTTCTGAGAAAATGTTTTTAGTGATGTGTAAAGGGAAAATTTCTTCGTCTTCATATCCAAATACATTCACAGACAAATCATTTTGTTTTTCGAATTGTTCAATCTGATTCAACTTTAATGGAAATGTTAAACCATTCAAATTCAGATTCTTTAAATAGTCAACATAATTGCTCACTCTGTTCTTAGCATGTTTTTGAGGATGTAAACTTGCCAAAACTGAATATACAAAACATAAATTGTCAGTGTTAACAATATTTACGAGTGAAGCACTATGAGCCAATTTCTTGGGTGTTGGAATGAAACTAGAACCTTCCAATGGTTTATAAACAGCAATACAAATCTCAAGAGAATTTATGATTTTTAACCTCCAACCACTACCTTTGAAAAGAAACTGAGTGAATGATTGATACATTTTCTGGAAAGCATCATCAAATTGCTCATTACATAATTCATGTACATGATAACAGGCATATATTTGACTTCTGAAATGTGTATGACATGTTTCTAATTCTTCATCGAGTTTCATCCTCATCATAACTACTTTTGAATTCAAATACCATTTTATTCCAGACTTGTTGTATAAGTTGTCCTTTAGAATTGAAAGTATCTGTGTGTAGAATTTAGAGTAAAATACTATTAAATCACTGGATTCAGTGGCATTCAGTTCCGGTTCAATTTCATACACTTTAGCCAAGCCACCAAGAGCTGATATCTTCTTACTGGTGTGGGATTCTAACATATTGTTATCTTTTTCCTGTGTATCAGATTGTCCTGAAGATGTTGAAGCAATAACTTCATCTTGTATGTTTCTCACTGATTCTGTGTTTTGGCCAGTCTTACTGCGTTTTGTTCCCAATGAATCCTTTATCTTTCGCTTCTGAATATTATGAATATTTTTCTTATGTCTTTGCAGAGTATATGAAGATTTGTAAGCCCCGGAACATATATCACAAATGTAAGTAGCACCATCATGTATAGTAGATGTATGTCTCTTAAGACTTCCATGACATGAATAACTTTTCTCACATTTATCACATTTAAACTGTTTGGTGTTCTGTGCCCCCGTTGACAAATGGGTTGTGGTCGGTTGTTGGTCATCATTCACAGTTATCTCTCTCAGATTAATTAGGAATTGTTCATCTGTAACATTTTCAACACAAGCTAAGTCCTCAGAATTAATTTCAGAATATAGCTTGTCTATAGTATTGTTCCAATCCATAACACATGAGAAAGATCTCAAATTTGAAATATGAACAAGAAACAGTTACATATTATGTCGAGTGAATTTCCCCATTGGAGATTGGAATGAAACAACAACTTAATAGCTGTACCATATTTATTTGAATTGTAGCATTGATAAGAATCAAATTAACATACATATGTTACATTGAATACAATATAATATACATTTTACATAAATTAATGATGGTATCATAATACTAAACACACATGTTACAACAAATAGAAGGTTATATACAGGCTATAGAATATAATCATGTTAAATATGGATGAATAATGAAATAATAGAACAATATACCCATGCTACAGACTAGAAATTTTCTCTCTTTGGTCCAATATAGTTTAGGTATATACCGCTTTAGCCATCCTGGAAACCAATTTGTTTCCCAATCAGATATGTTAGGTTCATCATCATAATCATGCTTCCCTCTATATGGTTTGTGATTTGTTTCTGTAGCCATTCTCAGAGAGCTGATAAGACTTATGAGTGTCTAAAGTCTATTTAAGAGTCTGATAAAATGAAGAAAAATGATGTGTACACAATTTTTATACACTATTTTAGTTTGGTCATGTGATTGCGGTGTAAATAATGACTGCTCATTGGCTATTTTTTATTTTTTATTTTTTTTTTTTTTACATTACACATTGTGTTTCAATTTCTTCCACCTTTTTTTAACCCCACTATTTTTTTTTTTGTCAATATGTGATACTTCTTGATCATTTAATGAGTTGTCAGTTGGGGTTTTTAATAAATTATCTTTATTATTATCCTGGGTTGTGTCATCAGAATAATTCATATGATGTGGTTTAATATTTGTTGCATACAAGATTTGTTTAACATTATTCATTTTTGGATTCATTATTTCTTCTCTGTTTGTGTTTTCATCTGAGATTTGCTGTAGTTGTTGCTCTTTGGTTTCTTTTTCTGCCTTCACATTCTCCATTTCTGCCCTTGATCTCTCCAAGTTAAATATAATTGTTTTCATCTTCTCATACTTTAACTTTGGAACCAATACCATCTCTTTGGCCATCAATAAAGTGATTGAGAATTAGTTGAGAAATTGTCGGTAAAATCTTCACAATTTTAGATAGTAAATTGAGTCGTACTTTATGTAATTTAGCACGAATCAGTTGTCTCAATTGTTTCTTGTATTTCTTTTACAAATGTACGAACTTTGTTGCAACAGTGATGGTTCCACCAAGAATGTTGAATACACATTCGATAATGAATTTTATATGCTTTTTGGTTATACATTTCAACACATGCTTTCGCCATACATAGGATGGTTGTCGTAAAGTTTCTAGCAATGCTTTCTGTTCCTTGGTTAGCTTCATCGTTCTGGTTAAGTCTCACTGTAAATAATTGTGTCCTCACCAGGGAAAATTTTCGATCTCAATTTATAGTCGTCTTCTCTGTTTGGATGCACATCTATTATAAGGTATCCAAACTTAATGGATGTAGCTTTATAATAGGCGCTCTTGAAAAAAGCATAATTATTAGGGAATATTTGCCGACCAAGGGTCATAACCTGTTGTTGGTCTCTGTTGTTTTTGAAAAGAGCTATATAATGACAATTAAGAGAAATACTCCTGATATATTTGCCTTTAGGGAAAATATTTTGTGATAGAATTATCGTTGTTACATTGAGATGATGTGATTCAACTAATACAAGATTCATAATTTCCTTATTGTCTGATATATCTGATAGAAGATCGTCGAGTATTATCACCTTATTTTTGGATGTGTCTTCAAACCAGCTAGCCATTTGTTCAGCAGAAGGAATTTTATGATGAAAAATTACTTTGGTTCCCAAACCATCATATAGTGGTTGGTCAGCACTATAACAGTAGTAAATAGTATCCACATGCTGTGTAAACATTCTATCTACATTTTCAATAATACTTTTTGTGAAATGTGTTTTTCCTGACTGTGTACATCCAACAACTAATATGTTTGTGGGAAAAACGAATGGAGCAGTGCTGTGTGTATTCCACCATGCTAACTCCATGACTGCTTTTATGCATTTGAACTTTCTAACTTCGTGTTCAGTCATAAATTATATCTCTATTTTGTGTTATCTCAAAATATGCTGGAAATTGGCCATATATTATGCATGCAGTAGTTTCTGGTAGTGGTTCATCAAATTGAATATCTAAACGAGTATTTGAAGTTCTTATTAAACTGGTAAAACTCTGGTTTGGATAGTTTGGTTCTGGTTTGAAGCAATATATAGTGTATCCACGTGGATAATCGTCGAGGTCAATATGGCTACCAGAGTTATTGGAAATGTCATCTTTCCATTTGAGAATGCTTGTGTAGCCAGGAATATATGTAGCTTGCTTTCCATTGAATTTCACTTTGAGTGGTGATCCATTGACTGGTATCCCATCAGAATAAATTGCAATACTGTTTGCTTTATAATTTTTAAAATTGAATGGGTTCAATGAGTAACTACCTGAAATAGCTGCACTGTTAACCAAGCCCACAACTAATTTAATGGGTTTCATTGTTTGAAATATATTATCTGAGACAAACGAAGTTTGTCCTTTACCAATTGTCATTATTTTTACATCGCTTCTTATAAATGGGTATTTTGCATTTATATTTTTCATGATTTCTGCTTGTGCAAGGACTACTGCAGGATTCAATTTAATTTTCATAGCCTTGAAGGCAATGTCTTCTATAGAAATTTTATAATCAGGTGAGGTCTCAGGAGACATCAAACAGAAACTAGATCTATTTCGATATAATTTTATTTGTACTGCCACTTGATTCAAAATATACCTATCCATCTTACATAAATCATGATTCAGTGGACCTTCCATTTCAAAAAAATTACTTTCTTTAGTAAGTTTTAATCTTTCGTAGAGTCCTGTGTTACCTGACACTGGATCAGTCTCATCCATTGAGCCAGCAGTATCTTTATGAAATAGTTGGGCTTGTAGTGTTGACTGTTGAGCTTCTATGCCATAGTTCAACAATGCATTAAAAATGGATTTATATGGGTAATAACCATTTCCTGGAATAATATTGTTACCTTGTAGAGAAATATCCACTTGACTAAATAATGAGTGGAGAAAATTATTTATAGGTGCAACAGTCTCTTCTTTTGGAACATTAGATCCATCAGCTTTCACAATTTTCAGTTTGATGTAGAGAAGTGAATTCTTCAAGTCAAGATAATCTAGTCCATTTTGAGTAGATATTGATAATTCCACTGGACCATCTCCAGTTATTTGTGACACGGGTCTACACTCATGCACATAAATTTGATCTACGGCGGTTTGTGTTTTTGGTATTGTGAAGATCGATAACTCTTTGGGTCCACCTTCATGGAAGACTGATTTGTCTAGCATAGCCATACTTGTTTTAATTTGTGAATATGTCTTCAGTGTTCACTTTATTTTTTCTGGATTTTTTACTTTTGGTCGATTTCGTTTTTTTTTTTACGTACTGTTTTCGTTTCTTTGAATGGTTTGTTGTGGTAGAGCTTGATTGTGTTTCTCTTTTCAGTTCATCTTTCACTTGTTCTATTGTCTGTTTCATCGGAGATGTTAGCTTGAGTTCAATCTTATTACAGGCAGATGCTTTTGCTTGTTTCACCCTCTTAATATCCTGGAAATTTGATTTGTGTTGTCTCTGCACTTGGGTTTTATATTGCTCTATCCAGACTGTGGCGTCTGGTATGTATATGGTTCTGTTCATTGTGGTATTTTACGAAAATGAAACACAATTGATACTGGTTCTGTGAGAAATGTTGCTGGTTTATCAAGGTGATCATATATGTACACATTGATGGATGACAGTTCGCTAACTCTGACTTTTATGAATGGGTTGTTAGCGCTTTGTAAACTCCATGGTGATGTGTAACTAGTTGAAGTAATTTTTCCTATTATTGGTTTTTGTTCAGCTCTGTGATAAGAAGAATGTATAATATCTATGTGTATAAATAATTCCCGGAATTTATATTCTTTTATCTTTTTCCTGTCTGTACATAGATATGTGAATTCTTCCATGCTTACTTCCCATTGTCCATGTATAATTATCGGATTTTTGGTATCTATGGTAAATTTGTATGGTTTATTGTTGGGATAGGTATCATTATAATCATCACTACTAGAATATATGAAAATATCCATTATTTGTTTTTGTTTTTTTTTTTAATGTTTTTTTTTTTTTATGTGTTTATAGATTTTATTTCACTTTCTGGAATCCACTCATTGAATCGAGAATCCCAACCTCTGAATTTCACCAGCCACTGAACTTTGTGATTCACTACACGCTTCTTTATCCTTTTTTCAATCAACCAAAGGCTATTAACATCCTTCTCAACTAGCTGTAATTCATTCTCATAAAACCAACCTTGAATTGCTACATCCAGATAATCTCTGAGTTGATATAATGGTATATCAAGGGAATGAAATTTGTTATCTACTTTGAATATTTCCTCAGTCCATTGCTCTTGGTATGATCTACGGAAAATATGTTTTGTGTATGTGATCCTTACTAGATCATTTTTATTGAATTTATACTTAATTTTATTTGAATATTCCTTTTTTTTTATATATCGAGATACCCACAGTTTGCCCTGGTTAGCTTCATTGACTTGATTGGGTGATATATAATCCAAGGTTCTATGTGGTGTTGAATTATATCTATCTTTAAGTTTTTCCAAAATATCAATAAATTTATAAGTTTGATTTTTATGGAAATATTGAAACATAATTCTCTTGATAGTTTTGTTAACTCTTTCTGCGACAGTTGCGTGAGTTTCATTATGTACAGGGAACAAATGTATATTAATTCCTTCAAGAAATGCTGTTAGTTTTTTATTAATAAATTCCTTTCCAAAATCTGAGCGAATTTTTTTTGGTCTCTTGGTAGTTGCATTAAATATATTTTTTATACCATCAATAACAGCTGCTGCAGACTTGTTTTTCAAAGGCTGTAACCATAGGAATTTGGAGAATACATCTATAACAACTAATAAATATTGTGTACCATTATTATATTTCTTCAAATTTTGAACAGATAGCAAGTCCATATCCCAAAGATCCCCAATACCAGAAACAATCAGATTCAGTCTTTTAAATTTCCTATCCACTTGAGTGTGTAGAGTATGACTGTCTTGTTTTCTCAACCATTTTGCTATGTATTCTCGAGAGTAGTGGTAAAATCCATTATTTTTCAAAGCTGAATGTAACTTTGTTATTCCAGAAAATGATCCAGGATTTCCAATATTGTAATAATATGAATGTATGAACTCTTCTTTTGTGGAATTTGATGTATCTTCAGCCATAGTGTTGTTAATTAATTTTTTTTATTGTCCATCAAATAGTAGACAATGAATCTTGTCAGCAAAGGTCACTGTTCAACATTGGTGTGGTGTCCAAGTATGATTGAAGATATAAAATACTTAATTTCATATCACACATTAACTTGAAAATATCTGCATCTATAAAACAAGTCTTTGCGCCTTTTTTAAGAATGAACTGTTTCTTGCCTTGTCTGATTGTTATAGATGTTTTTGAATCCAGTGTTAACACAATTGTTCCGTTGTTTTGGAATTTAACATCAAATTTGTTGTCAACAAGTAATTTTCTTTGATCCAATTGTGCTTGTTCCATAACTCAATGTAATTTATAACTTAAATTTTATGTGTTTTCTCTTACAGGAGGGGCTGAAATGATGGGATTTATATACTTCCAACAAGATTGTGATTGGTTGCAGCTGTTATGATACACCATTATATTATTTCAAGATTAAATACATATTAATTTGAAATTATTGTGTGCAAATTATTCCCTTTAATATTTCCTGTTTGGATTGTAAGTTAGTATTGATATACATGTATGTGAATATCTCATAAAGATTCATCATGTTGTTTGGTGAACAAAATGTTTAATATGACATTCCAAACAAATCAAACAACATGGTGAATCTTTATGAGATATTCACATACATGTTCCAACATTTTACACCAAGTTGGATTTGTGGTTATATCTTAATCTATATGCAAATATATTCCAAATATGAATATCATAACAGACCAGTATGTTACAAGATAAGAAAATATATATATATATATATATATATATATATATATATAGATATATATGAAACTCTTTTGAACTATAAATATGTTCCATCCGATATGATCAAATGTAACGATATGATCAAATGTAACCGCTGTTGTTTACAAACTCTTGGAATTATGCAAATGTTCCATCTGATATGATCAAATGTATCCGCTGTTGTTTACAAACTCATGGAATTATGCAAATGTTCCATCTGATACGATCAATGTAATCGCTGTGTTTGCAACATGTGGTTAGGTTGTAAAAGCCGTGTTGCAGTGTTATAACTTACAATACTACTGCGTGATGCAGTGACAGTGGCCTGCTCTTGCACATGTCCAGAAGAAGAATTGAGAAGTTTGATCTACGATAGTAAGGGGTCTGTAGTACTGTACATGTAGTCATAGACTCATACTGATAGTGATAAGCCTGCTGTACAATGATACTACTTTTGCTGTTTTACTGGTCTTAACTGAGTACTGTGTCAATGTGACATTGTTAATTCAGTTCCACTCTAATGTACATTAACTGGCAATGATACATCACTATTAAAGGCAGCGGTAATCCCTGCATACCATCAAAATTAAAACACACTGCAGATGAATGTTTATACATGTACTGTGCAGTCGAGATCACCTGGACCTTGTTACAATTTACAAATATTTAAGGATTATACTAATGTCAATTTGATGAGTAGATGCGTGACTGATAAAAGAATTAGAGACTCCATATTTACTCGAAAGATAACAGTATACGATGCCATACAGTTGTTCCATAACACATTTGGTGGATAACAGTAAAACTAATGAAAATGATGAAAGCCAGACTCAACATCAAGACTACATGTGCATGCATAAGTGATGGTTCAATGATTTTGACTCCATCAGATGATATTTAGGCGACACCAATTTTTAAGTCTGGTTTACGATAATGTGGGGAGAAAAAAAAGTAGATGCAGGAGGGAAAAAAATAAAAATTAAAAAGATTGTCCCCCCCATTTATATCAAGTAAATCGTGGAATTTTACATAAATTTTACAAAAATTGTGAAAAAATGTTTTTGAATGAAATTCTGAACCAAAATACATGAAAATATGGATCTGTAAATGATCATAAGCAGAACCGGATGCGACAGCACATGAAAATCAGTACGCGTGTAAAATATTTTGGGAGAAAAAAGTTTTATTTTTTTCATGAAATTGACAAAAAGTTGTAATAGGTGTTCGTAAACCAGACATAAACATTGGTGTCGCCTTAGGCTCATGTTAACACAGGTTCACATATTCTCAAAATAATTGTCTCCCTCAATTAACAGTGATTTACGATCGGTCTTGTTGGCTCATAATATAAATTAAGAAATTGGCCATGTGTTCGTTCCTTGCGTAATATTTTTTTTAGTACAAACGTCCTCATTGATTGTGTCCCTCGACTCATCATGTAATTGGTCAAGTCACTTACATGTATGTACATGTACAGAGAACTCACAAATGTCTTGGAAAAGCGACCACATGTTCGAATCTACTTTGCGATTTTGGAGCTACGCATTTGTAAATGCATCCATATTTTAATACATTTACCTTGATTTATTCACAAACAAATATCTTGATGCAGGCCTTAAAATCCATCAGATTGTTTGCAATAATCAAAATGTTAGTGTTTCATTTTCTACAGGGAATCAAGACTTTTTACTAGAATCAAAATGAATCATGATTCTGATTATAAAACAATTAATGTCAACAGTGTTTATTTATGTTTATTCCATTTTGAATGGAAAACTACGTCATGAATGTCCTATTCCGAACATAGATGTACACCAGGAGTGGGAAAATAACACAGAATTATTCAGATGTGAATTTAAATTAAACAAAATTAAAACTAAAATTGCAAAATACACTATATACTATCGTATCGTTATTTCGGTGTTCATACTAGTATACTTTTTCGGAGCAATGATCGGTAATTTCAATGCGACTGCAATTATTCTCAATGCAGTGCATTTAATTTAAATGCGGTCGTTAAGGCATTTACAAAGTGGCGTGACACAATGCACCCTCAATGCATTTTAAATGCAACAACCACATTTCATTGAACCACGTTGTAAAGGACATTTATTTTTAGAATATGTGTATATAACCACAAGAATAAAGAACAAATCAACTGTTTTTATCATTTGTAAACCTCTGATGTTTCCCATACAGTATACATTTGTATATTATAAACCATGTTACAGTAATTCTAGAGCTAATTAATCGACTCCTTAACTACAGCAGAATTATGGGTAACTTTTCAGGATTTAGTCCGAAATATGGCTTGTTGCCATTCATCGGAAAGCTCTCACCGAGAGCTTTCCGATGATTGGCATCATGCCATATTTCCGACTAAATCCTGAAACGTAACCCATAATTCTGCTGTAGTTAAAGAGTCGATTAATTAGAGCATTACTGTATATCGTCTATAACTGTTTATTCAACATCACGTGCTGCAATCCATAAATGCGGTTCCGATTTCGATGTCCGGTTCAGAATTATTATCATCTGGTTCGATAGCAGAAATACGCTGTTTCGAATGTCATACCGTACAAGTTTTACGAGTTGCTCTAGCTCAAGAATGGATAAATTTCAAAACCTGATTTTTGGCGCATTAGTTAGAATTATATTTTTGCACAAGAACACACCACAAATATCGAACAGGACATCAAAAGCAGAACCGGATTGTATCGAATGCATAAACATAAGAAGTTGGTCACTGACCGACATTTGCTATTGCAGAAGAAAATAAACAAATTCTCTGGTGTGGTTTATAGGACTATGCGATGCCGACTTAAAAATAAAAATTCACATAAACATTGCATTTTGCTATATCATTGTACTCGGACTGTATTGCAATGTAATATATCAGTACATGTACCGGTATACTGTGTGCACATTATATACATGTAGGCCTACTTTCACTTTAGTATGTGTCATAAAAGACTCATGTTGTTAAATTGAAAAAAACGTTTGTAAAAACAGAGAGAATACATGTACATGTGCTGGTACGATATACCTCTTTGTGTACTGTACTACCGGTACTATTCATGTCCTACAATACAATAAGAGAAAAATTAATTGATTCTGCTGCCCATGTGCCACAGGCCTCAAACACGCCAAACAAGTATCTGTAGCCAGGCCCACCAATACCAGGCTACTAGTAAATGAAGTACTGAAAGTGTCACACCATTAATCGAGCCCAATCTTAGAACGATTCGTCCTGTGCCGTATTTGGTAGATAAGCTCTGATAGACATACTTGATACTAGTACATGTACATGGACTGTAAAAACAGAGACTTTTAATTTGAATGGGGATAAAGTGTTTGCTTGAGAATGCTCAATAGTTTTGTTTGTCGATATGTCATTGAACTGCCAATATACCGTTAAGAAGAAAATGTGGGCGCTATAAGACAGTAATGTTTGCAACAGCGATGTTGTCGATTAATCAAAATACCGTAAATACTATGAGGCATTGCAGCGGTCGGCGGCATTGTAATTGAATGTGGTTGAACAGTCAAATACCGGTGGTCAATCTTGTGGGGTCATTTAATTAGGACATAGCTATATTTATGTTAAACTAGTCTCTTGTGTAGTTTAGGTTATTATTAATAAGATATTTAATGAATGTTTGGGATGTATGGTAGCATTCTTACCTTGATCAACATATGCCAAGCACAACGCTGGTCATCATATCATCACCACTGTGGGCAGTAAACCCGCGGGCATCAGTAAACCGCTCATCGGGCTATAACAATTAGCGTTTTCCATACCAGGGCTAGCCTAATCAGTTAAAATTAGTCAATTTAGAGGTTATACCAACCAGTGGAAGACGTACATGTATATTCAGTTATCAGTTTTCGAGCAAAACACCCATCTTAGTCGAGCGGACTTAGAATATCGGGGTAAACTTAAATTTCATTCAGCAAAACTTTCACGGCAGAATATAAAAATAGTACATTATAATCACTTACAGTACATGTACATGTAGCCCAGGTGCATTGCTAGCTATATACTACCAAAACTTTTGGTCGGTTTCTCGATGCCTGACTCTTGTAAACGCTTGAACGGGTATATAGTACATGTATGTGAATTCAAGATCTTATTAGTGACACAACACTTCACAAGAGGCTAGACATACATTTATAACTACAGTAATGCTCTAATTAATCGACCCCTTAATCACAGCAGAATTATGGGTAACTCGGGGAGAGCTTTCCGATGAATGGCAACAAGCCATATTTCCGACTAAATCCGGAAAAGTTACACATAATTCTGCTGTGGTTAAGGGGTCGATTACTTAGGGCATTACAGTATCTGTTTTAGTGCACATCAACTTTATTTGTTGTCGTTCCTCTTGTAATTTGTATTTGGTTGTGTTCGCCATTTCGATGGACAACTACATGTACTGACATCAAATGACTGAAATGAGTCAAAATTTAGCAGTGCAGCCAATTATATAGATAAACAGAATTAAATAGCATCCCATTTCCAAATGAGCATAAATGATAAAACAAAATACAGTTGATCTTCTTTATCATACCACTGAGTTACCGGGGTAAGTGATGTTTTGATATTTTTGTTTGGGCACCTAATAAATATTCTAAGTTTGGCAAAACCGTCTGCATACAAAGTTTATCTGACCGTGATGAATAAAACCTATAAATGGGATCATATACATGTATGTTATATATCATTACATGATTATTTTAAAACACATACCCGTTTGGAAAACAAACTATTTTACCACTGGCCAAGTGGTCCTGCTAATATGCTATAATGCTGGTGGTCCTGCTGAATTGCTATGATGCGGGTAGCGCAATTCATAGCAATTCAGCAGGACCCAATCGCATCATAGCACATTAGCAGGAACACTTGAACAGGGGTATATTTACAATGTCAAATCGAATGGGCATCTTTTAACAATATTTTTGAACAATTTCCTAGAAGTGTTCTAAAATTGAGAACTGAATTTATATTTTTTTTTATGAGGTTTCGATTGAAAAATTTCTAACTTAGCTCATCAGGATTAACATACTACCAGTATGTTTCGTTATATTTTTCTGTAATCGACACCTGCTGAGGTGGGGAAATATCATCCATTGTCGCACAGCTATATTTTCTTTCCCAACAAAGTCCATAGAACATACATGTAAAATTACAGCTATGATTTAATTAATCAACTCGCCTTATAAAGGTTGACCACCGGGTATTACTGTAGTATCAGGCGTGTTCGTGCGATCAACCGCAGTCAGTTATACCGCCGCAGAATGTGGTCCACCTCACATTTGCAGTTAGGCTGTATTTTTCATGCGATGTTTATATGAATTTTTTTTTAAAGTTGACATTGTAACCACACCAGAATTTTTTTTTAATGTTTCAAAATGTCTAGATAGAATTCAGAATTTTTGTGGTAAAAACATATTACTGTGGTAAGATTACCAGCGGATACCACATGTCAACAGGGACGGCATGCTCTAATTAATTATCAGGTTTAACATGTTTATACTGGATACAGTTCATTTTAAAGGTACTCAATCCGGTTCGATGATCCCCATATAATCCGATTCCAACAACAACAGCAACATCATACATTCGTATTTAGAAAGGCTGCTTCAGTTACGGTTTCAGAATTGATTAATTGATATAAAATAATACTAACCACTGTCAACTATAGTACAAAATTGCCTGACATATGTTATTTATCAACATGTTGTGCTACAAAACTTGGCCTTATTATCAACAGAAAGCCTCTTGATTTTAGAGATATCCATCTTCATCTGAAATTTGGTCCGAGACCGTGGGCCACTATTAATTCTTGATCGTGAAATATAGTATATTTCAAAAATTGATATCTAATAACTCTTGAACTTTGATAGGTGGGTTCCTCGACTCGTACCAAATATATTTTACCCACAAGTCCAAATAAATAGTAATGTGCGAGCGTTAATTCGGGGGCCCTTAATCGGATTATGCATCTTTAAATTCAAATACAGTTTAAAGATGCATAATCCGATTAAGTGCCCCTCAATTACTATTTACATGTATATGGATTCGGGGGGTAAAACATATTTTAATCAAGTCGATGGACCCACCTACATGTATCAAAGCTCAGAGTTATTAGATATCGATTTATGAAATTTTAATATTTATCACCATCGAGACTTAATAGTGGCCCAGACGGTCTCAGACCAAATTGCGGATGAAGATTGATAACTGTAAAATCAAGAGGATTTGTGTTGATAATAAGGCCAAACTTCGTCGAACAGCATGTTGATAAATATAACATATCGGGCAATGTTATACTATACATGTAGTTGACAGTGGTTAGCATTATTTTTGGGCAATTAATCGATTCTGATAACTGAAGCAGCATTTCTAAAAAAATATGTTATTGGAATCTGATTATATGGGCACCATCGAATCTGATTGAGCACCTTTATTAGTAAGCTATATGAGTTAAATACACATAAGGCGACACCAATTTTTAAGTCCGGTTTACGAACACCTCCTACAACTTTTTTTCCATTTCATGAAAAAAGTTTTTAAAATTTACACGCGTACTGATTTTCATGTGCTGTCGCATCCGGTTCTGCTTATGATCATTTACAGATGCATATTTTCATGTATTTCATGACAAGAAATGTCTTGTTTGGTTCAGAATTTCATTGGAAAAAACATTTTCTCACAATTTTTGTAAAATTTATGTCAAATTTAAAGATTTACTTGATATAAATTGGGGGGACAATTTTTTTTATTTTTATTTTTTTCCCTCCTGCATCTACTTTTTTTTCTCCCCACATCAGCCCACATGTTCGTAAACCAGACTTAAAAATTGGTGTCGCCTAATAGACATTTAAACTTTGAAAATTGCAGGTTTTGCTCTAAATTTACACATTCCCATCTTAAAAAAATTACTTGATTTCCTGTATCGCAATACACATGATATCATGATATGTGTATCATTGATAGTGTATCCCAATACAGTGCATGGATTCGCTATGAATCATTACAGTCCCACAAAAAATGGGAACTGCAGTTATCTCTCAGTGATTTTAACTCAATAACCACATAGTAAATTGGAAGTTTTCCATTGGGTGTTGTCGATTAGTCTACTTAGACTTGATTTTTTACTGTCGATTAGTCAACTATGAAAAACCCAAGCCATTTCAACACTAATGCAGTATCTGCTGGTATTAAATCTTACTGCAGTAATATTTTTGTTGTAACCAAGTGAATTACCGCAGTGTTTCAACCGCGGTACACCGCATTAATTTTTCTCATGACCGCCTTTCAGCCAGATCATTCTTTACAGTACTTACCATGTACATGTACCATATGTTCTATTTGGGGATAGACCATGATATGTCGCTTTGTGGGTTTAGTTTATAGAATTGGTGCAGTTGCACACTGCATCACTGCCTAATTCATTGAAAATGGAGGTCTCTTAATACAATTACATGTGTATAGTTTCTCAGTGCAATTTGGATTTTTTGGATGAAAACCAAAACTCGATAAGTCCATACAATGGGGACAATTTGATTGATATTTAAAGCATAAATATAGCTTGGATCAATTCATAGGGTCACAGAACCATTACCGCAATTATGTACATTATTACATGTACATGTACCTCAATCATATTTATGATGATTCAATGACAGTGCGTTAGACCGAGTGGTCGTTACTAGTAGTCCGATGTGTTCGATTGTCAAGAAGTTCAACAGTTTGAGGGTTCAATAGTCCAAAGGTCCAATGGTACCCGAGTTGAGATTATCAATTACTGTCGTACAAAGTTATTTACTTGAGACATAACATGTATTGTCGATATACATGTACACAATGAATGTTTTATCCAATTGATATTTTACGAATAAATCTACTCACAAGCCCCTGGAGACAAATGCAATAATACCAATATGGACTATACCAGTGACTGGTATACTCACCGTATAGTCTATATTGGTATTTCAGTTTTTTCCCCAGGGGCATGTGTATGTAGATGTACTGATAGATGCTTCGGGGAAGATATTTTGTGTATAGTTGGGTGTCTACTATGTTACCTACATGTAACTGTCACTATAAACTGGGCATGAAGATTACAACTCGGGATACTATTATTATTGCGGCCTCATTGCAAATGGGGCCCTCTTGGACGGTCTTCGTACATTTACATGTACTGGTACATGTGTATAGTCCTTCGTTGCAATTTGGATGAAAAATCAGTGTCGATACAATTGGAACAATTTGAATGACATTTACTAGTAAAGCAGAAAAATTACTTGGACCAATTCCTGAGGTCACATACTCATTAACTCAATTATGTACAGTGCATTAGTCAGAGTGTTCATTACTAGTAGTTCAATGGGTTCGATTGTCAGGAAGTTCAATAGTTTGAGGGTTCAAATGATCCAAGGTTCAATTGATTGTACCTGGGTGTGAAAGTATCGATTGTGTTTTACAACACATTACTTTAGTCAGTTATATACATGTATGGTAATAGTATACCCTCATACAAAATAAATTACCCGAGACATAACATGTGTTACCCATGAAAATATACACAAATTAATGCAATATTTATGCAATTGATAGTTTACGCATACATGTACTGATGCTTTGGGGGAGATATTTTGTGTGTAAATGGGTGGCTATAATTATACCTGACCTTGACTGCCTCGCTGGGCATGAAGATTACACATTTTGAGACAATGTACACTCTATAATAACCAAACACCCAGGTTATCAGACTCTCGGACTAATGCACAGTACTCATGATTTCCGCTTGGATCTCACATATTTAAAGATAAAAAAATTGTTAGGTGAATCAGCTACATGTACTTGTACAGGTACATGTACTTGTAAATAAAGTAAATTGAAAACATTGATGCACAATTTTCAGGTGGCACGCATGATTCATACCCCTCTGCTAATTTGGTAGTCGGGATTCATTTGCGCAGTTTAAACGGTATTCCGGTATTCCGGATTCAACAAAAATGCTGGTTCGCAGCTTTTCTAGCACAAAATTAATTTTGTTTTACTATTTTCCAGCCCAAATGACATTTATGATGTAATTGTACCCCGAATTTTTTTTCTTCGGGGGACTATTAAAATAGCCAGTGACCGTGCGTCCGTCCGTGCGTCCGGAAATGGTTTCCAGATGATAACTTTAGTTTCGGTTATTAGATCAAAAGCAAATTTGGTATGTGAGTATATCAGAACAAAATAAAGATCAAGTTCGAATATGGGTTTGCGCCGCCCATTTTTGCGAGAGTTATGGACCTTTTTCAACTTAGAATCTTGTAATTTTCTGGTTTCCGGATGATAACTTCAGTTTGTGTGATCATATCTGAACCAAATGTGGTATGTGAGTTTATCAGCCCTATATACAGGTCAAGTTCGAATATGGGTTTGCTCCGCCCATTTTTGCGAGAGTTATGGCCCTTTTCCGACTTAGAATCGTGTTAATTTCTGGTTTCCGGATCATAATTTTAGTTTGTGTGATCATATCTGAATCAAATTTAGTATGATAGTTTATTATCCACAATTTCATGGGACACTGGTTGGATTGTTCTGAAATGTAGTATCGGATTCAGGTCCTTGATATTTTTTTCAGACAAGCTGATGCCCCAATGAAGCCACTTTTTCGGTGGACACTGTGGCCGGGCGGCATTTTATTCAATCTATTATCTATAGGTATGTAGAAGTTATGGATACAACTTCAGCAAATACTAGTACACGTATAAGAAAACTATATTATTAGTGTAATATTAGTTTTCATTCAATATTTTCTTACTTGTAACTGGTACGCATGATTCAACCTTTTACATTAACTGGTATTGGGGTGGGGGTGACACCTTCCATACTGGTGTATTCAATTGTGACTGGCCTTTATGAGGGTGTTACCCCCCTACCACCCATGAATACTGAATACCAGTTCACAGTTTTCTCACATTTGCTGAAATAGTATCCAAAACATCAACATATCAAGAGGTATTAGACTGAAATAGATAAAAATATATCACTTGGGTCTGTTTAGGCAGGAAAATACTCAAAATTTGTATTATTTTCTGCTATTGTATCTGCATACTAGCCTTTTTGCTGAATCATGAATGCCGGTTATATTGCCGTGTGAAATCCTAGTACCAGATAATATTGGGTATGTATATAGCATACCACCTGAAAATGGCCTGAATATCGCATACCAATTACCAAAGCGGGGTTGGGGTGTGTGCCACCCTCCTTGATCATAGTCTGTATTCTACAGGGTATGTTAACTGTTTGGTGTAAACAATATTTATTTCTACCCTCAATTAATATATGTATACATGAAATAAGACATTGAACAATATGAGTTAAATTAATGACAGGTTAGAAGAAAAGGAGGGTGAAGAGGATCTAACAACAAGCGGGTCACCGCTTATTTGGTGTTAACTGTTTCGAGTTTGTGCAATTAATGTGATTGTTTAATCTCTACCATCTGAAATCTATTTATAGCATATTTTGCTATCTGATCAAATGCTACTGATAATATGACCATACGTAAACGTAATAAAGCCCACGTAGATTAAATCTATATGGCAGTTTGCGATCCAAAATACATTTATAGCGCCCGCTCTCCCGCGGAAGCGAAGCGACCTAGGGTACACGTATGCGAATATGAGATATACTAATCGACTTTTTCAGCCCAATCTTAAAATAGATTGAACTTACCTAAAATAGATAATTTATTCATAACTCAAGGGTCAGCCGAGTCCAAAATTATTGTTGGCGACGGCCGCCATTTTGTATTGATTAATACCACCTCGAAATGTGTAATTGGGCAAAATGCTCCAGGGCAAAAATAAAAAACTTTGTTCCGGCAAATGTTAGCTATACTTCATCATATGTAGGAACAACATGCTCCTAAAGCCAAAGATATTTAAAAAAAATTAATGTAAATTAAACCAAAGCTCTGGTTAACAAAAAAATATTGCATGAAAAAGTTTTGTTTACATATTTTATAAAATTATTAAAAATATTTGCCCCGAAAGAGGAATATAGGGGCCTTACTGGCCGTTTAGATATTATCTTCCATTTTCTAACGGTATTTTCGCCTAAAAGATTGATGAATTATTCTCAAAATTCAAGGCCGACAAAGTGAAACTATAAGTTCCGATTGAAAGATCGCAGAGTCCTTTTAAGATAACTTTTTGGAAAACCAGTAAAGGCGTCATGACATCAAGACGTGCATCATAACGTCACACCCTACATCGGCGCGCAAACCTCCAGACACTGAGGACTGCGCCGATGGCCAGACAGCTGAGACACGTATTACCATAGACGAAGGAAGGATAGATACGTCACTCGACGTCATTTGATGGGCCAATCGGTAACGCACTCCGATTCTGTCCGCCATTGCTAAAGGTAGTTCAACTCCGATTGTTCTAATCAAAACAGTGCTTTCTCATTGCAATAAAAAGAGAAAACTCTGGCGTCTATTGCAGCTGAATTAATAATAATTGTACACCAACTGTCATGAATTATCAGAATCTCACGTTTCCAACGGTGTCCGTTGGGGAGTCAGAAAGGTGAGTTTTCATGCCGTTTGAGCAGGGGGTCTCCAATTTTTTCCGAACACTAAGCGGGGTTGTGTGGGTGGTTCGGCAGCCCGGCTTACACATTTTTTCCTGGCCCTGTAATTTTTTTCCTAGAGTAATTTTTCTTCAAAATAATGGGACAAAAGGCTTTAAGAATGCTTCTATTATGTAATAGGTATTCACTTAACTCTTGGTTGGGGGTTTGAGTTCACCATAAGTTAATAATGATGGATGACACCAAGGGGTAATAAAAAGGTCAGTTGCTAAATGTTTTCATCAAGGATCTATCAATGCACTGGCACATTGACATGGAAAGGCTCAGATTTAAATAGTTCTATTACAATCATTTATTCAACCCGATATAAATGAAAACAAATAACACAATAATAGATTCTTTAAATAACTGTAAACTCTTCACTGAACTCTTCAAATAAAACTAAACAATTCAAAAAACCATAATAAAATAAAACAAAGGTGTTAAAACAAACTGACCTATTTCAATGATATTTAGTATATGGGCCTAAGATCACATCTAGATGGGAGATGTCAAATTTGAATGACTTTTTTATGAAAAATATGGCCGCTGGCAGCCATCTTGGATTTTAGTCTTTGCATCACTAAATCCTTTAACACACCCAACAGAGCTTATCCCTCATCCGAACATCACCAAGTTACCAACCTTCGTATGGATCTTCGGTGTGACCTCTCGATGGGTGCCTTCCATTTTTTCCCGAATTTTGTAAAAAAAAAATTAAAAAAATGGCTGCCAGTGGCCATCTTTGATTTTACTCTTTGTGTTACCAAATACTTTAGCACACCTTACAGGTCACTTTTCTCATCCAATCATCACCAAACTTCATATGGATCTTCATAGTGACCTCTAGATGGGAGCCTCCATTCCCCCCAAATGTTTTTAAAACAAACATGGCCATCTTGGATTTCAAATGTCAATCCATCCGCATACCCTACAGTCCACATTTAATGGAGAATTGTTTTGAAACTTTAGTCTTGCTGGTAAATAAAAAGTAGGAATGCTTCTATAATGATACAGCACATTGATCGGATAAGATCAGGAAAACTGAGTAAAATAGTCGTTTGAATCAGTTTGGAGGGGGTGGGTCCCTATCCCAGAATCGGAAAAAATAAAAATTAGGGGGTGGGGGGTACCCAGAGGACGGAAGAAATAAAAAAGCGCCTAGTGTCCGGAAATTTTTTCCTGACCACCCCCTGGTTTGAGACCATTTTTGTAATAAACAACACGACATTCTGGATTCTATTTTTGTCATTTTCACCTGGATGAAGACTGAAGTTATGTTAGTAACGACTTTCAAAATGAAATTAATTTAATAGATCTCACCATTCATGATTGCATTGGTAATTTGAATATCATGTACACCGGGTACCGACCCAAACGTGTTTTACGGAAGAAATATTTCAATGACAGCTGTCATATTTCAAGAATTCCATGTGGCTGCCAGGTGTGATCAGGTGTACTACAGCAATAATTTAGAAGTGAACAGTCAAAACAATTCACCAATTTGGCAGTTTACATGTCCTACCCCTAGATTCTAATTGTAGTGATCATACTATTCATAGTTTGACTTATTTTCATGTCCACTTTTTGTAATATATAACATTTGTTGATAAACATATTTTTCATAATGATAATCATAATTCATGTGTCTTTTGATCATTAGACTCACATAGTATACATTCATAATGTTAATAAATGACATTGAGACTGCGTGGGCAATAATTATAATGTATACAAGTACTGGCCAGCTATGTTGAAATATAATATCATTAGCCTTATTTATTATTATATTAGCAATAGCACTATGTTTGTATAATTTATACTGCTATCATAAAGATGTATGAACAACTGAATCTACAATACTGTTAAACGAAAAAATGTGTTTCCAAAAATGTGTTTCCAAAAATATCTTGACCTTTGACACGCTCTTTGAACTCTTGGTCTCGTCTTTCCGAGCCACATATGCAGCGATATGATAATCGCGTTTATCTTAACCAATCAGAATTAACGTTGCTCACATACGGTTGTTGGGCATGTAATGCTATTCAAACAACTGAATCGCCACCTCGGATTCTTATTTTCACGAATTACCACACACGAGATGGACGAGAAAAATCTGCTTACATTATCATTAATGATATACAAGGTGAGTACATGTACATTCTCAGTATCGGATGTATCATACGCCTTCATTCAAAGTCTAACTTCTAACTGTTAAAACTTAAGTCGCGGCACTCTCGCTGACTGAGTCAGACTCCGAGTCCGAGTCACTCAGCTTACTCAGTTACCAATTGAGTCTATCATCACCCAGGCAATACACTTCGAAATTTAATTTTAAACGAATCAATTAACTATCTCATTCTGTCTGTGATTATGTGTACAATGAAAAGATTAATTTACTACACAAAGTATTGTAAAGGGTTCCAGTCAACGAAACCAGATTTTTTGGAGACCAAGCGGAAACCGATTGAATCGATTCGAAACTGACACACGAAGATGGTAAAATAGTAAAATGGATTTCACCGTGCTAATGCAGTTGGGATTGTATCACATAACACACTCACACTGGCCTGCACTTGTACACTACAGTCTAAAGTAAGGACATGTTATTGACAGTTGAAACTTGAGAAAAAAGTTCTGGTAAATTGATTCAATGATTGACAACATTTGCTAAAATTGCAATGCCAAATGGCACATCATTTTCACCTACATGGTGATGCACTTAGAGTTAAACACGATAAAGCGTGCCGCACATGATGTGATAAGTATCGTAAGACAAATATTGGGCACCGGTTACTTGTCAATTGTAGGCCTATCGTGTGCCGTGGAAAATCGTATAACATTTTGTCAGCCACTTAAGGCATCAAATAATTGTGATTTCCTACGATCGAGTTGTGCGATTTATTCGAAGTACTTAGCCAATCAAATTCAACTCTTAATATAACCATCCGGTGATCACATGTTTCATTTCGCAACATAATGGCATCCATGTGTCAGAGTAGCGGGATAGTTTGGACAGCGGAAACATTCATGCCTGCAATATAACTACATTTGAATACAAAACAAAACAGGTGGACTGGACATCAGCAAATTGGTGTCTACATGTATATTTATAATATTCAACTGATTGTGAATTTGTGTGGGGAATTAAAAAAGGTGTAGCTTGAAATGACATTGTCAGTGCCAGTGATTTCAGACGTTGATACAAAATAATACCTCTCACCCTAAGTTGCTCACTGTAATGCTTAACGCACCATGCCAATTGGTAAAATATTGTTTTTATGATAGTCAATTCTATCTACATGTACAATAGCTACATGTACATGCACATGTAGCTATAATAAACTAGGGCTTACTAGTCTGTATAACTAAAAACACTTGTAATATTAATATTTATTGGAAATTTGTATTAAATATCTGTGATAAATACACATAATTATAGACTTATACCTATAGCCCATACTTCGTTAATAATAACCCATTGCATTACTAGTAACAATCAAGTAAACAACCAGATCGTATGATTTGATCGCATTGTGTGCGGTGGTCTACCATGATACAGAAGTCGCAAGACTAAAATAGGACTGTGTGCGCACACCGATCCTATTATCGCAAGGGTATGCGACAAATATCGTGCAACAAATATCGCTTCATGATTGTGCCGCCGCTAAAGGCCAAAGGGTAATACCATATTGGAAACTAAACTTCTATCTTGGATTCCGCTATTATAGTTTCATCCTAATAATACCTTGCTTGTATTTAAATTTGCGCAATATTTTGATATTACCAGTAATTAATATTTTTGCTCAGTTTTAAATTTGCAAATGCATGCAACTACAGATTGTGCCTGAACGTTTCATTTATTGGTATTTTCGAATAAGATTGTTGTGTCTGTAGCTAAATAGCTAAAATTTACCATCTTTTATGTTGTTGTTGATTGTTGTTGAAACTTGTATTCTATTTAATAGTATTATCACTAACTGCATTGATGCAAGGTCTCTGGTGCTTGAAGAAATATCTATTCACTCGGTGCGTTCACTCAGTTACTGGCCCAGGCTGGGCATTATAAATTTGTATAATGCTCAATGCTGATAATCCAAAAGCATATTAGGCCAAACAAGATAAAAATACCTGTGTTTTGGGTTACATGATCTATAATAATTAGAATAGCTACAATCCTACATGTAGGTTGGTAGCAATTTGCTTTTTCAAATATTGTTATTCTGAATTCCATGGGGTCATTGACAATTCAATCTACAAAGCTTCACAATTCAGATTAATTGAAAGGTTCAATACTAAATATTGTTATCTTGAATTAGTCAGAGCACTTTTTACCTCACATGAGATGAAGTCCATAGTGTCCATCCGTCCGTCAAGAATCATCTTCTCTCCAGAACCGTATGACCGAATGGGTTCATATTTGGTGTGGATGTTCACTATGAGAATCACATTAAGATTTTTTCAAATGAGATCACCTGGTCAAATAGTTGCAAAGCTAGGACCATAACTCTTCCCTCCCCATAGTAATTCTTATGACTTCTCAAATTTCGTTGGGCCGAATGGGTTTATATTAGGTATAAAGGGTCCTTGCTCAAATGAGTTCACTGTGTGGAATATGGGCGGAGCCAGTGACATTACTCGAAAACAAAAAAAAGATTTAACTCCTTGCTCAATTTAACACACACATCCCAACAGACATACATGTTGGGATAGAAAGACCTAGCGCCTGACAGACAGAAGACAAATTCAATCCAATATATTTCCCCCAATTTTCCTTCACCTGGATAAGTGGCGGATAAGAAAATAACATTAAACAGCCAAGCCTGAATTGAGTGTGTTTGACGTTTGAAGAATGAGGTCCATAAAAGGTGAATTTAATGACACTATTCCGCAAAGCAGGCTAGCATCACCAAATTTACCATCAGTCTGATTAGGCCTCAACTGCCATGGGAAACATAGAAACAGATTGAAGTGCTACAGTGGAAGTTGATGATGTACACCCATTGAGCACCTCAATTATGCATTTTTATCTTCTGCAAATTAGGGGACATAGAAACTACATGTAAAGATTGTAAACAGAAGGGAAAAAGTAAAAAAGTAACTAATAAAAAATTTCAATTTGATACTCAAGATCCTTCACAGAAGATGATGCCTTAGCAGAATGAGATCCATGGATGGTGTATTTGGTGATGCTAGCTTGCTGTACATGGTAGCAAAAACTAAATTCTCCCTCTGGGGACCTCATTCTGCAAATGTCAGACACACTAAATTTTAATTTGATTATAACAACAAGCACCACTGCACCAGTGCTAGTGCAGCTGTTTACACAAAGCTGGCCAATAACATTCTAATCTCTAATCTGATCTCAATTAATGACCTGACTTTGTCTCTCTGAAGCTACTTGACTGAGTCCTCTGGCTGAGGATGTTAAAATGGTGTTAGTTTTTCAAAGTTTATAGCATGTGTTTAAAAAAAAAATTTAAATGTGTTAAATTGAGCAAGGAGTTAAATCTGAATTTTTTTTTCGAGTTATGTCACTGGCTCCGCCCATATTCGACACAGTGAACTCATTTGAGCAAGGACCCTTTATACCGAATATAAACCCATTCGGCCCAACGAAATTTGAGAAGTCATAATAATTACTATGGGGAGGGAAGAGTTATGGTCCTAGCTGTGTAACTATTTGACCAGGTGATCTCATTTGAACAAATCTTAATTTGATTCGCATAGGGAACATCCACACCAAATATGAACCCATTCGGTCTTACGGTTCTGGAGAGAAGATGATGCTTGACGGACGGATGGACACTATGGACTTCATCTCAGGTGAGGTAAAAAGTGCTCTGACGAATTCAAGATAACAATAGTTAGTACATTATAATATTGAACCTTTCAATTAATCTGAATTGTGAAGCTTTGTAGATTGAATTGTCAATGACCCCATGGAATTCAGAATAACAATATTTGAAAAAACAAATTGCTTCCAACCTACATCCCAGAAAACATGTAGGCGCCGGAACGGTGCCTGATAGGTACCGGTTTGTGCCGGTTGGTTCCGTACCGATATACCGATGCCGGACCGGCACCAAACCGGTACCCATTTACCAATACTTTTCCTGAGCCGAATACCCGGCACCAGATCGGTACTAATCTGATGCCGAGAAACATAAAGTATTATATTTTATTGCAAATTGAGTTATGAAAAATAACTAATTTCAATTATGTCACCTTCAAGTACTGGTATCTGATCAATACTGTGTAAAAAAAAAGCATCGGAATAACGGTGCCGTACAGATGCCGGACATTCGGCACTCAGCCGGCACGTCCAAGAGTTTATACATATGAGTTGTGAACTTTAGCCAATTTATTTGAATAATCTCTCAATAGTACATCAACATTTTTTAACAATGATATTCGGTGCAATTAAATGATGCAAATTATCAAAACCGACCTTTGATAATTCAGCACACCGTGCCGTTATTGTGCCGTAACCAAGGCACCGATCCGGTGACACAATCTCAGCGCCTGACCGGCATCGGATTTTCAATGCAGTCATTAACAAAAGTAATAAAATGCTTACCACTGCATGAGTATATGTCCTTATAACACGTTCACTGCTCACTACGAGTTATCTCATACCTTTTGCATGTAATTGAATGGGCATTGGCAGAGATCATGGTAAAACTTGACAGAGTTTTTTTCAGTCTTTAGGTATTGTTTTTTCGACAACGGCCCTATGGGAGGCCAAATTCTCATTTATTAATAATTGCGCTGAAGCGCAATTCAATTGCGCTGAAGCGCAATCCAGCTTGATTCATATCAATTGCGCTGAAGCACAATTCAATTGCGCTGAAGCGCAATTATTGTTACAAGCGTACACCCCTGAATAGATAGGTTATTCCATTATCATCAATGCATATGGGATATCCACCAATTGAAGCGCAATTCAATTGCGCTGAAGCGCAATTCAAAATTAATTGCGCTTCAGCGCAATTAATTTTTCACATACTACCCAAGCAATTCAATTGCGCTTCAGCGCAATTATAATTATTAAAGTTGAGTTGAATAGGTGCAGGGAGAAAATTAACTGGTATCGCATCGCAATTTGCTACCCAAATTTGGATAATAGCTATGCAATTTGGTATGAATTTTATATGATTTCAGAACAATGCTATCTAATTATGTCATTATGAGGTTATTTGCTAATCAAAATTTCAAAAGTAATTTGCTCCCTGAACAGGTGGGTTATTCCATTATCATAAATTCATATGCGATACCAACCAATTGCGCTTCAGACTGCTTCCTTGCCTCTTACCATGAATATTATGAGTTAACTAAAGAGAGTAAACAATCATGAGAGCACCCCTACCTTTTACATTAAGGACTGAGAGGATAATATATCAAATGATTTATGAACTGAGTCATTTTATATTCGTTTAAAACCACATCTCAGAAAATTCTTTAGAAGTCTTCAGTCACATACAGAAGGGAAGGAATAAAGGCAAGGAGACTAAGTTTCCCCTGCCTCACAACATAATAGCGTTCCCTTCAGGGCGACTCACAAAACATTTCCTTCTGTTTTAGTCGGTGTGACTCTCGATAGCATTACCTTATGTATTAGTCGGGGTAACTTGCGACACCGGTACCTTCTGTTTTAGTCGGGGCAACTCATGATAGCATTATAATCTGTATGAATCGGGCCGACTCGTGATAGCATGCCTTCTGTATTATTCATGGGTACTCACAATAGCTTATTTCCTTCTGTTTTAGTCGGTGCTACTCGTGATAGCATTATCTTCTGTTTTAGTTGGGCCGACTCGCGATAGCATTATCTTCTGTATTAGTCGGGGTGATTCACTTTTGGATTATCTTCTTTATTTGTTTGGGCTACTCTGGATAGGATTGGATTGGATTGTTTATTTGCACAAATTAAATACATAATACACAAACATAATAATATATCTTTCAAATTTGCACAGGAGCGGCATGGCCAATGCAGGCCGTCTTCCTGCCGCCCCTTATACATAATAGAGAATACGCAGATGGCGATCATATTGTTGTGTGACAATCGAGATGTTGCATGAGGGTCAGCTGTTGAAATAATGTGTTGTTAAAATTTTGGGGTTGTGTTTTATATATCCAACTTTGTTCGGGCAGATATGATTAAATAAATGTCTATACAATTATATGTCCATGGATATGTGTCCATAAATGGTGAGTAATTGATTAGTCAGTGTCATGGCGACTTGCAATAGCATTATGTTCTGTTTTAATCAGGGCGACTCGCGATAGCATTACCTTCTGTATTAGTCGGGGGTAACTTGCGATACCGGTATATACTTTCTGTTTTAGTCAGGGTGACTCACGATACCATTAACATCTGTGACATCTGTATGAATCGGGGCGGCCGGCTCCTGATGCCAGTGATGGCATTGCCATTGCCTTATGTATTAGTGAACAGGGCAATTCACGATAGCATTTCCTTCTGTTGTATTCTTTATGTTCTCTATAAATCGTGGAGACTGGGAATATCACTACCTTCTGTATTAGTCGGGGTGACTTGCAATACCTGTACCTTCTGTTTTGTCCGGTACGAAAATTGCATTGGCTAAGCACTGTACATAATATTGGCATTATTATTTCCCGACGCAAATCTGAATACGCTGGTCGTGATGCTCGTCTGTTATATTTGAAGTTTCTATATGTGGTTGTTTGGGTAGCCTTTATTGGGCGACTTCTTTTTGCAAGAATACCGGCACTAATCGAAATTATTTTTCTGTGTGGGCGCTGGGTTTCCCCAGCGATAAAAATAATATCTGGAAAAAACAGTTGTTCTAAAAACTAGCACCGGAATATGGCGGAAGGTAATAGATATTTTTCGATCGGGGTTAATGTCGTGGCATTGTCTGAAAATCTTATCAAATGAATTTTGTTGCGTAAAACTTGTGTTTATCAGCCATGGGTGTAGTATTTTTCTCCATTCCTCACAGTGGATCGTGAGACTAATAACAGGCAGTGTCATACTTCTGCATTTCGTTTCGGTTTCTGTTGTACGATGTAGGTTTTGGAAATTCCGGTAATGTTCGAAATAATTGACAGATTTCTTCAGTTCTGTTCACACAAAAATTACAGAAGATAGCACTGATAATACAGACGTACCAGCAAACAAGATTTTTTCCATGTAAATCGGATGATAGACTATTACTAGTAAGTTTGGGCAATAGCATACCGAGAAATAAAATGTCAGTCCTTTGCCATTTTCAAATGTCAGGCACCACTCATCTGGTTTAGTCAGATAGACTCACAATATAATTATCTTCTGTTTCAGTCAGGGCGACTTGCAATAGCATTAGCTTCTGTATTAGTTGGGGCGACTCGCAATACCAGTACCTTCTGTTTTAGTTGGGAAAATAATTGCGCTGAAGCGCAATTGAATTGCGCTGAAGCGCAATTATATTTCTATTGGATTTATTCATACCGGTACCTTCTGTTTTAGTTGGGGAAATTAATTGCGCTGAAGCGCAATTATTTTTCTATTCGATTTATTCATACCGGTACCTTCTGTTTTAGTTGGGAAAATAATTGCGCTGAAGCGCAATTATTTTTCTATTGGATTTATTCATTAATTAACTGGGGGTTTAGCCATATATGAAAAATAAATTGCGCTTCAGCGCAATTAATTATGAATTGCGCTTCGGCGCAATTGAATTGCGATTCAGCGCAATTGAGTTGCGCTTCAGCGCAATTGATTTGCGCTTCATCGCAATTGATTGCGCTTCAGCGCAATTGAATTGCGCTTCAGCTCAATTATTAATAAATGTGAATTTGGCCTCCCATACGGCCCGGCACCAAAAATATGATACTGAGATGGCACTGTAATAAAATTATTGCCGGTTTCACACCGAATATCCGGGGACGGTACGGCACCGAAATACAATACTGAGACGGCACTGTAATAAAATTTCTTGCCGGTTCCACACCGTATATCCGGTGACGGTACGGCACTGTAATTAGGCACCGGTTCGACACCGAATATCCGGCGACAGAACGGCACCGTACTTATCATTATATTAAGATGGTATCATGACACCAATCATTCTGATTGACATGATAACCTCTGAATAGGAACACAGTATAATTGTTAGCTGTTTATCAACTTCATGAAAACGTGTTTTGTGTAGCTCGAAATGGTGAAATTAGAAACTGTGTAAGTCTGAACTTCAACTTCAATTCAATATTTACCTAATCGACTGCCTGCACGATGCCATTCTCAATAAGAACTTAATACATATTTAATTCATTCTGGTCTCGTTCTCTTTTATTAAGGGTTAACAAAATATTTTAAGGAGATAAAATCCTCAAAATTATTTGCGGGTGCATTCGACTTGATTTTCGGCACGAAAGTACCAACCTACAGTATTTCAAATGCCAGGCCTTTATCATGCACTTGGGATGAGGGCGTATTTTGGTCAAATTTTGATCAAAATGGGAAATCGCATGCCTGAAAGTTCAAACCACAGTTGGATGAAAATATTAGCGCAAAAATAGGTTGAAATTGTTCTGATAATCTGATAATTTTATAATTACAATTGCGCTCCAAAATACAACTAGGCTATATCAATATCGGCTTTTTGAATTTTACTCGGTATCGAAATAGGTCGATAAATAAATGAACTGCCTCATATATATAGCTTCTGTACGTGACGAGCATTATGTCCCAGAAAGACGCATTGAAGTCTTAAAAATACAACTTAATTTAACACGATATTTGTGTAAACCCCCCCCCCAAAAAAACAGCCATTTTAATAACAGCATGAAACAGAAAAGAGCATTCCGAGTTAAAGTGTATTCCTGATATGATAAACATAAAGAGCGTTCCTTTTACTTCTGTGCGAACAGTTCAAAGCAGCTGGAAAATGGCTTAGGCCTACCAAGGAAAATATTTCTGAGAGCACATGAAGCCCACCGGTATATAATAATTCCGTCTTAATTTGTCAACTTACACAATTTGAAAGCTCGACCGAGCCATATATATATGCATGTCCTTTTAGAAGTGTTAGTATATACTCACTGTGAAACATAGGTTATTTGTTCGATTATTTGAAAGTTACTTTCAGTGAAGCAATCGCTAGAACAGCATTTTTCTGCATTTTGGTGACATGAATATGGTGACGTAAACAATATTTAATTTTGAACAGAACATGTAATACATACAAAACAAATTGACATATAAGTAATAATAATATTCAAAACGGGGATTAGACAACAAGCCTAAACGCTTTTATCGGGTCTTTTCCTTGGTTTACCCTTGGTATCAGAGTAGATACCATATAGGGTAAATTTATCAGACGGGGATAACATTTTAGATCCGAAAAAATATTGTTCAAGGAGGGGGTAGATGGATAGAGTGCAAGAAGGAAGGTATATCGAGGCCAACATATTCATTATATGGGGATCTACCATAAAAATTATATCGGGCCCATATGAGCCCATTAGGCCGATACTATGATAGTTGGAGCATTTGCTGGCCATAATTATATCGAACTGCAAAAGAGTAAGTTTTCATTTGCTGGCCATAATTATATCGAACTGCAAAAGAGGAAGTTTTCATATCTGTTTTTTTTTTCACAAATAAATCAAGACAATAAATATTCCGTAATTTCTCTCAGAATGAATTATAATTAAATCGTGAAGATATATAATTGCATATATTAATATAGCTAACCTGCATTTATTAATATGTATATTCATAAACTTATATATACGATAAAGCCTTGTGCAATTATATCGATTTTCGGGTCACAGTCACCAAGATTAAGATCATATATAATTCGAAACATATCCACACATGCAACTTGTTCTCGGTACTTTTTTCTCACACATACGGAGCGCGTCTCCTTGTTTTCGGTATATTTTATCTGGTTGGTGCGAATAACAGTTCAGAGTGAGTGGTAGTTAGTGGTTTCACAAGAACGCTATTGGACAGAACAAACATCGTACGTGCTTCTCACCTTAATTATTTTAGAGATATACAGAGATTCTTCAAGATACAGTGTCATACACATTTCAAATTAAAAGTGATCGGTTCTTATATTATTATAAAAAAAATTATATTGTTCACTTCACGTACTCTCTGCAAACAACTGTGTAGGTAGAATGCCGTTGGCACTGGACACATGGTGTGTACCTCCAATATATATACAGTATTGTATACATGTGTATACACATGTGGTGTATGTTTTTCTATATTTACACATATATGTGTAAACACTTGAACAGATATGTGTATCGAGGACAAGTCATGCGCACTGATAAAGTGCGTCTACACACGTGTTTTCTCGTGGCAGCCATATTGGTTTAGTGTAAACATATTTTTATTTCCAAATCCAAACATAATACACATAATACACAAATGACATAAATATACAACATATAAGAGATAATGTATGGAAATGAGGATCAGACAACAAGCCCGAGGGCTTATATGAAGTCTTCTCCTCTTTGGCGACATGCCCCTTCCCCAATAAGTGAGGGAGGGGTATCGATCAGACGGGAAATAATAGAAATAATATTTTTTAAAGGAGAAGTAACTAAGTTTAAGCTGGGATGGACACAGCGGGAAGATAGTGTTAGGGATAGCAGGAGGCAGAGAGAGAGAGAGAGAGAGAATGAGAGGGAGAGTGAGAAAGTAGAGGGGACAGAGTTTTCAATAATTTAGTTGCTGCGTGATGAAAATTATGCTCGTAGTAATATGCATGCGTCAGGCTCCATGGGAGGGGGTCAATCGCAATGGCCAATTCCTATTTCAATGGGGTTTACTGTGAATATCGCTGTATTCTTCACGTAGAATCATATTGGTTTGTTGGTGTTGATCACAGTTTCGACTCCAATAAGGACCAAGACCACTGAATTTGAGCCGTTATACAAGAAGAATATTTTTTAGTAAAGGTGAGAATATTTATGCAAACATACGAGATCATACGAAGAACGTAATTAGATACTTCGTACAGAATGTTGATTGAAGGTAAATTCGACGAAACAGTAGGCTAATGCGTTAGTCCTGGAATTTACACTCGACTCATCATCAATTGGTAATGTTATTTTATACTAGTTGTTGGAACTAATAACTATATATCCAAATTTCAAAAGTTATTTAGTCTGGTATGGAAGCCGGAATCTGGTAAAGGTATCGAACAAATATGTCCGGAAATTACCTTGGCTTCTAGACGATTGGTACCTTGGACGATTGGTACCTGGACGTTTCGTACCCACGGGTCGATTGGTACCTGGACGTTTCGTACCATGTGGACGATTGGTACCATTTCAGTGTGGATGATTGGTACCATATGAAATTGTGTTGGGTTATATTTAAAGTTAATTGTGATAGTGTTTTACAGTTTTATTGGAATATCATATATATCATGTACACCGACAAAAATAACAAGTAAAAACAAAATATATAGTAGCACATTGTTTAAATTACGATATATTGTTGATATATCACAGTACTATGCCATACACTTAGATACACACAACAATGAGAACACGATTGAACACTTCAATATCAATTCATGACAACATATACATGTATAGCTGATTTATGACAGAGAAGCTTTTGGTGCGAAGAGTTTGGTGCATGAATTAAGCAGCTGGCTAGTGGAAAGTCGCTTGGATCCATCTTCATATTCGGCCCAAAGTGTGAAGAGTTGTGCCTGGTTTTCCCGATGTCTGAGCCTCTGATACCGCTTCAATTTCTTTTCACCAACGAGCCTGACGTTTATGTCAGTGATCACAGTCTCGTCGAATAACTGTGGTATCAGGATGTAGAATGGGATGTTGCTGTTTCTGCTCTTATAGTTGATTCTGCGGTGCCAGCCTTCACAGTCATTATTCGTCCGTGTTACTCTGCCGAATGCATACCAGGTCAAAGGAGGGTGAGCGGTGCTGTCCATCCATGTGGCTTGGACGTAGTTGAATAAAGTGGAAACCCGGCTGTCACTGGAACTGGGATGTTGTTTCATCTTTTCGAAGGATGCTCGGTGATTAAAGCTCAGTTAGTGATTAAGAATCATGACACCTCGATCATTTATCACTAGCTAAAACAACACGCGCTGTGACCAAACAATTCACCGCATAGGCCCTAACCAATCATAAAGGAAAGATATTAGGCATTGTTGCTGCAGTTACAAATATTGACATTATAGACTCACCCAAGAGATAAATAAATGTACTAAGAATAATAAAATATTCACTCATTCATTTTATGTAGATGTGTTTGATGCAAATTAATATATTATTATTATTCAGTCTTTTTTGTCACTTAAATCTGCTGCAAAAATTACCTTATAAGGTCCAATTGTCTACAGTAAGTCAAACTACTGATATAACACCATAATATATACGTATATATTCGTAAAACATTAAATAAATAGTCTGGTACCAATCGTTTTCCCTGACTTGGTACCAAACGTCCAAACAAGACTGGTACCAATCGTCCTGTGGGTACGAAACGTCCAGGTACCAATCGTCCAAGGTACCAATCGTCTTGTTTCCATTACCTTTCCCTGCGACCGGAAACCTTGACCTTTCTATTTCTGCCGTAAAAATTCGCATAATTCGTGTTCGATAACACGTATACTGCACTTTCTGCAGTACTATTCCTTAAATTATACTCAGTTCTCAACAATGTGAAGTATGCCTACATATTCATTTTTTTAAATGAAAAAAACTCCAACAGGCTGTCACTCACTGACTGTTCACTGGCAACCTGCAAGCACAGGCATTCTGAAACTTTCAGTGAAAGTTCTGTCGAGTTCTGAACAGTGAGTGATAAATAATTAAAATACATTTATATTATTTATTAATATCTGCCTATAAGTGAACATTCAGACGACCATGATACAATCGTAACTGACAGCTGACTGACGTAAGTGGATGAATCGTGGCCCAATGAGATCATGATTGCGATGTTGACACCATGTTGTCGTAGACTCGTACATGATGATATCGTACTAGTACTCGTACCCGCTAGCTGGACTGTCGGACAAAACAATTGTCCATTGTCACCACGTTGTATTTGCCATTCAGCCACGGAGTCGAGAGTTTGTAACTGTAGCAGTTGTCAGTTGAGCACTGCGGCCGAACGGCAAGTGAACCGCGGCCGAACGGCAAGTTCACCACGGCCGAACGGCAAGTATATACACTGTGGCCGAATGGCAAGTGCACCATGGCCGAAAGGCAACTACAATGGAGCCGAATGTCATGTACAACATGGTTAGATTTCTAGTTTGTATCGTCTTTTTTCAGTTTAATGAACGTACACCGTGGCAACTACATGTACACCATGGCCGAATGGGAAGTACACTGCGGCCCAACTGTAGTTAGTAGGTGGAGCATCGGTGCAGAAGGTTTTGGATTTTGGCCGCGGTGGCAACGCTAACCACACCACGGTTAAGTAGTGGAGACTTGTTTTGTCCAGCTGAGTAGGACAGTAGGTTGCTTGTATAGCATGTGATTGACTACCCTGCGATCTTTCCAGCCACGATGTTTATGTACACACGACTGCGATTGTGATTTTGACGTGAGCATGCACAGTCTAACTATCGGTTACTTCCTACGATGTAAATCCTTCCACTTATGATTGAATCATGGTTGTCTGAAAGCTCACAAAGTAGATAATATTATTTCATTTCCAATTTCCAACAACACCTAATTTCGAATTAATGGATTATGAACAAGTCATCAAAAGCCAAAATTAGTTTTTGAACCTTTTATAGCTCGAACAAGTTATCACAGACCACAGTTGTTGGAAACTTGTGTTGAAACCTCGAAAGAATAAATATCTCCACCTCTACTTATAATACTGTCAATAGCAAGCCCACGGGTAGCCATGGGGCTTCGTACCCTTTGAACGAACTGCCCTTTTTACTGCAAGTTCCCGGTGGTGGTGATCGCCATTCAGGTGAACATGTCATGTGCAGCATTTGCTGAGCGGCAATTACCGACAGGGACCTCTCTTCGAACGAATGATGTATATACGTGCCAGTATATAAATATAGTCACATATACTTAATGCAGACTTACAGTCAGATGCTCGTAGCCCGTTTATATATAACCATGGGTATATGCGAAAAATACACAACGAAAACACACTCCACAGTTTGGACCGATAAGTCTTGCCCTGTGTATTTTGATGTTGAATTTTTTGACAATCGGTCTTCCGTATCATTTCTACAACACAATTATCGTCTTACTTGCAGCACGACTTTATCGTGTGATCGTCACGGAAGCGTTTTCTTTCAGAGTATGGTTAATACATTGCCGCCGGTGAAGTGTATTCTCGGATAAGAAACAAATAGGCCTATGCCAGGGCAGAAACTAAAGTTGCGAGAGGCACCCCTGGTTGAGTGTGGGATATTTGGCACTCGAGACTTGGTTATAGAGGGTTTTCGCTGGGGTGGTCTCCACCTTGGAATTTCCAACTGCACCCCACCCCATTGAACCACACCAAACTCATAAGTTTGCGTAAATCAATTTGCACCCCCCTTTGATTTTTCCCAAATGTTCCCTCACAGACTACCAAATGGTAGACTATTCCAAATGAACCAGTAGTATTGTGGCCACTTGTCGTGTGGGGGGGGGGGGGTGAAAAAGATGGTTCGGTCCAGTATGAGATTAAAACATCTTAACATCTAGTGGTATAACACAACACAAATTTACACCCGATCTATTTTTTTCTTAAATGAATTAGCGAGTAACTACTGGCAAGGACACAGAACACACGGGTCGGTCGATGGTTAGGCCCGATATGAGAACATTTTTTGAAATATGAACATGAACATTTGACAATCCTATAGCATAGACCGGCCTCAAGTTGTCCAATTCTGGGAAATTATTGACCTGACACTCACCCATAGGTTTCAAAATTGCCAACTGATGGCCATTTGAGTCCATAATTTTGCAAATGAAAGGGAAATATGCAAATGTTGGTCTAAAAACAACAAATTTGTCACTAAGAAAGTGTTGGAAAATCAAACTACGAGAACAATTTCAGCCTAATTTTGGTGTGAATTTTCCAATTAATTTTGCTCGGGGTATTAGGTATGACTACAATTGGAGGGTAAGACCCCTGCATAACCACCCCTGTCGACAAGTCCCTACTTGACACCCCATGATAAATAATCGATACTAAGTTATGTTGGGTGGCACCCGGGGGGGGGGTCAATGGCTACATCCCAGCCATGTCGGGGAGTCATAACCATCCCCCGTCGGTGAGTTGTGTAATGGTCAACCCGGCAGCTGAAGCCCCCCCCCCCCTGTCGGGGATATCCTGGTGCCACCCCTGTTTGAAATCATATAAAACTTTTGAAGAAGACCACATATTGAGCAGAAATTAGGGGGAAATGAGCTCTCGTAACCACAAAAGTGCACTAAAGACATCCCAATAAATCCAAATTAGATGCAACCGCATATTGTATATATATGGTATCGTTCTGTTTGCCTCTCTATATCCAGGGACGTGGCTACATGGTTTCCGTTAGGGGGTGTCCACCATGGGAAATTCCAACTACACCCCCTTGAATCAGAATCACCCCAAACACAAATTATATTTGCACCATCCCCCTTGTACATCAGTGCTCACGCCTAATATCCTATATATTGTTTTTTGAAAACATGGTTCTATATTCCAGGTTTGAAAATTCAGATAGTTTAACCTGAACAATTGCATAAATCATAACATCTAATGGTCTAACTCCAGACAAATGCCCACGGCTACGGACAAGAGGCGGGGACACACCAGGTTGACCATGGTTCTTCGACCCGGTGTGAGAAAATTTTTAAAACTATAAAAGAAAATATAAAATCCTAGCATGCATCTAGACTGGCCTCAACTGAAACTTTCCTGGTGTTGGAAATTTTAAACCTCATACTCCCCCTCAGGGAAATCTCTCCAACTGATAACTATTTCAGTCCACAAGGTTGACCAAATGAAGTAAAATATTGTTTTGTTAAACTAATTAGGAGTTTTGTATTGGCCACGGGGGAAGGGCAATGCCAACGATAGTCGGCCCGGTGTGCAAATCTCAAAATCCTAGCATCTAGATTAGCCTCAAACCTTCCTAGAGTTGGACATTTCAAACCTTAGATTGGAAAATTTCAACTGATGACAATTCCAATGACAATGTTGACGAAATGCATGACAATATTGTTTTCTTAAATTAACTAGCAGTTTTTTGACTGGCCAAGGGGGAGGGACCAGGACACAAACTGTCCAAGTGTTGGAAATTTCCAACCTGTCACCCTCCTAAGGTTGGAAATTTTCGACTGATGACCACTTCAGTCCAAAATATTTACCAAAAATAGGAAAATATGCAAATAAATTGTTTGAAAATCAAACTACAAGAACATTTTCAACTTATTGTTGGTGTGAAATTTCCAACTAATGTTTTGGTGAGTATGAAATTTCCAACTGTTGAACATTTTGACCAAAGTTGGGGGAGTGAGACACCGCAACCCCCCCCCCCCCCCTCTGTCGCCACGTCTCTGTCTATATCATATCAATCCTTTTTCTAAAAACCCTTAAACCAACTCGACGTGCGATTTCCCTGCGCTCCTGTTGCGCAAATTCTAGTATAAAAAGTGCGTCTATTTCAGACAAAGTTCAAACAGTAAATGTGACCAGACAAGACATAGAAACCGCTAATCTCATATTACAAATCTGACAACACCAGTCGAACATGATTACCTTTCAAAGCAATAACACCGGGCACCATGTTACGGACAACCACAGGCATGCACACCATGGATAAATACACGGTAAAAAGAACGGCGTTTTTTTGTACGGTTATATCTGGCATATACCCATGGTTATATATAAACGGGATACGAGCATCTGACTGCCAGTCTCGACAGAGACTGGTGCACACAAATTCAATAAATACAAATGTATAGACTGCCAACCCATGTCGGTATAAAGCTGCTATTACAGACATGCGGCTGATGCATGAGGCTAGATTGGTTTATATATATAGGCGCAACGTTTCAAATCATATATCTTCTATATCTATATTTGCGAATGTCTGTCTGTCTGTCTGTCTGTCTGTCTGTCTGTCTGTCTGTCTGTCTGTGTTCTAGATGATGCCAAAGGGATCTACTAGGAGTAGCTTTTTACGAGAAAGATAATGGTCGGGGTTAGAATTTTCTAAAGTGACGCCGTTGTTGTCAGGGGCAGAAAAGGGGGAGGGGCAGAACAAAAAATTGTCGCCGATTGCCCCCAAACTTATATATAATCATCCCCATACTATGAGGAATCTAATGGCGTGGTTTAAATATGGCAAACGTCGCGCCGTTCGCGTCAGGGGTGCCCGGAAGAGGGGGGGGCAGATTGTTTTTCTGTCGCCGATTGCCACGAAGCTTACATATAATCATCCCCATGATATGAAGAATCCAACGGTGTGGTTTAAATATGTCAAAAGTTGCGTCGTTTGAGTCAGGGGTGAACGGAAGGGGAGAGGGGCACCAAAATTGATAAAATTAATTTTAGCGCCGATTTCCACCAAATTGATAAATATTCTTCTTCATGAACCAAGGAATCTAATTGTGCGATTTAACAACGCCAAAATGTTGTTTTTGGATGCGAAATTGGGAGGGGTGGGCACTAAATTTGATAATACAAGTAAGTCGCCGATTGTCACCACACTTATACAAAATCATCCCCATGGTATGAGGAGTCTAATGGTGTGGCTTTTATCTGTCAAATGTGGCCTCATTCGAGTCAGGGTTTCATTGAAAGGGACAGGGGCACCAAAATTGATGCACAATTTTTTTTAGCGCCAATTTCCGCCAAATTGATACACGTTCTTATCCATGATACGAGGAATCTAATCGTGATTTAAAGACGCCATAATGGTGCTGTTTGGGTGAGAGATGGAGAGGGGAGTGATTGGCACCAAATTTGATAAAAAAATTGTTTAGTCGCCGATTATCACCAAACTTATAAACAATCATCTCCATGATATCAGGAGTGTAATCGTGTGGTTTAAGGATGTCACAAGTGGGCCATTCGAGTCAGTGGTGTATAGAGATGAGAGGGACACAACAAAATATATCTATATTTTTAGTGCCGATTTCCACCAGATTGATACATATTCTTCTCCGTGATACGAGGAATCTTATCGTGTGGTTTAGATACACCAAATTGGTGCCCTATGGGCGAGATATATGGGGACCTTAAATTTGATACGAATTTGTATACTCCCAATTTTCACCAATTTCATATATATGCATCTCTAATCTCTAATGAGTCTTAGTGTGTGCAGCTTGAGTCCGAAATAGGGACGGGATTGTCACCAAAACTGATACAAAATATTTTTAGTACCAATTACCATCAAATTCAGACACGTTCTTCTCAAATGATACAAGAAATAAAATCGTGCTGTCTGTCTGTCTTTTTGTCTGTCTGTGTGCGTTCTATATATAACTTCACGCGGTACAATCGAGATGGCACCAATGCGTTCTAAGAGGGGTAACTTTTTACAAGGAAGATAATGGTGCGGGTAAAAAAATTCTAAAATGACGCTGTTGGTGGGAAGGGAAATTAAAAAAAATATGGCGAAATAGTTTTGTCGCTGATTTCCACCAAACGAATACATAACCACCTTCGCAATATGGCATTGTTCGAGTCAGCGTTGCATCAACAATTGATTTAATAAACCAAATTCCACCAAATTCATACACTTTTTTCTTTAATGATATACCATGAATTAAATCACATTTGGTGCCCTTTGCGTCACGGATGGCGAGCGGATATGCACTATCATTGATAAGATTGCTATTCGCCGATATCCACATATAAGTTATATACAGTCACCAGGCCATCTCCATATCATTTTAAGTCGTTGGGCGTTCACATTTCACAATCCCGACATATGGTGACCCATATAAGTCACTTGAATAATTATATCGTCTTAACAGTCATATTTATATGGGAATGGCAACCAAGGCATTCACACAATGAGCTAGCAAAACGAGCTGATAGCTAGAAGAAGCATTAAACGTATATTTATCATTCTATTGAAGAGATACATATATTCGTGCAAACTGAGAGACCTCGAACCGTCAGAGGATTGCATATATATAATAACAAAATTTAGTCTGTTCCATTCAATACAGTTTCCACAAAAAGTTACAACTTGTCAAGAGATATGGAAGGCCTGTTCAACAATGGTGGTCACAGTGTGCAGTCAAATATAGTTTCTTCGGAAAATGCAGTTAGTAGCACAAGATTTTTCAGGATCCTACCAATACTGACATCTGACAAGGGTTTTAGAACAGACTCATCTACTGACATAAACAACTCAAAATCTCGCTCTGTGTCTGGCACATGTAGCTGATATATCTGCGCGGCAACATTTCGTTTAAACTAAGCATATTTAGCCAATATATAGCACCATGAACAGAGGAGCACCTGGAAATTTCTTTGAAACATCTGTATCTTCATGGAGATATGATAGCCAGGTCTTAGTCCAACCCACTATATTGATTGATACATCTCAATATGTAAAACCCAATTATCATCTTTTATCGAACTAATGTGTTTATGATGTTCATGTATCATATTATAACGTCTAATGTATACGCAGTTGTAAATAAATAAATACTTCATTATTGGTGGAACGGATTAATCGCGATAAACAGAATGGTGAGCCACTACTTATATTCCATGACAGTAATAATCATGTTTTGTGATGCTATTTGAATATACAATTTATGAGAAAATGTATAACACTTTAAGCAAGAGCATTCTCTATTCCCAACACATATCCACAGCATACATTAACCTGGGCAACGCCGGGTAACCCTGCTAGTATTATATAAATCAGTGGGGTTGTGGCTGACGCAGTTAAGCACATTTTTAAATCGAATGGGTTTAACTGCATCAGCCACAACCTCAGTTGTCGCACGCGTCAGTCGCAGGTTTGTGAAAACAGGAATTCGACTTGCATAAAGTAGCCTGACAGAATCACAGGATATAAAGACCAATGTATACAGCAAAAGGGTATCGTGTAAAGTATATCCTTCGAATGTCCGGCGAATATCATATCAGCCTATAGCCGGGGCAGAGACTGGTAATGCTACAATTAACCTATGTCCATCAACCTTGGTCAAAATTTTCAACTGTTCTAAATATCGTTGAATTCCAGACATGTACATTTATAGTCGGAAATTTCACAAAAAACAATAGGTTGAAATCTTTATGTAGATTGATTATCAAACAATCTATTAGTGTGGAATAATTTGATAACCGGTGCACCGGTGATTATGAGGTGTGTCCAATTGTTTTTAGTTATCCCCCTTTTTGACTAAAGGTACTCAATCCGATCAGAGGGTCCCCATCTCAACAGATTCCAACAACAACAAAATTTTATCAAAGGTCACTTTAGTTATCAGAATCAAATAATTATCCAAAAATAATGCTAACGACTGTGAACTATCGTATATAATTGCCCAAAATCTGTTGTATAGCAACATTTTGTTCAATGGAATTTGGTATCGAGAGTATGTCGGTCGGCTTTTTCGGGTAACTTCTGGGACAGAAAGTATTCCTGATAATGAAAAATAATAGATTTCTAAAATCGATATCTAATAAATCTGAGCTTTGATGGGTGGCTTCCTCGACTCGAATCAAATACTTTTTACCCCCGAAGCCATTGAAATAGTAATTGAGAGGAGTTTTATCCGATTGAGTACCTTTATGAAAATTTTCAATAGATTATACAGGGGTATTACTTTGAGCTTTTGTTGCTATAATTTTTGGTCAATTGTTTCAAAACTTTCACAGATATTTATTACCATGGGAATCTGTGCACCTGCGATTTTAAAGTCGGTCAGAGTGCACTTGCACTTTACTTGCTACCAAAACTCATATACAGAGAATACTCTTTTTTATTTTATCTTCTTTTTTCCCGTTTTATGCAGAACATAACTCAACATTTGAGTTGAGTCGCTATGGATGCTTGCGACATAAATGGTCGAGATAAGTTCATCATAAGTTATTGACTGTTCAGCAGACATTCTACTGGTACTTATGTTCCAATTCACAATTTTAACTGGCTCCAACTTGATTGGTTTGGTTTATTAGGGTTTATCGTCATTCTAGCCGCTAGGCCACACATGACGTTGTAAATTTTACTGGTGGAGGAAAGACCACTCAGAGGCTTGACTTCACAAAGAAATCGCCCCACTGCGTGTAGAAACCACCAACCCCCAGAAAACAACTGACAAACTTGCCCAGATACACGATTCCAGTCACCCTTCCTATGACGGGGTTTGAACCAGTTTCGTCAGCGTTTGACGGCCTGTGACGGTGCAATACACCTGGCACTCTACCGATTCGACCACAGGGGGCCCCTGCTCCAACTTGAAAACAAATTTGACTTCTTGTCTGATATAATACAACATGTGTTGGATATTTTAGGAGGTGGGTGTGGGGAAGGGTGGCTTTATACATTTCAAATTCAAGGTGCATCCCTATCCAATGGAGACGCTCCATCCACGTCCCTGATGAAGGTTGGTGAAGTACATACCGGTATGTGATTTTATAGCCCTGGAAGTTATTGCTGTGGCCAATTTTCAGATTTCATGTGTATGTATACAATTGCAATTAAATAACTAGTCTGAGTAATAGCTTTTTCTAATGAAAACAATATTGTAATAAGTGTTTACTAATTTTTGCAGATAACCTCAGCTTATCGTAAGAATGAGTGATGTGATCCTCTGAATTTGCTGCAAGACAACTTCGCCATAAATATGGAATTTGTGAGAGGACAAAACATTTCAAATGGCAGCCTGTGTCTGTGAGTAAAATATAATGATGTTACTTTGCCATTTTGCGGGGCATTGGGGCTACATGATCGGATTCACATGTATCACAACATACATGCACATGTACAGTCGGTCAGGATGCTGAAATCAATCATCCAGATGAACTACTCTCATAATGAGGGGGTGCTTACGACTCTACGTCAATGCCATCGATGTGTGCTTCTTACGGAACACTCATGTTAGCACTGCGAAGCTCAACATGGATATTATATAGATATATTCTTCGCTGATGTTGAATCGAATATGAATCATATACTCACGCAGCAGCATGTTTAATTGAATATGATTTTTTTTAATATTTGCAGGATCCTAAAATTAAGTTACCCCTAGTGTCATCGAGAATCTTTCATCAAGTGAACTCGTTGCAGAAGGTGCATGGATATATTTTGCGACAGCAAAACTCGAGCAGAATGTAATTATGCACTGTCCACCATGATTTTGATAAAATATTTGAGATTATGGTACAAGTTGTGTTCTGTATTTATTCTACACGATTGTGTCAATCCATGAGTCAGCTACCTTTATTGTGATTTAAGTCTGATGGATAACCGGTTATGATCGGGACATCACCTGAAGCTGATTGTTGACATACTAAATGTACCTTTAATAGCTGTTTGTCACCTGTCTTGGTGACAACATCAACAAAAATAGTTCTGGCTTCTATTCCACTAGAGGCATACAATAATAGGTATTCAATGATGAGATTTGGTTGAATAGTCAATAGGTGTGGAATAAAATTTATTTTATTTTACTTCTAATTACACAGCTGCAATATTTTGGTCTATTTCGTAAATTCAATTACATTGTTGGTATAAATTTTCAGCTTGTCCACGATAGTGCAATCCTGATGTCATTGAGACTCGCAACATATTTGACATCATGCATGACAGCCTATCCAGTACCAGAGAATTAATTTAATTTCTTGCCATGTTCAATATATAACTAACTTGCCTAGATAGTGGATAAATATTATTACTTGATTGAATATTGGTGTGTAGTAAATACAAAACCAAACCACACCTGCACTTGGTGTAGGCAAACAATTGTGCACTTATCTGATGCATACTTAATATTGATTATATTTAAACAGTTTATAGCTCGTGTTTGTTCTGAGCAATAACTATTTCTAAAAATAGTGACAAATATATGTCCCACAGGGCAACTTGATAGTCACATTATATAAGGAAATCAATATTAATTGATAGTAGTGTTCCCAGGTAGGTGTTTTTGATTCATTTCTCTTATGTTATACCGAGGAAACTATATACTTGTTGTGGGAACAGATAATTCATCTTTAAATTGAAGCCTGGAAATCATAGAGTGTGTCATTTCATGTTTGGGAAATATGATTAACATTGGTACAAGTGACCTAGATAGCTGGAACCTGATTTGTGGATTTTCATTAACAAGTGGGGTGAAAATGGTTGGTTAAATGTTAAAGGTACTAAATCCGATTAGACCCTCATAAATGACTATTTCTTTGGCTTCTGAGTTAAAAAAATAATTGATTCGAGTCGAGTAACCTACCCATCAACCCTCAGAGTGATCAGATATCAATTTTTGAAGTTTTGTTATCTCTTGTTTCTGGCCCAGAACATGCCGTCAAAAGGAAGTTCTCAGTGCTTCATTTTAGAGTTATCCATCTTCGTCTGTTTGAATAAATGTTTCTGTTGCAATTATTAGTACACATCTCAAGAAAATTTGTTTACCCCTGAATACGAAGAAATAGTAATTTAGGGGTGCTTAATCAGATTGAGTACCTTTAAGATCCATGCTATAATAGATTTTGTTCAGTTCAAACCATGACATACATAAAAAATGATTTAAAATTCTGACTTCATATATTTATTTTTTCAGGATGACTACAGAATCAGATATAAAATGTGCTATATCAGGAAGTAGAGGTCTAGCATACAGTAATGATATGTTACTACTTGTAGCTTCAAAATGCCATGAGTTGAATTTCCCATTCAAGGTGGATGACAAACAGTATTTATGGACCAGTTCTCAAATGTGTGACAATCTTCAGCCGTGTAATGTCATACAAATGCTTTGTAAATTACCATGTAATATGTTATTGTGAAGGAGGATGGATGATAAGTCACATTATTGTAATTGATGATCTGACAATATTCAACTAAGGAATTTTCTGTTCTCTGTTCATTAAAATCATGGTTAAAATAGCCTTGATTTTGGCTAACTACAGGATTGGAGCAGTGGTCATACTATTATTCCTCTAGTTTATTAACTGACTGAAATAGCTGAAGTGGACTATCTAATAACATTTCTCCAGTGAACATGTCTGCTTGTGCCTCAACTGTTACTGTAGTGTTAACCAGAGTTTGAAGGCTCCTGCAGCACATGAAATATGAATTTTCAGCTTCATTTGTTGGATATATAGTTATATACCATTAAAATAAAGTTCATGTAAAATAATTATACTCTTTGAGAATAAACTTTCCTCTATCAAAGTAATGGTGGTAACATTGTATTGAAAAACGATGTCAGTTTAATATAATATGGGTTTATTTATCTACTGAAAATAGGATAAGTCAGTGGGTGTACAATTAAATAACATCAAAGAGACCATATATAATATTGGTGTTTGGTGTGATGACACCTTATCAGTGTTCTGTGTATTCTGCTTCTGAATTGTAATGTAAGCATTGATACCAAATCTTAATTGCCATGATACACCATGAAAGTAATAGAGAAGTGATTCCTGTGTGGTATCCTAACTACCGTACATGTAACGCAACAGAAATTGCTGGTCCCACTTTTAATTGTAACTTCTTTTGTAAATTTTAACAGTACTTATTTGACAGTGCTGTCTCGTCAAAAGTTCAAAACAGATAAAAACGATAAATTTAATATATGCTCAGTTTTCGAAAAATCCTCATGTCATTGATGTGGGAGAGGTGGCTTGGAATCATTCCAAAGATCCTCATGTCCTGTCAATTGAAGAGGTGACTTCGATGCTGACTCCAGAATAAGAGCAATTATTAAAATGCATGTAACATGCATGTAAATCTATTCATAATAGCATTGTTTGTATTGTCATTGCCATTTTATTGTACCGGTATATATGAATTTCAATAATGCCAACTCTCTCTGAAGTTCCATTCCACAAATCCGTTATACATGTATATGATAACTAATGGGTTGATACTTTTTGGAGAGTGTTGTCTCCTCTTGTCAAAACTTATCAAAATGATATTTTCATGCTCACTCATTTTTGAAAAATCCTCTTGTCATTGTCAAGGGAGGGGTGACTTGGAGTCAATCTAAAGATCCTCACACCCTGTCAATCGAAGAGGTGACTTCGATGCCTTATCCTGGATGCAAGCAATTAAAATATAAACTTGACTGCATCTAACTTTTCCGGTTCAATATAATTGTTTAATTGCCAATTTATTTTACAGGCAAATGACAATGCCAACTATGGGTGATGTTCGATCAATTAAGCGTACTGGATGAATATCTAATAGCACATTCCTCGGGATTTTATTCTGGGTAACATTTTTCTGACAATGCTGTGTTTTCTCAACAAAATTTATCAATATATTTACTTTCATTCTCAGTTTTTGAAAGATCTTCATGTCATTGACATGGGAGAGGTGGCTTGGAGTCAATCCGAAGATCCTCATGCCCTGTCAATTGAAGAAGTGGCTTCAAAAACTGAGAATGAAAGTATCATATTGATAACTTTTGTTGAGAAAACACAGCATTGTCAGAAAAATGTTACCCAGAATAAAATCCCGAGGAATGTGCTATTAGATATACATCCAGTACGCTTAATTGATCGAACATCACCCATATTTGGTATTGTCATTTGCCTGTACAATAAATGGCAATTAAACAATTAAATTAAACCGGAAAAACTTAGATAAACAGTAGTTAAAACTTTTCTTGCCCATTTCATTGTCATTGCAAATTTATTATACCAGTACATGTAAATGCCAATGTAATATGAGGTCCATTCAGCATATATAACATACTAGCAGGGTTACCCGGCGTTGCCCAGGTTAATGTATGCTGTGGATATGTGTTGGGAATAGAGAATGCTCTTGCTTAAAGTGTTATACATTTTCTCATAAATTGTATATTCAAATAGCATCACAAAACATGATTATTACAGTCATGGAATATAAGTAGTGGCTCACCATTCTGTTTATCGCGATTAATCCGTTCCACCAATAATGAAGTATTTATTTATTTACAACTGCGTATACATTAGACGTTATAATATGATACATGAACATCATAAACACATTAGTTCGATAAAAGATGATAATTGGGTTTTACATATTGAGATGTATCAATCAATATAGTGGGTTGGACTAAGACCTGGCTATCATATCTCCATGAAGACACAGATGTTTCAAAGCAATTTCCAGGTGCTCCTCTGTTCATGGTGCTATATATTGGCTAAATATGCTTAGTTTAAACGAAATGTTGCCGCGCATATATATCAGCTACATGTGCCAGACACAGAGCGAGATTTTGAGTTGTTTATGTCAGTAGATGAGTCTGTTCTAAAACCCTTGTCAGATGTCAGTATTGGTAGGATCCTGAAAAGTCTTGTGCTACTAACTGCATTTTCCGAAGAAACTATATTTGACTGCACACTGTGACCACCATTTTTGAACAGGCCTTCCATATCTCTTGACAAATTGTAACTTTTTGTGGAAACTGTATTGAATGGAACAGACTAAATTTTGTTATTATATATATGCAATCCTCTGACGGTTCGAGGTCTCTCAGTTTGCACGAATATATGTATCTCTTCAATAGAATGATAAATATACGTTTAATGCTTCTTCTAGCTATCAGCTCGTTTTGCTAGCTCATTGTGTGAATGCCTTGATTGCCATTCCCATATAAATATGACTGTTAAGAAGATATAATTGTTCAAGTGACTTATATGGGTCACCATATGTCGGGATTGTGAAATGTGAACGCCCAACGACTTAAAATGATATGGAGATGGCCTGGTGACTGTATATAACTTATATGTGGATATCGGCGAATAGCAATCTTATCAATGATAGTGCATATCCGCTCGCCATCCGTGACGCAAAGGGCACCAAATGTGATTTAATTCATGGTATATCATTAAAGAAAAAAGTGTATGAATTTGGTGGAATTTGGTTTATTAAATCAATTGTTGATGCAACGCTGACTCGAACAATGCCATATTGCGAAGGTGATTATGTATTCGTTTGGTGGAAATCAGCGACAAAACTATTTCGCCATATTTTTTTTAATTTCCCTTCCCACCATTAGCGTCATTTTAGAAAAATTTTACCCGCACCATTATCTTCCTTGTAAAAAGTTACCCCTCTTAGAACGCATTGGTGCCATCTCGATTGTACCGCGTGAAGTTATATATAGAACACACACAGACAGACAAAAAGACAGACAGACAGCACGATTTTATTTCTTGTATCATTTGAGAAGAACGTGTCTGAATTTGATGGTAATTGGTACTAAAAATATTTTGTATCAGTTTTGGTGACAATCCCGTCCCTATTTCGGACTCAAGCTGCACACACTAAGACTCATTAGAGATTAGAGATGCATATATATGAAATTGGTGAAAATTGGGAGTATACAAATTCGTATCAAATTTAAGGTCCCCATATATCTCGCCCATGGGGCACCAATTTGGTGTATCTAAACCACACGATAAGATTCCTCGTATCACGGAGAAGAATATGTATCAATCTCGTGGAAATCGGCACTAAAAATATAGATATATTTTTGTGTGTCCCTCTCATCTCTATACACCACTGACTCGAATGGCCCACTTGTGACATCCTTAAACCACACGATTACACTCCTGGTATCATGGAGATGATTGTTTATAAGTTTGGTGATAATCGGCGACTAAACAATTTTTTTATCAAATTTGGTGCCAATCACTCCCCTCTCAATCTCTCACCCAAACAGCACCACTATGGCGTCTTTAAATCACGATTAGATTCCTCGTATCATGGATAAGAACGTGTATCAATTTGGCGGAAATTGGCGCTAAAAAAAATTGTGCATCAATTTTGGTGCCCCTGTCCCTTTCAATGAAACCCTGACTCGAATGAGGCCACATTTGACAGATAAAAGCCACACCATTAGACTCCTCATACCATGGGGATGATTTTGTATAAGTGTGGTGACAATCGGCGACTTACTTGTATTATCAAATTTAGTGCCCACCCCTCCCAATTTCGCATCCAAAAACAACATTTTGGCGTTGTTAAATCGCACAATTAGATTCCTTGTTTCATGAAGAAGAATATTTATCAATTTGGTGGAAATCGGCGCTAAAATTAATTTTATCAATTTCGGTGCCCCTCTCCCCTTCCGTTCACCCCTGACTCAAACGACGCAACTTTTGACATATTTAAACCACACCGTTGGATTCTTCATATCATGGGGATGATTATATGTAAGCTTCGTGGCAATCGGCGACAGAAAAACAATCTGCCCCCCCCCTCTTCCGGGCACCCCTGACGCGAACGGCGCGATGTTTGCCATATTTAAACCACGCCATTAGATTCCTCATAGTATGGGGATGATTATATATAAGTTTGGTGGCAATCGGCGACAATTTTTTTTTCTGCCCCTCCCCCTTTTCTGCCCCTGACAACAACGGCGTCACTTTAGAAAATTCTAACCCCGACCATTATCTTTCTCGTAAAAAGCTACTCCTAGTAGATCCCTTTGGCATCATCTAGATGGTCCCCTGTGAATTTCTATAGAACACAGACAGACAGACAGACAGACATTCGCAAATATAGATATAGATGATGGCATGTTTTTCATGACAATGCTGTGTTTTCACAACAAAATTTATCAATATATTTACTTTCATTCTCAGTTTTTGAAAGATCTTCATGTCATTGACATGGGAGAGGTGGATTGGAGTCAATCCGAAGATCCTCGTGCCCTGTCAATTGAAGAAGTGGCTTCAAAAACTGATAATTAAAGTATCATATTGATAAATTTTGTTGAGAAAACACAGCATTGTCAGAAAATGTTACCCAGAATAAAATCCCGAGGAATGTGCTATTAGATATACAACCAGTAGGCTTAATTGATCGAACATCACCCATAGTTGGCATTGTCATTTGCCTGTAAAATAAATTGGCAATTAAACAATTATATTGAACCGGAAAAACTTAGATAAATAGTGAGTTAAAACTTTTCTTGCCCATTTCAATGTCATTGCAAATTTATTATACCAGTACATGTAAATGTTAATGTAATATGAGGTCCATTCAGAATATATAACATATGATAGCATGTTTTTCATGATTTATTTTGGCTGATAATTATCGCTTTCAATATCAAACATTCTTACTGTGATGGCCTAAATTCAGTGGCCTCAACCATGCGATTCTGATTCGACATTACAGTTGCTACATCACCCAAAAATGTCCAATATTTGCAAAAAGAATGCATGTAAATTTATTACACATAAAGTGTATAGATTAGTTGGTACACAGTGTGTGTACCAAATATGCACAATATTGGGCACTATATACATGTACTACAAAATTGTGTAGGTTGTTACACAGATGTGTATAAATAAAGTACACACTACTGTGTACTATGTACACAAATGTGTATAAATAAAGTACACACTAACTGTGTATTATCTGTGTACTAACTGTGTAGTAACTGTCTACCAACGTTTTACTACACATAAGTGTATAGCTACTACACATACATGTGTGTATGGAGCTACACATATTGTGTGTACCAAAAATTGCTCTACAGTTTCTACACATAATTGTTGGGGAGCAGATGTTACACATATATGTGTACAAAGTGTGTAGCGTTTCTACACAGTGTTTTTGGAGAGTATTGGCCATCGCCGACTTCATCCAGACCTATACAATGTAAGTACTTTAAACTATTATCTCCTTGAATTTTTTTTATAATATATTATTTTTGAATTCTGCAAAATAAATTTTATTTTTAAATATATATATGCAATTAACATCTAGCCTGAATTATGAACCCACCATAAACGTTTTTCCCATATTAGAAAGAAGTATATAAATCTTTACTTATTCGATTCTTGCCAGGCGTCAGCTTTCTTTCTATTTAATTAAATGGCTTTTTATTTTCGGAAAAAAATTTAGAACATAAACATTCGGTGAACCAACCAATTATGCTATATTAGGTTTTTTCCTCTGACTAAATAAACAAAATTATGGTTAATTGTAAAGTTTAGCTCCAAAAAATTTAACTAAACACTCGTTATGACGAGACTCGATATATATACGACTATATAATTATAGAATGACATGTCTGTCGGCATAATTTCCGAAATTATATAATAATAATTATGGTCTATATTTAAAAAAATAGAATTTTCCCATATAACCAATATTACCCTTTTACTTTTACAGTTTGTTTATCGTCACCGGTGATACGTACCGCATATCGACCTGGACCAACAATCACCGCGGGCAAAGGTTTGTGCACATAATTATAATTCACTCTATAATATATATATAATAATATTCGATCTCCAAATGTGGCATTTGAATTTGTTGTAAAGATGTATTCATGGATCGTGGCCAATTTGTGAAACCTATATTAATATTAACACCAATGTATATGAAGTAATTAACAAGTTTGGAATATATAATGGTCTAGGCCTACACTTTTTTGATTTGATTATTAATTCCACTTGATCTTGCATATACTAGTACATGTACACTGCCCAAAGAGAAACAGCTTAATACAGGCCTACACATTTAGACGTCATCAGTTAATATATGCGACAGAAGTTCACCTTTAGCTGGTTATAACCTTGATATTTCCATTCCCATGGGACAAGTAGGCCTAAAGAGCCTTCGTTTACAAATTCATTTAGCGTTCATAAGCAGCGCAAACTTATCTCCATTACTTGTGGTATTGATTTTTCTAAAACTTAATTACTTTTTTTTAAAGTCATTAATAGTCAATATGACAATAGCAATTGTGATGGTGGTGCATAATAACTTGCATAATTGTTCACGATTTTCCCAATGGGATAGATTTTACTCAAATTATAAAAAAATAAATTAAAGGTATTTAGTTCATTCTAACCTCTCATAAAATGATGATACGGTATAGATATTAAATTGCTTTTGCCTAATGTCTGCAATATATTTCGAATCTTCATCACATAATTATGTGTCACTACTCTGAATTACATGAATTATCCCTTATTTAAAATAGATAATGCCTAATCGATCAGCATTAATATAATTAAACCCGTTCAAGATATGTATCATACGCCCCTGTTAATCATTGGCTATTGGAACAGCCAATCAAAACCGCATTGCCAAGGAAGCGAAGTCGCCATCTTGCATATAAAATTTATGTTTTCATTCCTAATTCGTTGGACAAGTTATTGATTACAAACAGTGTTACATGATTTCTGTTCTAACATTGGTTTGGTAAGGTTTTAGAAGCGGTTGAGGTAATACCGTTACTCAATTAATTTCCCCGATAAGTCTAGCAAAGAATATGATAGTGTTACTAGATTCATTTGTTTTTATTTTCGGTAAAACGAAATTCAGAAACGGTAAACACATTATCGGCGAGAATCACCGAATCTATTCCCGTAATAGATAGATAGATTGATAATTTTTTAATGGCTAAAAGATGCAACATTTGCAGACAAGAAAGAATTGAGTCATAATTTAATCGCAAAAATACAAATTTGTGCTTTTGTTAGAAATATGATTTTATTTTCTTTCGTAATTTTTTTTCACAAAAATGGAAATTATAATATAAAAGGCTAGTGAAATGACACAACTTGTCACAAGTCTGCGAGATTTACGCTGTGTGAGAAAGATAGACCATGATATTGTCTCGACTTATGGCTCACATGTCATTGTCATGGAGTTGGTGGCTATTTCAAGGAAAGTATACCCCCACCCCTGTCACCTGTGCCTGTGGCTTAACAACAAACAGTCTTTATAAAACGCTCTTTATTTGCTTCGATATCAGGACAAGTTGGGAGTAAATGCTTTTTATTGCAACCATTTTCGACTTTTCATGAGAGTGCAGTACTTCGAGCTAACAATCCGTGTACCGGTATTTCACCCACCAGCATGATCATATTCATAGCTAAATAACAAGAACCTACCCTGCTGGACAAAGCAAGTGTCCATTGCCACCACGATGTACATGTATATGCTGTTCAGCCGCGGTGTCAGAGTTTGTAACTGCAGTTGAGCACAGCGGCCGAACGACAAGTACACTGCAGCCAAACGGCAAGTACACTGCGGCCGAACGGCAACTACACCCCGTTCAAATGGCAACTACAAAACAGTTGAAGGCATGTACACCGTGGTTAGATTTCTGGTTTGTATTGTCTTTTTTCAGTTTAATTAACGTACCGTACGCCTTGACAACTACCTGTACACCACGGCTCAACTGGAGTTAGCCGGTGGAGCTGCGGTGTAGTTGCATTTCAGCCATTGTGGCAAACTGGCAACGCTAACCGCACCACGGTTAAGTGGCACTTGTTTTGTCCAGCAGGGTACCAGCATCATAACTAAATAATAAGAACCCACCAGCATCATAACTAAATAATAATAACCTGCTAGCATCATAGTTAAAGAACTAGTGTTGAAACGATTAGTGAGTTTCAAAGTCGACTAGTCGAGGCCCAAAATTTGCGTTGCTGTTGACTAGTCTGTACCTGATATCAAAACTTCAAACACAACATGGTACATAAAATTCATCGTACATGGCGTACACTGATGCAATGAAGGTCTACCCGGCTGGGCAAAACAAGTGTCCACTTAACCACGGTGCAGTTGGCATTGCCACCACAGCCGAAATGCAACTACCCTGCTGGACAAAACAAGTGTCCACTTAAACGCGGTGCGGTTAGCATTGCCACAACGGTCGAAATGCAACTACACCGCGGCTCCACCGGCTAACTACAGTTGGGCCGCGGTGTACTTGCCATTCGGTCATGATGTAGTTGCCGCAGTGTACGTTCATTAAACTTTAAAACAAACAATACAAACCAGAAATATAACCACGGTGTACATGCCATTCGGCCGCGTTGTAGTTGCATTTCAGCCATGGTGTACTTGCCGTTCGGTCGCGGTGTACTTGTCGTTCAGCCGCGGTGTACTTACCGTTCGGCCGCGGTGCTCAACTGCAGTTACAAACTCTGACACCGTGGCCAAACGGCAAATACACCACGGTGCCAATGGACACTTGTTTTGTCCAGCGGGGTACACCGTGGCTCCACCGGCTAACTGCAGTTGGGCCGTGGTGTATTTGCCATTCGACCATGAAGTAGTTGCCGCTGTGTACATTCATTAAGCTGAAAAAATGACAATACAAACCAGAAATCTAACCACGGTGTACATGCCATTCGGCCCCATTGTAGTTGCTTTTTGCCCATGGTGTACTTGACGACCGGCCACAGTGTACTTGCTGCTCGGCCGCGGTGCTCAACTGCAGTTACCGGTACAAACTCTGCCACCGCGGCCGAACGGCAAATACACACTTGTTTTGTCCAGCAGGGTACAGGTATTGCGTAGCGCATTTCCCTGCTTAGACACCCAATTTATTTGGGAAATAATAACGAACCAAAGACGCTTTGGTCGTATATAGGCTATATCTGATTTTGTGACGTCACCAATTTTTAAGTAATACGACCCTTGGATTTTGAATTTTGGATAGCACGAATGTAGGACATAGGATCGGTGGGCCTAAAGCATTATTGTCGTAATCGGCTGTCAAGAGGCCAACACAAGTCAGTCGATGTGCAAGATTCTCCTATTTATATAAACGTCATACAATCATTGATGTGTTTTGTTATTTATAAGGGCAAGTAGCTAGTTTATACTGCATTTCTATCAGGTCTATTCACTCTATTGGATTATAATTGGAAACATATCAAACTAAAGCGCTAGAGTTTTAACAAAGAGTGAATTAAATTGCATGACAAAGTTTCGTTTACAAAATAAAAAAAAATATTAAAAACATTTGCCCAGAAAATCAATTCCAGCCGCATGAATGCACATGTAGAGAATATCTTCAATTTTCTATCGTTATTTTCGCCTGAAAGATTGATGCAATATTCACAAAGTTCAAACCTAAACAATACTATAAGATTCGATTGAGTGCTTCAATTTAAGTTCATAGATACAATCTAAAATCAATAAATAAAATTGGAAGATAACAACATATAGTTCCAAACGTATTAACCATTTAAACCTATAATATTCTGTGAGTGTACGAAACAAACTATTTATGTAATTATAAGTATTGAAAATGTTATGTATTTCTATCAACAACGGCTGAACGAGCGAAGAGAAATGAGTTTGTGCTATAAATTAATACCAATCACAAAAAAATAAATAGTCCTGCCACCGAAATAATTTTCGCGAACACGATCAGCGAAGAATATTATGTGATTGTGATAGGAATATGAGCATAATCAGATAATATGAACACAACAACTGAGATAAGCAGGTAAGCTATGTGTGCATATTTGTGAACTCAATTCTTCTGAGCATCTGTAGATACTTTTAACGTGATGACAGGCAAAATTTTGAAAATGAAAACAACACAAAAATTGCATTGCGAAAATTCGATGCAACATGTGGTATGTCATTCTGAGCACAGTGTCAAAGTTCATCATGGTGATCTTAGTGAACGTTCAGACGACCACGATATAATCGTACATGTATGCTCATGTCAAAATCGTAGGTCAAAAATAATATCAAGCACTGTTTGATTTTATTCTTTAGATGCAAAATCGTGGCATATCCTTGATCGTATGTATGTAAAAATCGTAGCTGGAAATGACCGTAGGGTAGTCAATCACATGCTTTAGGAACAACATACGATATCAATATCAGAATCTGAATGTACGACAACATCGCAATCGTATGAACAAACTATCCACGATCTCGTCGGGCCCGATTCCTCCACTTATGATTGAAATTCATGGTCGTCTGAATGTTCACTTACTTTACTGATATTCATTCAACAACTATTGATAGGTGTCAACATAGGGACCTGCAAATATTCCAGATTCGATTCGATGTCAATATCGGGGACCTGATTCAAGCTCGACACCGAATATTTTCGAATCTGTGTTACTTTGGTGTAATCTTGTTATTTTGAGTTAGATATAAACACATGGCAAATGACCTAAGTGTACGTTCAGACGACCACGATTCAATCGTAAGTTGGGGAATCGGGGCCCGATGAGATCGTAGATAGTTTGTTCACACGATTGCGATGTCGTCGGACATGCTTACCCTGCTGGACAAAACAAGTGTCCAGTGTCACCGCGGTGTATTTGCCTTTCAGCCGCGGTGTCAGAGTTTGTAACTGCAGTTGAGCACCGCGGCCGAACGGCATGTACACTGCGGCAAAACGGCAAGCACATCTTGGCCGAAAGTAGCAATAGGCAACCCCGAACAAGAACGATAACTCGCGTATTTCCGGAAGTCGGTAAATGATGACATCACAGGAAATCTCCAGAGTCTCGTGACTGAAGGTAATTGTAAATACCGCTGTTTTAAGCAATTACGTGACATTTTCCAATAAAAATAGCACAATTCGGCAGCGGATAGAATATCCTTTGTTTACCAAACTGAAAACCCGCGTAAATATTTATGTAAATATTTTTGTTGAAATTGTGAAAATTACGTCGAATTTGAAAGTTCTGACCACCTCGATGAAACTTGATAACAATTCATTTCTCACTGGTAGGTTAAAAAGTAAAAAAATTAGCAATAAAATGCCGTATTTCGATCAAAGCGAGAGTCGACGTTTCAAAGGAAAAAAAATATTTGTTTAATTGCCAGGAGAGATCACTCTATTAGTAGTATTACCAGCTAATGTAGTCACATGATTAAAATATGGCGGCCCCGTGAACATATTAATGATCGTATGTAAACAAATCTATTTGAAGTGAATAGTAATGTATTCTGCTGACCATTTTGTCTTTATTTGAATGAAATTGGTTGATTGAGAAGATCTGATTTATCTAAGCCACTTTATTGTGTATTATGCCATAACTAATGATATTTTAACTTGAAATTTAACTTGTTTAAAAAAAAATTCAGTCAACAATTGAATTAGGCCTACATGTATGACATACCGTTACGATACATGTGATGTAATACATGAAGGTATAACCCCCCACCCCCTTTCGGTATTCGGGATTCAGGGTGTTTTGAAGCCGTACGCAGGATTCATACCCCCGAGTTGACTGGTATTCGGGTTGAAGCAAAACATCTTGGACACATGTTTGAATGGGACCGTGACTACCCGCCCCTGAGACAACCCGCCCCCTTTCACTCAAGACAACCCGCCCCCTAAAATCACTTAGCGGTAATTATTGGCTAATTAGGACGTGTGACGGGATTATGAGATGTTTAACGAAACTGGCCGGGTTGTTCTTTATAGGTTTTTAATTGATGTAACAACACGGACAACAAAAAACGGAATGAAGTATATAGGCTAATATGAACGTGAACGAAGATTAAAAACAAAATTTAATAAGTTTAACAAACGGACAATGATTAATTTGGGGCTGCTGCTGCTGGATGTCTGCCAGTGCATTGTGCTGGTCTCTTCTTTCTTCTCTTCTGGTTGCACCTCCAAATCGCAGTGAATGCAAGGAAACATGCTTGCAGAATGAAGATAACCCACACTCAAGAGATAATATACCCAGTTCCGTCGGCATCATTCAAAGGCTGTTTGTATACTCACCTTCAATCAAACATATAACATAGACACAATATACATGTAAAAATATAGAGATTTGTGAAGAGGATTAATTGGACAACAAGCAAAATGCTTTGACATAATTAATGAATAAACACATGTTTTGTTGTTCAAAATCTTTAATAATATATCATCAAAGAACATAATCACTATTAACAATTTCTGGACAACCCGCCCTTATTTATCGGGACAACCCGCTCTGAAAATAGCAGAGGGGCAGGTTGTCTCGGTGGCAGGTAGTCCCGTTCCCGTTTGAATGATGGCGCAAAATAATATTTTGTGCTACTACTAGTCGATCTGTACGAATGAGTGGGTAGAATAGCTTCTTGGGCATATTTGACCACCATGCCATCATAAAGTATCATTAATCGTATCATAATGGCCTAATAATGCCCATAACGTGATATTTTGTTGCGAACGGGTGGGTACTGGTTTGTTTATCCACTTAACCAGTTATTTGATAATTTCAACCCATACTTTATCATGTTGCACTGTTTACATAAAACAATGCCTCCAACATTAATTGAGATATAGTTCTGTCATACGCTTGAAAATAGTTTGGCTCATGAACTTTATGAAGGTTGACACTCATATTTTGTCCATTTTCCAAGAATTAATTGAGAAAAAATAAAATATCAACTCTCATATCGATACACCAATGGCTGACATTGAAACCTATATATACAGTTTTGCTGCAGGTTAGGTAGTATTTTGCGTGAATAGCTCCATAATGTTGAAAAAAATAGCTTTTTAAAACTTTTGGTAGGGGGTATAGTTTGGTTATCATGAAATATTTCCACGTATTTCTATTTGACACAAAAGTCTCAATTTGTTTTATCAAAATGTATTCAATAGTGTCTGATAATAGAAATAACACACAGAAATACCAACAGTTTTTATAGTATATTGTCAACATACTTGAAAAGAAAAAAAAATTCATCTTTTTGATTGGGGTATACTTGGATTTTGATCAAAATTTTCTATTTTTATGAAGGAAACGTTCTATTTCTGCATTGATTATGTAGATTGATCATTCCCAATGAGAACAACATATAGGTTTGCCATAAGAAGTCGAAAACTTTGCCGTTATGCTCAGGCCTCAGCTCACAAGGCGACTCGGGCGAGATTGTCGCCTTACTGTCGCTGAATTCGCCCTATCGTCTAAGGCGAAATCGAAGTCGCCTTCAATTTAGGGGGGGGGGTTCTTAATTTGTTTTCTAGTTTTTTTTCCTGAACATGTCCGTATAATTGTGGCGGCCATCCCAAAAAGAAACAGACGATGCAGAGCCAAAGACCCAAGTGTTTAAAATAAAAAAAATAAAATATGACCTATTGTTTTGTGTTGTTATTCCGTCGCCTTTGTTCCCTTTGCGGTAATGAATGTTAATCAGGAATGTTTTGACACGCTGAAAACACGATGAGATGTTCGCATCTGTGTTGTTACTGACCATCGTGAGTGTCACAAATAAATGTTTTAATTAACTTAACAGACCGCCGTCCCGCTTTTCAGATATAAAACAATTACGACATTATCAGAGTATGTACCAGGCGCTTCGGAAGTTCGTTTCGGTAACGCGTCGGACTTTTTGAAGAGACCGCGTCGGACTTTTTGAAGAGACCGACTTCCGTAAATAAAATAATGTCAAGTTTATTGCTTTAATCGGATTATACCAGTGATGTTGGCATTAATTAAGGGAGGCCATTAATTAATAAAAGCTTTTGCAACTCCTTTGTTAGTTAGTCCTTATTGTTTATTTTAGCGGACACCCACATTACAGCCGTGACCAAATTAAACTTAAAAAGTTACATGCATCATGATTCAGACTGTACAAACGTATCTTCCAAGCTGCAGTCTAGGAAATAATACTACTTTCATTTAGTTAAAAAAGTAACTATTACTGTAACTTGATAAGTGTCTTGCTTAAATGATAGCTACACAAAACATTTCCAAAAAAATTATAGGTATAATAACAATTAAGCTAATTTCAGATAAAGTCAATTTTTTTTAGTTTTATTTGTTTTTTTATCTTTTTTTTATTGTCAGATGTTATAAAATGAAGCGATATTTGAAAATTGTCAATTTTTGGTAGTCTCGCCACCCTGAAGTCTCCCTAAATTTCCTGAAGTCTCCCTAAATTTCCTGGAGGGAGACTTCAAGTCTACCTTTTCTGGACCCCTAGGCTGAGGCCTGAACTTATGCTGTGTTGTCACAATTTTGCCATTCCTCAAAAACTGAATTGTCGACCCCCTGACCCCCTTCCAATTATTTGAGAAAAACGTCATTTTTTTCAAACACTGCCATTACTACTGACTTTGTTTCATATTCCTAACACCCTAAAGCTGCTGTAACTGCGTCTGAATATCTGGAAAATGGTTTTGAAAAAAAATCGATGCCTATTGCTACCGAAAGGCAACTACAACGCGACCGAATGGCATGCACATCGTGGTTAGATTTCTGGTTTGTATAGTCTTTTTTCAGTTTAATGAATTTACACCGCGGCAACTACACCATGGCTGAATGGAAAGTACACCGCGGCCCAACTGTAGTTAGTCGGTGGAGCTGCGGTGTAGTTGCATTTCGGCCGCAGTGGCAACGCTAACCACACCGCGGTTATGTGGACACTTGTTTTGTCCAGCAGGGTATACCGTAGGTTGTTCCAAAAGCATGTGATTGACTACCCTACGGTCATTTCCAGCTACGATGTTTAATTACACACGACTGCGATTACGTCGCAAGTGGAGGTAACCAAGGACACGCCACGATTTCGCATCTAAAATCAAACAGTGCTTGATATTATATATTGACCTACGATTTTGACGTGAGCATGCGCAGTCCAACTACCGGTCACTTCCTACGACGGAAATCTTTCCACTTACGATTGAATCGTGGTCGTCTGAACGTACACTAAGATCACAAACATTTATACGCAAGGTTGCCAAGTTAGCAAACGTAGGTAATTTTGAATGTATGCCGTTCAGAATAGACATGCATTATTGCAAAGTATGTGCTTCGATCGCAACCCGTGATCAATGGTGATTAATCGCCGCATATATTTGTAATCTGTATCGGCACTATATAAATTGTCTACACGGTGTGTGATCGCTAGATGCTGAACTCAAATGATTACCTTTCATGTATGTTTAGAACTTGAGATATCCAATTCAGATTATATGAATAAAATTCAATGTCAACCGCCACTATGCATGACAAAACATAGATTGGAATGAACAGAAACCTTGAACAATCGGTCTATTACTAGTACGTTCTTAAATGAACGTCATTGTTTGCAACCAGTTATCTGCCAGAATAATTGGTAGAAATTTCCTACTTTCTGTTTCCCGGGAAATCTAGCGCGTTGCACCAACTTTCGATCCATTGAATCTTGTTAATTAATAACATTTAGCACTTGTAATTTGTGTCTGTTTTCTGGGACCCCCTTCGTGAAGACGTGATGTAGGTCTATTGTGGGGTGAACAGTTTAACAGATACCTACCATTAGTATCGACTACAACAATTACCGGGTATATCGCTGAACAGTGTACCCATGTCCAAGTGTGTCAAATCTTTATTATCTTTATTAACGAACCATAGACTCTTTGGGTCGTATATACAATGTAGGCTATATCTGATTTTGTCACGTGACCAATTATTAACTAATACGACATTGTAATTTAGATTTTTTGGGAGCACGATTGTCACACATATGGTACATGTAGGATCGGTGGGCCTAAAGCATTATTGTCGTAATTGAAAAAGAAATTTTTGCTGTGTCTTTCGATTACCGGTACTGGTAATGTAAACGAGAATAGTGAATATGAATTACAATTTACATATAAGTTCATTGCTAGCGGTAGTACCTTTTATTGAGAAAATATGACAAAATAAATAACGACAATAGTGTGATGAATGTTGAGGCAGGGAGAAAATTAACTGGTATTGCATCGCAATTTGCTACCCAAATGTGGATAAAAGCTATCCATTTTGGTATGAATTTTATATGATTTTAGAACAATGCTACCCCGCTCGACAAAACAAGTGTCCATTGGCACCGCGGTGTATTTGCCGTTCGGCCGCGGTGTCAGCTTTTGTAACTGCGGTTGAGCACCGCGGCCGAACGGCAAGTACACTGCGGCCGAAGGCAAGTACACTTTTGGCCGAACGGCAAGTACACCATGGCCGAAAGGCAACTACAACGCGGCCGAATGGCATGTACACCGTGGTTAGATTTCTGGTTTGTATCCTCTTTTTTCAGTTCAATGAACGTACACCTCGGCAACTACCCTGCTTGACAAAACAAGTGTCCACCTAACCGCGGTGCAGTTAGCGTTGCCACCGTGGCTGAAATGCAACTACACCGCGGCTCCACCGGCTAACTACAGTTGGGCCGCGGTGTACTTGCCGTTCGGCCATGGTGTAATTGCCGCGGTGTACGTTCATTAAACTGAAAAAAGACGATACAAACCAGAAATCTAACCACGTTCGGCTGCGTGTAGTTGATTTGATTTTTCTAAGGGGGGGGGGCAAATGGTCAGTAGAAAAAAACTGCAGTTTTTGCTGTTTTGGGGGGGGGGGGTACCCAAACCGAAGAAAACAGTTTTTTCCACCCTGTGTCTGCACCCCCCCCCCCCTGTTCTGGATGATAATTTTTATGAGATATTTTCAAAATTAATCTGATCTGCAGTGGATTTTTTGTCTCATGACTTCCCAAGGATGGTCGTTATAACTTTTACCCCCAGTCGAGTAAAGTTTATATAGCCTCATTGGCACACCGTACGACTACTATATAGAACCTACTCTCTTGATATCGCGTAAAACTGACCCCCCCTGATCATCCCCGACTCCATATGTCTAACGAGGACGTAAATGAGGTGATTTTTCACAAACATCTGGGATTAACGTTTAACAATCATGGCTCATGGGATGCTCATATAAATGACATTATAGACAGGGCCTGGAAACGAGTGAACCACCTAAGAAAATTTAAATACTACCTGGACCGTATAACTATAGAGAGAATATATTTTGCTTATATAAGACCAGTCTTGGAATATGCCTCACCCGTATGGGACAACTGCACGCAAGCTGAAAGTGAGCTAATAGAAAAAATTCAATTTGAAGCTGCTAGAATAGCAACGGGAGGAACTAGAAGCATAAACAGCATTGATATATTGGCAGACCTTGGTTGGGAAATGTTAAGTGAAAGGAGAACAAAATTCAAACTACATCAATTCTATAAGATGTTCTATCGCAATTCGCCAGCATATCTTTACAACACTGTTAATCATAATCACCCAGGGGCTGACAGATATGACTTTCGGAGAACTGACTTAAGACCCCCTTTTTCGGACACATCATCATATCAACGATCATTCTTGCCCGCGACAACACGCCAGTGGAATAAATTATCTGATGACCTGAAAAACTCAGAAACTCTAGAAAATTTCAAATACAAATTGAATACCAATCTGCGCCTAAGACAAAAGAATGTTCGCCATTATAGCTATAGCAAATGCCGCAAAGCCCAGTTAATTCACACGCAACTTCGACTAGGATGCAGTAACCTCAATGATGATCTCAGTCGCAACCATTTAAACGAATCTGATAAATGCTCATGTGGGGAAGTCGAGACTGCCGACCACTTTTTACTATATTGTCCCAGATACTCGACAATACGAATTGAAATTTTCTCAGTATTAGCACAAAATTTGTGGAGATCTGATATTTTACTTAAGGGATCTACTTCATTTCCCAAAAGACTCAATAAGGCCATATTTGAGGCAACTCAAACATTTATACTAACAAGCAATCGATTTCGTTAATCGCCAATTGTATTTCTGATATTCACAATAAGTAGCTGCTCGAATTTGATAGTCTTCAGAGACACAAACAAAAAATGATGTAGAAACAAATCATATACATGTATATAGCTAACAATGTAGCAATAATTTCAATAACTCGACCCAAAAAAACAAAAACTTAAATAAATAAAAAAAAAGCCATATTAAGGTACTGGCAAACTATTGACTCCAATCGACACAAATAGTTTTAAATTTTCCTATGTAAAACAATAACATGCATAAGGGTAGTGATCATTGTAAATATATGTGTTAATTGCTTTTTTCCTCTGTTCTCACCCAACTGTTCATTTATCTTCTAATCATGCTCTGTATCTCTTCCTCTCACTTAATCTTAACTTCCACTTCTCACTGAACACTATATGTAATCTATTCTCCTCTGAGGAGATGGCTCTATATAAGCATCTGATGCTTGTTGTCAAATCCTCTTCCTCCCTTCTTGTCTTCTATTCATACATGTGTCATGTTTTATAATTATATAATTTTGGGAAGAAATAAAATATTGTTTAAACCAGAACCTACTAATTATTTAATTTTTTTAATTGGTCTGGCTGTCTGTCTTTCGGATCCCCAGTACATTGCGATTTTCTTTAAGTGTGCTATGTCGTTGGCAAAACATCAATAACTTTCGCGGGGAAATGCGCGTGCCAGTATGACGTCGCTTTGGATACAACATATGACGTCACATAACAGTTTACTGTAAAGCGTGAATGTGCTTTTACAAATTTACTAAACTAAAGAAAAGTTTATTAAGTGATATTACAAACATTTTAGGCATTTACGAAATGAGTCATGTTGTTTTTGCGATGTGGCTAACGAATTTGTGCAGTTTTAATTTTTAAATAATTTCCGTAATTTTCCGACTGGCATAGCAACCCGAGTCAGGTTGGCAATATTTAAGTAATGATTATTGTTATAATTATAAACCATGTAATACGATCACGCAATGAATACCGCTATTTTGGCTATATGAAAAGTAACATTTTGTAGTTTTAATTTAATTGCAATGACGTTTCAAGATGGCGGCCCCTCAAATTCAAGATGGCGGCGCGCCTAATTCAAGATGGCGGCGCCCATGTTCGAAAGCGAACTTAGTATAAGGACGACCAGCGCATATGTTGCTACGCAACACATGCGCGGCTGGGCTGCGCCCAGCTGGTCGTCCTTAAATTACTCGTTCTCATCTAGATTTCAATGTCAACAGCCATGACAAATCTCATAATGATCCAACCAAAGGTACTACGACCTGTAGCCCATGCCAAAGGATTTAGTCATGCAGAGTAAAATCCAAGATGGCTGCTGGCGGCCATATTTTTTGTCCGAACGACCCCAAAATGACTCGTTCCCATCTACATGTCAATATTAACATCGATGATAAATTTCATGATGATCAGACAAACAGTACTACCTGTAACCCGTGCTAATGGATTGAAATTTGAAATTCAAGATGGCCACTGGCGGCCATGTTTTCTGGCCCAATGACCCCAAAATGGCTACATGTCAATATTAACATCGATGACAAATTTCATGAAGATCCGACCAAAGCTACGATCTGCAGCCCATGCAGAAGGATTTAGTCATCCAAAGAGTAAAATCCAAGATGGCTGCTGGCGGCCATATTTTTTGTCCGAACGACCCCAAAATGACTCGTTCCCATCTACATGTACATGTCAATGTCAACAGGCATGACAAATTTCATAATGATCCGACCAAAGGTACGACCTGTAGCCAGTGCTAAAGGAAATTGTTGACGAGTCACGCACACACACACGGATGACGGATACCAAGCCATGGCAAATGGCTCAAACTTTACAAAGTAAAGTTGAGCTAAAAATGTAGGAATAAAAGCTCGGACAAAATTATACATTTTGCAAAGATTTTCTAAGTCGAAAAATGGGGATGTAACGCCACCATAAAAAGTCTGACAGATGTCATAATCGCAGGTCCCCATGTTGTTGATGTCTGTGTCAACTTCCACGGAATATGATCAGAAAACAGCTGAGAAAAACTCCAGACAAATTTATGTCCACAGACAAGCTGATTGGAGTATAAACCCCCTTCTCCACAACCGCGTTGCAGGGGGTATAATTAATGGACAAAACATTTCCCCCCAACCTGTGATATCACTGCGACATAAGACAACAAAATCCAATAATAAAGACATCCACAGCCAGAGGTCAGAGTAGATTTTGTATAGCATTCCCTACCAATACATCTTTTTTCATTGTAAATTGCTTTGCAGAAATTGGAAAACGCATCACAAATTGCGATGCGAATCCAGTTACATGGATATAGAGCATGTTTGTTATGGACGCTACACAAAGTCCAGTAAAGGGCCATAACTCTGGGAAAAAGTGTGAACAAAACTGAAATTGGAATTCCCAGTTTTGAGCTGTGTTGTGAAATGTTAGTTATGGATAGACAGAATGACACACCGAAAGGAAAGACAGACTGAGGTACATGTACATGTATCACTATATATACCCATAATCCTTGGTACGGGTACATGTACAACTGTACATACTGTATACATGTACTGTACATACTGTATACATGTACATACTGTATACATGTACATGTACACCAATCAGTAAGCCAGGGGGCGAGCTTGTGCATGTACATGTATTTACTCATAAAGTTAGCCTTCAGGTGCTGACATACCATCATGTTTTATATCATTACCATATTTTGGTACTGAAAAAGATAATAATGTGTTTATTTATATCAATAACAAGATAAAATCACATGATAATGACCAGAAACAGTGACAAGACAGTTCAGCTTCTATACATTTGGGATAAAAAAAAGCACAGATGTGCTTGAGTACATGTATCTTCCCCTACAGGGTACCTGTATTCTACAGGATAGAAAGACATGATTGTATTCACCTTCCAAATGCTCAACAATGGGGGTGGGCTAAACTGGGCTTATCTACCGGTACGAGGAGACTGGGTTTATCCTCGAGGATGGGCTTACTAACGGTTGTATACAGTAATAAGGCCAAAGTAAAAAGAAACTATGTTTCCGTACATCGACCGACCCTAAAAATAACCCGCCGACCCTAAACTTTTTATTGATATTTTGAGAAAAAGTCAAAATTTTCTAAAATTTACTGTTTTTACCACTAATGCTCATAAATATTGATGACCTTTAGTGTGCAAAACACATGGTTTCTGACATATCCCTGTGAAAAGTTACCATGAATTGACAGCTGTCTCAAAGGCCCCAGGTGTGTGATGGGTTGTGGATTGATGGGCATACATTTTGCAATTTTAATTTCCTGAGTGTATTTCGGACTACATGTACATGTATCTCCTGCCTGCTTTATGTCTTGTTTGGGACTTATGGAACACTATCAACAGACATGGTGGGTGTGTATCTGTATATATACATGTATAGAGGTTATCACCACATATGTTAGGGGTATACAATGTAGCTACGGTCTCCAAAAACCAGGCATGCTCGGTGGTCGTACTGGCTACCCCCAGACAATGGGATGTAGTCGTCACAATACAAGTACGGTATAATGGCGGTATTATTGGTAAAATTCTTATAAAAAGTTAGTGACATCAATTTCCTACCAAATTTATGAAAATGTGCTACATGTATGTCATGTACATGTATGTGAATAATAAAAAACATACCTAAACATGAAATTTGATTTTTTTTATAAATCTTAATGTATATTTCCACTGTGTTGATCAAGTAATACTTTCCCCACAACACGGGTTGGCATTTTATGTTACTTCGGTCGAGGTAGTTCAATATTTCTGCAACTGGATAAAAAATATCAAAATAAAATTAAAAAAAAAATTCCCTACCTACAGGGTTACCGTACCTACCAGGGGGGGGGGGGGGGGGGGGGGGTCGGAAAAAAAATTGTACCCACCCACCCCACCGCCAATTTTTTTTTCCGTTTTCAGCAGTTTTTTTCCGACCATTTTTTTTACACCCATCCCCCTTTTAACAATAAAACAGAGATTTGCGGGGGAAATTCACTGTAAACAGCTGTATATGAATTTATGTGCATACTATTTATCATGGATGTTAACATGGACATGTAAATAGGAATGAGTCATTTTTAGGTCATTCGGCCAAAAAAACATGGCTGCCAGCGGCCATCTTGGATTTCAAAATTTGCAACAAAATACAACACGATAACTGCCTGCAGTCAGTTTACCAGTTAGAATTACATTATTTCTCGCATTCAAAGTGGTTTTGAAGCCCAACTCATTGCCAAAACACTAAAAAACAAGCAGGAAATTTTGTTTTAGTTGCGGAAAAAATTGCTTGTTGGTGGCTTTGACCACCCACGCCGAATTTTTGTTTTCACCCCCCCCCCCCCTGTACCTACCCTAATTTTTTCGCGCCGTTACCGGAAACATACAATCTTTTTTCTTTGGCCTAAACAGAATAGATCACTTGATTTAACTGATGACATTAACGATTCAATCAAGACAATCATGCTTGTACAACATCCCTGCCTTTAACTTGTTGTTGGCCATTATAAATAAATATTAGCCCCAGTACAAACCGTGGCAGAAAAAGTGTGTAAACAACAGATTCTACCATACCCGGTAAGTACGGGTAAAGATCGCACAATCAGTAAAATACCCGAAGTGTCAAAAGTTTACCGGATCGCAGGAGTGTCAAATTATCGACCAGTAACACACGACCAGTAACACACATACATGGGTCCATAATGTTCAACAACTGTGTTGCCTCTCATGAATTATTTCACGTAACCAGTTCAATCGAGTGATTATTCTCTATGTACATGTAGATATCAGGATATCAGATAGTATTTTTCCGCTAACGTTGTGAACAAATTAGGGTGGGGGGGGGGTTCGAAAAAAATTCCAGGTTGGTATGATAGGGTGGGTGGGTGTCTCTCGGGTCCGAAAAGCAGTTTTTTCCATGTACCAAATTTATTTTCCATTTCTGGTATTGAGTCTTATTTTGATGTGTTTTGAACAGAAACAGGCCATATACAATGTATAGTTACTAGAAATGCTATACTATATATATAGAGGTTATCAGAAGTTGGATCAGTGGCACAATGCCAACAATAACCCAAATTCAACTTGATAGAACAAGAAACTGCGCTATCGGAAAAATAAAATTTAATCAGGATTCCATCTACTGATACAACAAAATAAGAATAACTATGCAGAACTCAGCTGAAAATAAGAAATAATATGAAAGCACACTTGATCATATGTGACATGGAAATAAAGATATACCGGTAATAAATATTAATGGAATAAAATAGACTTTTGACAAATTGACAAATATGAAAGCACACTTGATCATATGTGACATGGAAATAAAGATATACCGGTAATAAATATTAATGGAATAAAATAGACTTTTGACAAATTGACAAATTTTGAAATCTGAACAAGAAAATCGCAAAATCCTTAAACATCTAGACTAGCCTCAAGCCTTTCTATAGAGTTGGAAATTTCAAACCTGACACACCCACTTAGGTTGGAAAATTTCCAACTGATGGCAATTGCAATGACAATGTTAACCAAATGTATGACAATATTGTTTTCTTAAATTAACTAGCAGGTTTTGACTGGCCAAAGGGGAGGGACAGGGACCCGGACACAAGCTTTCCAAGTGTTGGAAATTTCCAACCTATCACCCTCATAAGGTTGGAAAATTTCCAACTGATGACCATATCAGTCCAAAATTTTGACCAAAAAATTGGAAAATATGCAAATATTGGTCCAAAAACAATTACTTCCCCCCATTATATTGTTTGAAAATCAAACTACAAGAACATTTTCAACATATTGTTGGTGTGAAATTTCCAGCTAATGTTTTGGCAGGTATGAAATTTCCAACTGTTGAAAATTTGGACCAAAGTTGGGGGGTAAGACACCACCCCCTCCCCGCCCCCCATAACTGAGGAAACATGTTATAGCGTGTAATGGCAGGCTGGTAGCCACTGCCTGAAGTAATAGGCTTCGTAATAATTGGGAATAACATATGGATGGATAGCCCAATCTCACTTCTTTTTTGCTCACGATATCAGTGACGATAAAATCTTTGTTTTGTGATTAACATTACAAGCTGATCCACATTGACTTGGAAAACAATTTGAAATTGTTCAAGCTGGCCCGGCTGGCCTTCAATTTATATGTTAAGATTTTATGTTTTACGTTGTCAATTTGTCAAAAGTCTATTTTATTCCATTAATATTTATTACCGGTATATCTTTATTTCCATGTCACATATGATCAAGTGTGCTTTCATATTATTTCTTATTTTCAGCTGAGTTCTGCATAGTTATTCTTATTTTGTTGTATCAGTAGATGGAATCCTGATTAAATTTTATTTTTCCGATAGCGCAGTTTCTTGTTCTATCAAGTTGAATTTGGGTTATTGTTGGCATTGTGCCACTGATCCAACTTCTGATAACCTCTATATATATAGTATAGCATTTCTAGTAACTATACATTGTATATGGCCTGTTTCTGTTCAAAACACATCAAAATAAGACTCAATACCAGAAATGGAAAATAAATTTGGTACATGGAAAAAACTGCTTTTCGGACCCGAGAGACACCCACCCACCCTATCATACCAACCTGGAATTTTTTTCGAACCCCCCCCCACCCTAATTTGTTCACAACGTTAGCGGAAAAATACTATCTGATATCCTGATATCTACATGTACATAGAGAATAATCACTCGATTGAACTGGTTACGTGAAATAATTCATGAGAGGCAACACAGTTGTTGAACATTATGGACCCATGTATGTGTGTTACTGGTCGTGTGTTACTGGTCGATAATTTGACACTCCTGCGATCCGGTAAACTTTTGACACTTCGGGTATTTTACTGATTGTGCGATCTTTACCCGTACTTACCGGGTATGGTAGAATCTGTTGTTTACACACTTTTTCTGCCACGGTTTGTACTGGGGCTAATATTTATTTATAATGGCCAACAACAAGTTAAAGGCAGGGATGTTGTACAAGCATGATTGTCTTGATTGAATCGTTAATGTCATCAGTTAAATCAAGTGATCTATTCTGTTTAGGCCAAAGAAAAAAGATTGTATGTTTCCGGTAACGGCGCGAAAAAATTAGGGTAGGTACAGGGGGGGGGTGAAAACAAAAATTCGGCGTGGGTGGTCAAAGCCACCAACAAGCAATTTTTTCCGCAACTAAAACAAAATTTCCTGCTTGTTTTTTAGTGTTTTGGCAATGAGTTGGGCTTCAAAACCACTTTGAAAGCGAGAAATAATGTAATTCTAACTGGTAAACTGACTGCAGGCAGTTATCGTGTTGTATTTTGTTGCAAATTTTGAAATCCAAGATGGCCGCTGGCAGCCATGTTTTTTTGGCCGAATGACCTAAAAATGACTCATTCCTATTTACATGTCCATGTTAACATCCATGATAAATAGTATGCACATAAATTCATATACAGCTGTTTACAGTGAATTTTCCCCGCAAATCTCTGTTTTATTGTTAAAAGGGGGATGGGTGATAAAAAAAATGGTCGGAAAAAACTGTGAAAACGGAAAAAAAAATTGGCGGTGGGGTGGGTGGGTACAATTTTTTTTCCGACCCCCCCCCCCCCCTGGTAGGTACGGTAACCCTGTAGGTAGGGAATTTTTTTTTTAATTTTATTTTGATATTTTTTATCCAGCTGCAGAAATATTGAACTACCTCGACCGAAGTAACATAAAATGCCAACCCGTGTTGTGGGGAAAGTATTACTTGATCAACACAGTGGAAATATACATTAAGATTTATAAAAAAAATCAAATTTCATGTTTAGGTATGTTTTTTATTATTCACATACATGTACATGACATACATGTAGCACATTTTCATAAATTTGGTAGGAAATTGATGTCACTAACTTTTTATAAGAATTTTACCAATAATACCGCCATTATACCGTACTTGTATTGTGACGACTACATCCCATTGTCTGGGGGTAGCCAGTACGACCACCGAGCATGCCTGGTTTTTGGAGACCGTAGCTACATTGTATACCCCTAACATATGTGGTGATAACCTCTATACATGTATATATACAGATACACACCCACCATGTCTGTTGATAGTGTTCCATAAGTCCCAAACAAGACATAAAGCAGGCAGGAGATACATGTACATGTAGTCCGAAATACACTCAGGAAATTAAAATTGCAAAATGTATGCCCATCAATCCACAACCCATCACACACCTGGGGCCTTTGAGACAGCTGTCAATTCATGGTAACTTTTCACAGGGATATGTTAGAAACCATGTGTTTTGCACACTAAAGGTCATCAATATTTATGAGCATTAGTGGTAAAAACAGTAAATTTTAGAAAATTTTGACTTTTTCTCAAAATATCAATAAAAAGTTTAGGGTCGGCGGGTTATTTTTAGGGTCGGTCGATGTACGGAAACATAGTTTATTTTTACTTTGGCCTTATTACTGTATACAACCGTTAGTAAGCCCATCCTCGAGGATAAACCCAGTCTCCTCGTACCGGTAGATAAGCCCAGTTTAGCCCACCCCCATTGTTGAGCATTTGGAAGGTGAATACAATCATGTCTTTCTATCCTGTAGAATACAGGTACCCTGTAGGAGAAGATACATGTACTCAAGCACATCTGTGCTTTTTTTTTTTATCCCAAATGTATAGAAGCTGAACTGTCTTGTCACTGTTTCTGGTCATTATCATGTGATTTTATCTTGTTATTGATATAAATAAACACATTATTATCTTTTTCAGTACCAAAATATGGTAATGATATAAAACATGATGGTATGTCAGCACCTGAAGGCTAACTCAATGTTTGCAAAGGGGAGGGGGCCTTGTGAGTAAGCCCAGTACCTACTTTATGAGTAAGTACATGTACATGCACAAGCTCGCCCCCCCCAGGCTTACTGATTGGTGTACATGTACATGTATACAGTATGTACATGTAAACAGTATGTACAGTACATGTATACAGTATGTACAGTTGTACATGTACCCGTACCAAGGATTAGGGGTATATATAGTGATACATGTACATGTACCTCAGTCTGTCTTTCCTTTCGGTGTGTCATTCTGTCTATCCATAACTAACATTTCACAACACAGCTCAAAACTGGGAATTCCAATTTCAGTTTTGTTCACACTTTTTCCCAGAGTTATGGCCCTTTACTGGACTTTGTGTAGCGTCCATAACAAACATGCTCTATATCCATGTAACTGGATTCGCATCGCAATTTGTGATGCGTTTTCCAATTTCTGCAAAGCAATTTACAATGAAAAAAGATGTATTGGTAGGAATGCTATACAAAATCTACTCTGACCTCTGGCTGTGGATGTCTTTATTATTGGATTTTGTTGTCTTATGTCGCAGTGATATCACAGGTTGGGGGGAAATGTTTTGTCCATTAATTATACCCCCTGCAACGCGGTTGTGGAGAAGGGGGTTTATACTCCAATCAGCTTGTCTGTGGACATAAATTTGTCTGGAGTTTTTCTCAGCTGTTTTCTGATCATATTCCGTGGAAGTTGACACAGACATCAACAACATGGGGACCTGCGATTATGACATCTGTCAGACTTTTTATGGTGGCGTTACATCCCCATTTTTCGACTTAGAAAATCTTTGCAAAATGTATAATTTTGTCCGAGCTTTTATTCCTACATTTTTAGCTCAACTTTACTTTGTAAAGTTTGAGCCATTTGCCATGGCTTGGTATCCGTCATCCGTGTGTGTGTGCGTGACTCGTCAACAATTTCCTTTAGCACTGGCTACAGGTCGTACCTTTGGTCGGATCATTATGAAATTTGTCATGCCTGTTGACATTGACATGTACATGTAGATGGGAACGAGTCATTTTGGGGTCGTTCGGACAAAAAATATGGCCGCCAGCAGCCATCTTGGATTTTACTCTTTGGATGACTAAATCCTTCTGCATGGGCTACAGGTCGTAGCTTTGGTCGGATCTTCATGAAATTTGTCATCGATGTTAATATTGACATGTAGCCATTTTGGGGTCATTGGGCCAAAAAACATGGCCGCCAGTGGCCATCTTGAATTTCAAATTTCAATCCATTAGCACGGGCTACAGGTAGTACTGTTTGTCTGATCATCATGAAATTTATCATCGATGTTAATATTGACATGTAGATGGGAGCGAGTCATTTTGGGGTCGTTCGGACAAAAAATATGGCCGCCAGCAGCCATCTTGGATTTTACTCTGCATGACTAAATCCTTTGGCATGGGCTACAGGTCGTAGTACCTTTGGTTGGATCATTATGAGATTTGTCATGGCTGTTGACATTGACATCTAGATGAGAACGAGTAATTTAAGGACGACCAGCTGGGCGCAGCCCAGCCGCGCATGTGTTGCGTAGCAACATATGCGCTTGTCGTCCTTATACTAAGTTCGCTTTCGAACATGGGCGCCGCCATCTTGAATTAGGCGCGCCGCCATCTTGAATTTGAGGGGCCGCCATCTTGAAACGTCATTGCAATTAAATTAAAACTACAAAATGTAACTTTGCATATAGCCAAAATAGCGGTATTCATTGCGTGATCGTATTACATGGTTTATAATTATAACAATAATCATTACTTAAATATTGCCAACCGGACTCGGGTTGCTATGCCAGTCGGAAAATTACGGAAATTACGAAAAAATTAAAACTGCACAAATTCGTTAGCCACATCGCAAAAACAACGTGACTCATCTCGTAAATGCCTAAAATGTTTGTAATATCACTTAATAAACTTTTCTTTAGTTTAGTAAATTTGTAAAAGCACATTCACGCTTTACAGTAAACTGTTATGTGACGTCATATGTTGTATCCAAAGCGACGTCATACTGGCACGCGCATTTTCCCGCGAAAGTTATTGATGTTTTGCAACGACATAGCACACTTAAAGAAAATCGCAATGTACTGGGGATCCGAAAGACAGACAGCCAGACCAATTAAAAAATGAACAGGGGGGGGGGGATGCAGACACAGGGTGGAAAAAACTGTTTTCTTCGGTTTGGGTACCCCCCCCCCCCCCCAACAGCAAAAACTGCAGTTTTTTCCACTGACCATTCGCCCCCCCCCCCCCCTTAGAAAAATCAAATCTACCCCAGCCGGACAACAACTCGGTTTGACCGGAAACCGAAAAAAACACCGGAGCATACAATTCACGAGAAGGTGCTTGGTAACTTAGTTTATATTATGTATATATTGTGATCGCAACGCTTTGTATGCACTTTAAAAAATGACAACTAGTCATTACCTCGACTTTGAAAAAGATGCAAATGAGATGAGTGAGATACCAGCATATAACTGTTTTCTGATACCATTGGAGGAGAAATTGTTTAATACATGGGATAGTTCTGCAGTAAAAATTTGCCAGATAAGCGATCGCAGGGTAGAATTCTGCATTCGACTGGTAGACACTGACATAGTAGGCATTATTAAGAGGGTTAATGGGGTCAATATCACATGTAAACCAAGACAGTGGTTATCCAAAATTGTTTTAGGTGGATTGTACTACTCATGTATATATGATTTGGATATTAAGGTTAATCCATATTCTATAAAATGAGAGAAAATTGAAGTTGTGAGTCTGAAAATACATATTTGGAAAAAAATGACATGCAAATTTTTTCCGACAACCCCCCCTAAATGAATAAGGAAAAAATTTACGTGTAAATTTTTGACGCCTAGGTACCCCCCACCCACCGGTACGTTGTGTCCCGTAGTTTTTTTCCGCCCCCCCCCCCCCTGTCCAGAATGAGTTTCCCAATGGCCGGCCTTATGTGGTGGACCCCAAATCGCATATACGCTATAATCATGTAGCTACATGCATGCATCCATGCATGCAGTTGTAATCTAATTTTCAACCCAAATTATGGGAGGGGCGAACCATTTGTTCCAATCATTTGAGCCCCAGTTGGAATTTCCAACCCAAGTGTAGGGTACTTAATCTTCACCCAAATTGACAATGGGCCAGTCGAAAAATCATATATTCATGTAATACGCATGGTTATTTAAATCTTGACATTCATATATACGTCCATCACATTATTCACATAGATTTCTGGATAGTGCATGCCATCGTCCTTTTTACATGGATTTCAATGCCATAATTTCTTGTTTTTGTGTCATTCGGCAAAAAAACATGGCCGCCAGCGGCCATCTTGAATTTCAATCCATTAGCACGGGCTACAGGTCGAACTGTTCATCTGATCATAATGAAATTTGTCATCGATGTTAACAATGACATGTAGATGGGAACGAGTCATTTTGGGGTCATTGGGCCAAAAAACATGGCCGGCAGCAGCCATCTTGGATTTTACTCTTTGCATGAATAAATCCTTGGGCACGGGCTACAGGTCGTACCTTTGGTCGGATCATTATGAAATATGTCACAGCTGTTGACATTAATAAGTAGATGGGAACGAGTCATGTTGGGGCCATTCGGCAAAAAAACATGGCTGCCAGTGGCCATCTTGGATTAAAAAAATTAATCCATTGGCACGGGCTACAGGTCATACTGTTCTTCTGATCATCATGAAATTTGTCGTGGGTGTTAATATTGACATGTAGATGGGAACGAGTCATTTTGGGGTCTTTCGGCCAAAAAACATGTCCGCCAGTAGCCAACTTGGATTTTACTCTTTGCATGACTAAATACTTTGGCACGGGCTACAGGTCGTAGCTTTGGTCGGATCATCATGACATTAGTCATGGTTGTTAACAATGACATGTAGATGGGAACGAGTCATTTTGGGGTCATTCAGCATTTGATATTGTTAGAATATGCGCTTATTATTTTTTCTGTGATATGTTTTTTGAATATGTGCCTACTTTGATTTTTAGTCATGGTGTTATCTAAATTGTTCCATGAGGTTGGGAATGCATGAAACGGTAGCTGTCCGGAAAATGTGGTTCTTGGGGTTTTGAGGAATAGTGGGCGCTGTTGTCTAGTATCGGGTCCGGCAATACGTTTAGTGAACATTTGCGAGAAAGATTCAGGTAAGCGGTTGTAATACCAGTCATGCATGAATAGAGTAGTATGGACTTTGTGAAGGTCGTATACCTTTAAGATTTTCTCTTTTTTAGATAAAGGTTCGGTATGGCTCCTGTACTTTTTATTGCACACAATTCATATCGCTCTTTTTTGTAATAAAAAGACTCGTTTTACCTCGGGAACATGACCCCATAGTTGGATTCCGTATACCAAGTGACTTTGGATTAAGGCATAATATAACGTTTTAAGGGCACTGCCTGGGAAAAGTGTTTGACTTTATTTATATGATATATGGCGTGCGCTAATTTGGAGCAGACTGATGATATATGTTTTTTAAATGATAGATTTTCATCTATGTGAATGCCTAAAAATTTAGTTGAGGTTTCGTGCTCACGATTTCCAATGCGTTTCAATTCTGTGTTATTTAAGAGAATTTTCATAGTGTTCCATTTGGTGTCGTTATTTTCCGGGTGCATGAGCATGTAATTGCTCTTTTCTGTATTTATAGAAAGCTTGTTGCAGCAACACCAATTGTAGATATTACGTAGTTCATTGTTCACATAACTTTCAATTTGGGTGCCGTTATCCCCGCTAGTCATTAAGGTGGTATCATCCGCATAAGACAATATATTCATGCTTGTCGCGTTTGGCATATCGTTTGCGTAGATTAAAAAAATTATGGGGCCGAGTATGGAGCCTTGAGGGACTCCGCACGTTATGTCCATTAGTTTGGATTTATTTCCCTGAAGTTCAACATATTGTTGCCTGTTGTCTAGATAGCTTTGGAACCAAGACAGGGCAGTACCCCTTATCCCTAATGATCTTATTTTGAAATTAATATATCATGATTTATAGTGTCAAATGCTTTAGAGAGGTCTAGGAATAGTGCTATTGTTGAATCCCTGGTTGTTTTATCATTGTTATTGGCTATTTGGTCGAGAAGATGTATGATTGGATGGAAAGTAGAGTGGTTAGGACGGAAGCCGTATTGGTGCTTGTACAATATATCGTGCTCGGTTAAAAAATCTACTAGGCGTTTTTGCATTATTCGTTCTAATAACTTGGAAAAGGTAGGTAGAATACCGATTGGTCTATAGTCGGAAATTTCGTGTGCATTGTTATTTTTCGGGATTGGAACAACCTTTGCTATTTTCATTTTCTCTGGGACAATTCCTTGTTCAAATGAAAGGTTAAATATATGTTTCAATGCCGGAGCTATGGTTTCAATTGTTTCCTTCATGAGTTTAGTGGTTATCCCTTTAAAGTCCATACTAGATTTACCTTTCATTGATAAGCATGTTAGAATAATTTCTTGGATTGTGGTTGGGGTAACATCAAAGTTGTCAAGGTCTTCTATTCTATTCCGGAGATAATCAGAAAAATCTGCGTTGTGTTCATTCACTACAAGTTGACTGGTTTTACGCCCAATACTCGAGAAGTACTCATTAAATTTGTCAGCAATAAGGCTGGGACAGGTAATTACAGTCTCGTTATCGAAAAGGACCTTAGTATGATTAACAGTGCCCCCTCCCATCTTCAGTGCACCCTTCAGTATAGTCCAGGTTTTCTTCAGATCGTTCTTGTTTTCATCAAGACTTCGTGAGTAATATAATTGTTTGCTCTTTCTGAGAAGTTTATTATATAATTGGCGATAATTTAAGTATGTATGTGTGGCTAGATCGGATGCTGATTTGAGTTTCTTGGTATATAATTCTTGCTTTACGATACTTGATTTAATCAAACCTCCTGTCATCCAGGGCTGGCGTTTTATAAATTTCTTGGGTATTTTGCGATTCTTGGGTGGAAATGCCAATTCGTATGCAGTCTCATAGATTTCAAGAAAATTATCATATGCACGATCAATTGAATTACATTCTAATACAGATTCAAATTTGCATGTTTGTAGAACAGATTTGAAGTTACTGATATTTTTAGCGCTAAAAGATCTTTGGGTGGTATTTGGGCCTGTGTCGAGGGTGTGAGATGCGTGTATTTGTTTATGCGGTTCGCTATAGAATATGCCGAAATGATCGGATACGTCACATGTAATTATGCCTGCGCTATGTTCATTGCGAATATTGTTTGTGTAAATGTTGTCGATTAGAGTAGCTGAGTGGTCTGTCATTCGAGTTGGCTTGGTAATCATGGGCACGAATCCTCTGGTGAAAATATTGTTAATAAACTCATTTGTTTTGGAATGCATGTTAAAATTAAGTAAGTCTATATTGAAGTCCCCTGCTATGTATGACGTGTGATCTTTAATTTTTTCTAAAATACCATCGAATTTCGCCATGAATTTATCTATATCAGCTTTTGGTGCTGTATTATGCCTGTAAACACAACCGATGATATGGGAGTTATGCTTTCCTGTGTTTATTTCTATAAATACAGTTTCAATTACATGCGGAATGAATTCAGTGAGATCTGGTCTAATTTTGTATGGAATGTTGTCTTTAACGAATAGACATACCCCTCCCCTGCCATCGTCGTCGTCTGACCGACATCTAAATTCCATGGGATGATAACCCGGTATTTGGTGATCGGATGATTGATAAATTTTAAACGTTTCTGTTAGGGCAATTATGTCAAATTCATCGGTGGATTTCAAGTCGCACAGAACGTTACACAGAGATTCGAAATTTGCATTTAAGCTTCTACAATTCAAGTTAAAAATAGAATTTTTTGTTTTCTTATTCAAGTAGTCATGGGCCTGTGTTGGGGAGAAATAATGACAATCATTATCTGGTAGAATGTTAGGCTCTAAATATGTATCCGCGTTATTTCCTTCTATATCGGCCCATTTTGCGGCGAAATCATAAGCGTCCGAGTCCCTGACCTCATCCAGAGTAACAACATTACTTGCTGACATTGGATTGGATTGTATGGGTTGTGAAAGTAGTGCCCTTTAGAGAGAAGGAATTGTTCATAGGAATATACACAATATGTACACAATGACCCTGGTCGTATGTGCATATATAACAATACGTATTTTTCATTTATCAATAATATGGTGATATATTTGGCGGGCCAAATATAAACCTTAATTAATAATTAATATTTGAGCAGAGGGTATGATGTAATAAGAGCTATAGAAAATAAAGATAAAAAAATAAAAATTAAAAATGTTGGCAGTATAGCATACACAAACCAAATGAAACTCATTTATACATGACAGCATAGTTAGTAAAATCATATATAGACCAACTATCGATGAGACACCAAGTATCAATGAGACAGTTCATTTCGGTTATAACCGTACAATAACATGCCCAGTTGATTATTGCGTCACGGAATCAAAAATCATCCAGCACGTGAATTTGTGTAAATAGGTCACACCTGGGGACACGAGGACAGCGATGTGAGCGCCGCAACGTTCTGCTTCTGTTGTTTCTGATGCATTGACCGATATTTCGCATATTAAGATGCTTTTACAGAATGTTTCGTTGATGTCCAGACCAAGGACGAGTTAAATGTTTTATCTTGTTTACATTCTCTATATTTGATCATATTTCTAAATGAGGATGAAGCTGAAATGATGTGGAAATTGTATGTGAATAGATACATTGGACGTCATCAGGTCATCGCCTAGTCTGACCAGACCTGGTAATATGGCTAAGGCCATCCAGGTCTGACCGCGGCGTAGATCCATTTGATCTTTGTGTCATGGCTTACGCCATCAAAGATCCATGGCGTGCGTCAAACAACATAGGCGGCTATAATTCCTATAAAAGTAACAATTAGGACCAACGCATATGTATTTATCAACTAAATACAAATACAAGTGTGAAACCATCCACTCACCTACGTGTCAGTTATCCTTAAAATCCGACAGATAACAGAACGTAAACACTGACATGTCGTGTGTTCGTCGACCATTGCATGTGACCCGTAATTTCATGAATCCCCCTGTGAGTTCCCCGTGCGCACGGCAAGGTAATCACATGCGTTCACATTGAGTGTACAATTCAGGTTGCCCTGATACAATTCAAGTTGAGGGGAACTACAATCTGCGCATGCGTGTAGTTTTTACAAATTACCAACTCCAATTTGTTACACATGCGTACTGTTAACATCCTGGTACAGTAATGCGAGTTGCAGAATCATGTTTGCCATGCACGAGACGCACGTAGTCATGTGATATGTTAGCTCCTCCTGCTTCGGCCATTTAACCACGTTTTGTCAACATGTTTTCCGACTGGATTTTTGGATTAAATTATTACGGAATTATACACACGTTCTGGTAGGTGTCAGAGCTAATATATATTGCAATATTGTTAACATTAATGACTATGTTAGTTGATTTGTAAAATTAAGTGTATTTAAAAAAATTAAATAGCCGTCTAAGCTGATGCGCCGCCGCGGTCAGACCTGGATGGCCTTAGCCATATTACCAGGTCTGGTCAGACTAACCGCGGCGGCGCATCAGCTTAGACGGCTATTTAATTTTTTTAAATACACTTAATTTTACAAATCAACTAACATAGTCATTAATGTTAACAATATTGCAATATATATTAGCTCTGACACCTACCAGAACGTGTGTATAATTCCGTAATAATTTAATCCAAAAATCCAGTCGGAAAACATGTTGACAAAACGTGGTTAAATGGCCGAAGCAGGAGGAGCTAACATATCACATGACTACGTGCGTCTCGTGCATGGCAAACATGATTCTGCAACTCGCATTACTGTACCAGGATGTTAACAGTACGCATGTGTAACAAATTGGAGTTGGTAATTTGTAAAAACTACACGCATGCGCAGATTGTAGTTCCCCTCAACTTGAATTGTATCAGGGCAACCTGAATTGTACACTCAATGTGAACGCATGTGATTACCTTGCCGTGCGCACGGGGAACTCACAGGGGGATTCATGAAATTACGGGTCACATGCAATGGTCGACGAACACACGACATGTCAGTGTTTACGTTCTGTTATCTGTCGGATTTTAAGGATAATTGACACGTAGGTGAGTGGATGGTTTCACACTTGTATTTGTATTTAGTTGATAAATACATATGCGTTGGTCCTAATTGTTACTTTTATAGGAATTATAGCCGCCTATGTTGTTTGACGCACGCCATGGATCTTTGATGGCGTAAGCCATGACACAAAGATCAAATGGATCTAGTCATCGCCTAGTCAGCCTGAGTCAGCCAAGTAAATTAGTTTGTCCGTTTCGATTATATTTATCGAGTAATGTTCTGTAACCGAAGAATGGAGACTATAGTTCTTTGATTATGTATATGAGGTCGAGGCATTTGGCACGTCTACCTGTTAATTCGGGTAAGTCATAATAAATGAGTTAGTTTTGGTATATCGCCAATATAAATATTGAACAACCAATGCAGGACTGCAGAGTGGGAGAGATTATTCGACTGTAAGTTAGATTGTAATTGTTTCTACATTGTTAGTTGGTTTATTAAGGGTGATCAGGCGGTCAACATCTTAAATGGGGATTCCCATGCCAATTTCCATAGCTTTTGCCATACATGAACTTGATGAAGCAGTTGTCTGGGCACTAACACAGACATGTCATAAAACAGATGTAACATTTAACTGACTGCTGTGTTTCCTGAATTACCAATTTTTTCTAAAATTAAATGAGATTTTTTGGGGGGGAATTCCAACACTTGGCCTAGTTTAAAATAATTTATATTAAATTCAAAAATAAATATATCGAATTTTTAATAGAATATATTCCAATCTGACATATGTATTGTTTTCAATACCCAACAAGGTCACACCCAGAAATATATGCAACTCTAACTCTGGCTATGGAGACCCATATGCAAATGCCCATTCGCAACTGTTCACCTGACCGCCTCCCTAATTTGGGTTTATCATCATTTCAGCATCTAGGCAATATACCCAGCGACATTGTCAGTTTTAAGGAGTCGAGGAAAGACCACGCACTTGGTCATGACATTAGTATCATCTTGTAGGGACTTATTAATTAAAGAGTTACTTCTGTAATTTCTGAAGATATAAGACTGTTTGATATTCAGGTTCTTATGTATTTAAGTGCATTTTTCAAGCATGCATAATTACAGATTAGTATACCATAATACTATGAGTAATTCCTATCCTCTGCAGTCCTGCTTGGAGATCACAAATGTGTGGATGTTATAATAAATAATCAATGGATATTATTAAACAAGTTAGAACAATATATATTACAAATTAATAATGCATAAATAAGAGTGTTGTCTTAAATGAGCTGCAGTTAGGGGCAATGCTTTTCATATTTCCATATATGCATGATGAGAATGCAATTACACACATATATATGCATTTCAATTCTGTTGGTAGTCTTCATGCCCACTGTTGAATCAATTAGTAAAATTATGATCAGAAGTTATTTTTGCTACTGATATATCTTACTAATTAACTGGGTTTGTTCAAACACAGTTATCCAGATAACTTCTCGGAATGAGTGCCGAAGCATGTGTATAATATCCATTATGTTATGTTTGACCTTAAAGGTACACAATCCGATTAGAGGGTCCCCATGTCATCAGATTCCAACAGCAAAAACATTCATTGACATTATTTTAGTTATTAAAATCGATCAGTTGTCACAAAAAAAAAAAATATATATATATATATATATATATAATTATATCGAATTTCCCAAGAACTGTTTTATATCAACATTTTCTTCAACACAATTTGGTATCGATAGTATGTTTGTCAAATATTTGCCAGGCCGGCCAAATATTCAAGATGCGAATAACAATTAACAGATTTCAAAACATGAATTATGATAAATCTGGGCTTTGATGGATGGGTTCCTTGACTCAAACCATAATAATTTTTACTCCCGAGGCTGAAGATATATTAATTTAGGGGCATTATTATAAATCAGATTATGTATCTTTACTGCTAATATATCACTGAAAAGAGTGTCAACGGCACAGTTGGTGCAGGTGTACCAAGCAAGTAGTATCTTTAGTCAGGTGTGGTTCCTGATTACTTTAGTACTCAATAATGGTCATAATGGTATTTAGTCGGAACATATATGCATTCACAGGGGCGAATAAGCATTGGGGTTCACAAGTGACATATGTCACAAATAAATGTGTTTCGAATACATGCGACATGGATCTTCACATTAGTAAGATGATGATCAGAAGTATTTTCTGCTACTGATGTATCTTATTCAAAAAATTTTAAAAGAAGTTGTTCTTGTAATTATATACCGGTAGCTAGTAGTATGAACTGAGTTTGTTGAAACACATTTTTCCAAATAACTTCTAGGTATGAGTGTCGAACCATGCGTATAAGATTCATGTGTTGCGTTTGACTTTAAAGGTACACAGTCCGATTTGATGGTCCCCATATCATCGGATTCTAATTACAACAACAATTCCTAACATGCCGCTTTAGTTATCAGAATCGAATAATTATCAAAAAATATAATGCTTACTGCTGTCAAATATGGTATAAAATTGCCCAAAGAGTGTTATATATCAACATTTTGTTAAACGCAATTTGGTATAGAGATATTGTAAGTCGGCATTTGTCGAATATTTGACAGGCCGCCAAATATTTGAGGTGGCGAATAATACATATTTCAGAACTAGATATCTGATAATTAAATGGGTTCCTCGACTCAAATCTCATTGTTAATTTTTTTTTTTTTTACCCCCGAAGCCGAAGAAGTATTAATTTTTGTCGTTATTATAAGTCGGATTATGTATCTGTAAGTGTAATGCACGTATTAAAGTAGCATGATTTAGTGCTTTACAGCTAATATATCATTGAAAAGAGAGTTTTTGGTCAACGACACAGTTGTGTACCAAACAATTAGTATCTTTACTAAGGTGCGTTTCCTGATTACTTTAGTACTCGTTACTGGTCATAATGGTATTTAGTCATAACATATATGCATTCACTCGGGCGAGTAAGCATTGGGGTTGACAGATGACGCATGTCACAAATATGTATGTTTCGAAAACATCCAACATTAGTCTTCACATTACTAAAATTATGATCAAAAGTCATTTCTGCAACTGGTGTATCTTTTTCAAAATGTTGAAAAGAAGCTGTACTTGTCATTATATATACCGGTAGTTGGTAGTATGAACTGGGATTTGTTCAAACCAGTTTTCCAGATAACTTCTTGGAATGAATGCCGAACCATGTGTTTAAGATTCATTATGTTGTGTTTGACTTTAAAGGTATACAATCCGATTCGATGGTCCTCATATCATCAGATTCCAACAACAACAACATTTCTTGACATGCCACATTAGCTTACCATTGTCAACTATAGTATAAAATTGTCCAAAAAGTGTTATATATCAACATTTTGTTCAATGCAATTTGGTTTCGAGACTATGTCGGTCAGCATTTGTCGAATATTTGCCAGGTCGTAATATATTTGAGGTGGCGAGTGATATAGATTTCGCAACTGATAATAATCTGATAATTCAGGGCTTTGACTCAAACCTAATGTTTATTTATTTATTTTTTTAATTTTATTTCTTCCTCCTTCCAAGCCGAAGACACATTAATTTAATTAATATATTTTCGGCCTCGGAGAAAAAAAAAAAAAAAAAAAAAACATTAATAGGGGCGTTATTTTAAATCTGATTATGTATCTTTAAGGCGAATATTGCGGTAATATGATTTAGTGCTTTGCAACTAATATATCATTGAGAGGAGAGTTTTTGGTCAATAACACAGTTGGTACAGGTGTATCGAGCAATTGGTATCTTTACTGAGGTGTGATTCATGAATACTTTAGTACGCATTACTGGTCATAATGGTATTTGGTCATAATGGTATTAGATATCTGCACATGTTCACGGAGTGCACGGATATCTGATATTTAAGATTGCACTGAGTCAAATTTGCATTTCATATAAATTTATGCATTATTATATACAATGGAACATATATTTGGTATATTTCAAGCATATTAAGTGGTACATATATTCAACATAAAGCAATTAGTATTCCACATGCTAAATCAGAACTTCATGTGTATATGGAACACTACATATGTGGGTTATATGTCAGATAGCTTGCTTATCTGCTTAATCTTCTTGGTTTTGTCAGTATATTTTATGTAGATTTTGCCACCAACAGACCAGGCATCATCAACGATGGCCAATTCTTTGGCATTTTTTAGCAGTGAACTGTTTCCAACGGTCAGATCTTCTTTGATGACTAATTTCTGTCCTTTTAGGGTTTTGCGTTCCGCGATCACAGAGTTTTTTGTCCTTCTGGAAATAAAGTTACAAATTACACTTCTTGGATATTTCTGTTCTGATCTGTATTTTCCTATGCGATGGGCGATGCTTATATCTTCCTGTGTGATGTTTTTCAAATTCAGTTTATTCTGAATGATGCGAATGACTTTTTTTTCACATTCATCTACTGATTCAGCACTATGATCCTCAATTCCGAAGATTCTTATAGTGTTTTTCCTAGTTTGTTGTTCCAGTCTGTTATTCTTTCTTTGAGTGTATCTATTTCTGCTTTCATTCCTTCAATATCTGTGTCTCGCTCTTCGATTTGATCAGCCATCTGTTTCATTTCACCCTCCATCCTGTCCATTCGCTGTTCAACATCAAACATTTTACCAACACTCTCATCTTTCACATTGTCCAACTTTTTATCAAATTCGGACTTCATTTGGGAAATTATAATGTTCATGCTTTCAGTCTTAACGAGTGGTTCTAAGCTTTTATCGAGGTCAGTTTTGGTTACCATATTATCCAACTTGGCGTTGATCTCCGATAATTTGTCTCGGGTGTTGCCTCAAAAAATAACTTCTGTTGTCCTCCCTGCCCAATTTGAGATGTTTTCTGTTTTTTTGGTGGTACATCAATAGGTTTCTGTTTTGTAGGTTTGCCAGGGTAAGGGTTCATATTGTCGTCACCGCTTGCACTGGAGGTGGGGTTTGCTGGGGTCGTTTCGCAGGCATGCTAAGCGTTTCACAGACAGTGAACTAGGTATCACGAAAATAGGAGAGATCACTATTTGTAAAGTTATTTCTCTTTATCGGGTTCAAACTCACTGTTATGTCTTAATTTGATTGTAGCTGCCAAACTCTGCTTTCATATGGTATATAGATTATGTCGATCGGCCGTGTATAACAGATTGTTTAAGAAAAAGTATAATGCCCGCCAAATATCGTGATGTTGTTACGCCGCCATCTTTGTCATAGAAAAAGTAAATTAATTAAGAACAAACAGCTGATTCATTTAAATGATGCTCACCTTATATCATCTCCATATTATTAATGTTTGAACAATTTTAATCTAAGGAGGAGCAAGAAGGATCCAACAAAATCTTATCTGACAGATGCGATATTCAGGAACTTGAAGATTGCCGGAAAATGACTATGAGATTCGTGTGACACCAGGAAAAAAAACTCAGTGAATCCAAATCATTTGGTATGTAGAACACAGGTTCAAACATTTTACCTCATTCCATTCGTTGTGAACTCATAATTCATTTGTTTTTAGTTTTTCGACTCAATGCATCTATTTAGGTTCCTAAGAAACAAAACTGCTAAAATTATGTCGCAATATACTAAGCCAGTATCTTTAATTTGATTGAAATATCTAAAAAATCATAGACAAAATGGTCGATGTTGGGCCATATGTGACATCGCAGTAAGGAGTTTCTTATAAGACAGCTCATTTTAATATCAATGTCATGTAAACTGAGGGCATTTATATGCATACGTCAGAATTATCTGATTTTATACTCATTATTCCAAAATCTATACTCATTGATTCAATGGAGATACAGTAATGCCCAAAGTAATCGAACTCTTAACCAAAGCAGAATTATGGGTAACTTTTCAGGATTTAGTCGGAAATATAGCTTATTGCCATTCATCGGAAAGCTCTCGCCGAGAGCTTGCCGATGAATGGCAACAAGCCATATTTCCTACTAAATCCTGAATAGTTACCCATAGTTCTGCTTTGGTTAAGAGGTCAATTACTTTGGGCATTACTTTACTTTGAGAAGTAACTGGAAACAAACGTAAACATTAAAATCGCTATATCATAACATCATAAATTTTTAATGTTAAATACACATGGATGCACATTTAGAATCATAGTTCGCAACTAATAAATAACATTTAAACAAATTATAAGTTAGTTCATCTTTAAGACCATATATTGTCATTTTCCAGTTTCTCAGGAACCTCTTCATTTGTGTTCTATTTGTCAGGAAAGTTTTAATTAGTACAAAATAATTGTGGTATATTTTTATACAAACATGTATCCAATTGAAATCGAACAGAACTATTTACCAGTTCAGATTCATTATGGTGATTGGTAACTTGTGTTCAAACAATTATTAAACACTCATGCATTTCAACTGCAATGTCTAAAAATGTGTCGGTCATACTTGATTTAATGAAATCAGGGAATTTGGGGAAATAATGGCCGCGGGCAACTGATACAATTATTTATGGTGTATTGTCCCATCCGGACATTATCCACATTTTAGTCTACATTTGAGAAAGTTCAAATTTGGTTTCAGATTGACCATTGATATTGTATGTCTTTGCTGATCCTTATTATCACTTCATTCCCTGTTCCAATCTCTCACGTACCAAACTAAAGTTCTTTCTCACTGGCATTCCATTACTTGTTTTTTATACGCCCTTTTGAAAAAAAGGTCGTATTATGGAAATGGGTTGTCCGTCCATCCGTCCGTCCGTCCATCCATCCGTCCGTCCGTATTTGGTTTTCGGATGATAGATTTAGATGAACCGAGTGAACTGAACCAAATTTGGTATGTTAGTTTACCTCACCAAAATACAGATCAAGTTGGAAAATGGGTTTTGTCCGCCACATGATTTTGACTGAGTTATGCCCTTTTTCGACTTAGATTTCACCTGATTTGCAGTTTCCGGGTGATAACTTTAGATTGAATTGAGTGAACTGAACCAAATTTGGTTTGTTAGTTTATCACACAAAAACATAGATCAGTGCGAAGATGGGTTTTGTCCGCATGATTTTGACTTAGTTATGCCCCTTTTTCGACTTAGATTTTATCTGATTTGCGGTTTCCGGATGATAACTTTAGATTGAATTGAGTGAACTGAACCACATTTGGTATGTTAGTTTAAACCCAAAAATACAGATCAAATTCTAATATGGGTTTCGTCCTCATGATTTTGACAGAGTTATGCCCCTTTTTTTCGACTTAGATTTCGGATGATAACTTTAGATTGAATCGAGTGAACTGAACCAAGTTTCAAACGAATGAATTAAACCTTGCCCCACTTTACTCCAGAAAGGGAGTATTGTGCCCACGTCCCAACGGCGTGCTCTTGTTATAAAGTGTTCTCCAGTCCCTGCGATTAACTGTGATAATCTTCATAAACAGATCATTACAATTGTTTCATTCGACATATTTTCTTTCTATTTCAGAACAGCAGCAGTGAGAGTGCTTGAAGTAAAACAAAACAGGAACATCAACAATATGAATTGGCTGACAGTACATGTAACTTATATTATGTGATTTCATAATAATTATGTGAAGTAAATTTTGATCTGATAATTAGTGTAAATAGTGTGTCTGTCATTTGCAAAATGAGGTTCCCCCAAAGGGTGTATTTAATGATGCTATCGCACATAGTGGACTAGCATCACCAAATTCACCCTCCGTTAACCTCATTCTACTTAGGCCTCAACTGCTATCAGATCAACGTTCCCCAGTTGAAGTTGTTGATTTTCACCCATTAGTCACCACAGTTATGCAGTTTATCTTCTGCAAATTAGGGAAGATAGAATCTTTCCAGAAGGGAAAAAGTACCCGGTAACTAAAAACAATAATTTGATACTATAGATACTTCCCAGGCCTAAGCAGAATGAGGTCCCCAATGAGTGAATTTTGTGATGATTGACCGCTGTGCGGTATAGCATTACTGAATTCACCCTCTGGGGACCCCATTTTCCAAAAGACAGACACTATTTGCAGGCTTGTTGGATATACCTTTTATAGATCCATTTGAAAAAGAGGTTGTATTATGTAAATGTATGTCCACTATCCGTCCGTCCATCTGCTTTTGGTTTCCGGATGAAAACTTCAGATTGAATCAAGTGAACTGAACCAAATTTGGCATATTAGTTTACCACCCCAAAATACAGATCAAGTTCGAACATGAGTTGATGATAACTTTTTCGACTTAGATTTTATTTCGTCTTAAGTCAAAGGCTTCAAACAAATGAATTAAACCTTGCCCACTCTACTCCAGAAACGGGCTTATTGTGCCAAGCCCCGACGGTGGGCTCTTGTTAACGTAGAATGTTTTGGGGTCCAATTAATAACTTTGGTTATCTTTAATACTTTCAAACGGTTTATCATATTTAAAGACGTGCTGTCTGATTTAACACCCCAAATTTCTATTTCTTGTGCTTTAGAGGTGAACAAATATAAGATTTGAGTCAAGGAACCCACACTTCAAAGCTTTTAGATTGAAATTTTAGAAATTTATTCATTTCATACATGGTGGTAGCTGGTTCGAACTGGAATTCCCAAACATGTGTCATCACAAATGTAATAGAGCATCTTCTATGTGAAATATGATCGTCATGGTTATTATAACTTGTCTATGTTGATGCATAAAACATGATTACTGAATGTGGAATTAATATACCTATCATGCCAATTGTCACAAGATACTGTCAATTTTTTTTGTGGTGATAAATTTCGTCATCTTTTATTATCCTGAGTATAATTTTATATCATGCTAAATGCATCTTCCTAACTCATCTTACAGTTTTCACACATGCCCATATACATGTAAATTTCAGTTGATATTGTTTGCGCATTAAAGGGTAGGTTCCTCGACTCAATATCATCTATTTTTAACCCTCGAGGCAGAATAAATAGTAATTTAGGGGTGTTAAAACCAAACATGGTGAATTTAAAAAGTACAATTTAAAAAAGTTTTGTTCAATAATTTCATTTGAAGCCTTAATTCATTTTTACTTGCAATTCACTTTCAATATTTGTCTCCGAAAAACATATTCTGATTGGTCGAGAGTCACTAACTTAAGTTTTCGATTCATCGAGGGCTGATTGGCGTGTTATAAATATATGAAATTCTGTATGTTCTAACTGGATGTCTGGAATGCTTTTCTTGTTGTTAATTGTTATATGGTAGCTGTATTATTTTATTTATTACATTATAATAAACAAGTTTATTCTCATTTAGTATCTATTCCAAAGAATCCCCATGAATCTGGAGCCAATTTCACATCAGCTACAGTTGCACTAATGTGTGTGGATCAATGGGCTTCCCACATTGTAGTTGAAATGCCCTGCAGGTATTGTAATCGTGATATCCATGTAGAATACTGTGCTGTTTTGAGAATTACAACACTGTCGTAATGTGCATATCTATATAGCATCAGCTACCCGATGATGAACTATGTCGGATATATAGAACTTAAGTGTGACAACTGACACGTCACCCCTGGATATTCCCCCAACTTAATTATGAATAAAAATAATTTCACCTAATTGATATCATTTGATCCTCAAATGGTCAGAAAATATTTTTTGAAATAATTTTTTTGTTTACAATTTTTTTTTCCTTCGACAATTTTATTTTCCAATTAAATTTTTGTTTTTTTTGTTACTCATTTGTTATAGTTTCATCCTGAAATGGCTATAAACATGTTTTTTGAGATTTATTTTTATGTTAAAATTTAATTTGGTGTCGGTCCGGTGCCGTCTTCTCGGTGACTAAACATGTCAGATCGATGCCGGGCTCTCTATATATTGCATGAGTATATGCATGTATGGTGAGAGAATATTGAATCCATATTTTGTTGCTAATTAATCAATTCCTGGGATATGACAATTTCATAGGTCATTTTAAAGTACTGCAAATATGGTGTCGACTCGGTACCGTATTCTCGGTGCCGAAACGGTGCCGTATTCTCGGTACCGAAACATGTCGAATCGATACCGGCTACATATATATATATTTGGTTGCTAATATTATCAATTCCTGGGGTATGACAATTATATAGGGCATTTTAAAGTACTGAAAAATATGGTGTCGACTCGGTACTGTATTCTCGGTGCCGAAACGGTGCCGTATTCTCGGTACCGAAACATGTCGAATCGATACCGGCTACATATATATATATATATATATTTGGTTGCTAATATTATCAATTCCTGGGGTATGACAATTATATAGGGCATTTTAAAGTACTGAAAATATGGTTTCGACTCGGTACCGTATTCTCGGTGCCGAAACGGTGCCGTATTCTCGGTACCGAAACATGTCGAATCGATACCGGCTACATATATATATATATATATTTGGTTGCTAATATTATCAATTCCTGGGGTATGACAATTATATAGGGCATTTTAAGGTACTGAAAAATATGGTGTCGACTCGGTGCCGTATTCCCGGTGACGAAACGGTGCCGTATTCTCGGTGGCGAAACATGCCGAATCGATACCGGCTCTTCCTATATACATGGTGTGAGAATACTGGAGGCTTTTTTTGGTTGCTTATTAATCAATTCCTTGGATATGACCAGGGCATTATAAAGTACTGCAATATTTGGTGTCGGTTTGGTACAGTATTCTCGGTGCCGAAAAAGTGTGCCGATTCGGTACCGACCCTGTGTGCAAAAGCGGTACCTTCACGGCACCGAAATGTGCCGTAAACCCGGTACCGTGGCAGTCACCGAACTGGTACCGTTACGGCGCCGGAATGTTTGCTGGGATGTAGCATTGTAGCTATTCTAATTATTATAGATCATGTAACCCAAAACACAGGTATTTTTTATCTTTTTTGGCCTAATATGCTGTTGGATTATCAGCATTGAGCATTATACAAATTTATAATGCCCAGCCTGGGCCGGTAACTGAGTGAACGCACCGAGTGAATAGATACTTCTTCAAGCACCAGAGACCTTGCATCAATGCAGTTAGTGATAATACTATTAAATAGAATACAAGTTTCAACAACAATCAACAACAACATAAAAGATGGTGAATTTTAGCTATTTGGCTACAGACCCAACAATTTTATTCGAAAATACCAATAAATGAAACGTTCAGGCACAATCTGTAGTTGCATGCATGTGCAAATTTAAAACTGAGCAAAAAATATTAATTACTGGTAATATCAAAATATTGTGCAAATTTAAATACAAGCAATGTATTATTAGGATGAAACTATAATAGCGCAATCCAAGATAGAAGTTTAGTTTCCAATATGGTATTACCCTTTGGCCTTAAGCGGGCGGCACATGAAGCGATATTTGTTGCACGATATTTGTCGCATACCCTTGCGATAATAGGATCAGTGTGCGCACACAGTTCTATTTTAGTCTTGCGACTTCTGTATCATGGTAGACCACCGCACACAATGCGATCAGATCATACGATCTGGTTGTTTACTTGATTGTTACTAGTAATGCAATGGGATATTATTAACGTAGTATGTGCTATAGGTATAGGTCTATAATTATGTGTATTTATCACAGATATTTAATACAAATTTCCAATAAATATTAATATTACAAGTGTTTTTAGTTCTACAGACTAGTAAGCCCTAGTTTACTATAGCTACATGTGCATGTACATGTAGCTATTGTACATGTAGATAGAATTGACTATCATAAAAACAATATTTTACCAATTGGCATGGTGCGTTGAGCATTACAGCGAGCAACTTAGGGTGAGAGGTATTATTTTGTATCAACGTCTGAAATCACTGGCACTGACAATGTCATTTCAAGCTACAGCTTATTTAATTCCCCACACAAATTCACAATCAGTTGAATATTATAAATATACACGTAGACACCAAATTGCTGATGTCCAGTCCACCTGTTTTGTTTTGTATTCAAATGTAGTTATATTGCAGGCATGAATGTTTCCGCTGTCCAAACTATCCCGCTACTCTGACATATGGATGCCATTATGTTGCGAAATGAAACATGTGATCACCGGATGGTTATATTAAGAGTTGAATTTGATTGGCTAAGTACTTCGATTAAATCGCACAACACGATCGTAGGAAATCACAATTATTTGATGCCTTGCGTGGCTGACAAAATGTTGTACGATTTTCCACGGCACACGCTAGGCCTACAATTGACAAGTAACCGGTGCCCAATATTTGTCTTACGATACATATCACATCATGTGTGGCACGCTTTATCATGTTTAACTCTAAGTGCATCGCCATGTAGGTGAAAATGATGTGCCATTTGGCATTGCAATTTTAGCAAATGTTGTCAATCATTGAATCTATTTACCAGAATGTTTTCTCAAGTTTCAACTGTCAATAAAATGTCCTTACTATAGACTGTAGTGTAGTGTACTAGTGCAGGCCAGTGTGAGTGTGTTATGTGATACAATCCCAACTGCATTAGCACGGTGAAATCCATTTTACTATTTTACCATCTTCGTGTGCCAGTTTCGAATCGATTCAATCGGTTTCCGCTTGGTCTACACAAAATCTGGTTTCGTTGACTGGAACCCTTTACAAGACTTTGTGTAGTAAATTAATCTTTTCATTGTACACATACTCACAGATAGAATGAGATAAATAATTGATTCGTTTAAAATTAAATTTCGAAGTGTATTGCCTGGGTGATGATAGACTCAATTAGTGACTGAGTAAGCTGAGTGACTCGGACTCGGAGTCTGACTCAGTCAGCGAGAGTGCCGAGACTTAAGTTTTAACAGTTAGAAGTTAGACTTTGAATTTGTTACATCGCGGTCAAACAAGGCGTATGATACATCCGATACTGAAAATGTACATGTACTCACCTTGTATATCATTAATGATAATGTAAGCAGATTTTTCTCGTCCATCTCGTGTGTGGTAATTCGTGAAAATAAGAATCCGATGTGGCGATTCAGTTGTTTGAATAGCATTACTTGCCCAACTACCGTATGTGAGCAACGTTAATTCTGATTGGTTAAGATAAACGCGATTATCCTATCGCTGCAAATGTGGCTCGGAAAGACGAGACCAAGAGTTCAAAGAGCGTGTCAAAGGTCAAGATATTTTTGGAAACACATTTTTTCGTTTAACAGTATTGTAGATTCAATGCTCTCCCAGCGTCGAGTGTGTATACATAGTACTCACTTAAGCCCACGGCTCGCCACAAGCGGCGTTGCCTACGTGGGCTTATAACAAAAAGGATAAAGATGGTGTGTCTCTTTCCCAAATGTTCTGTTTACATGTACATTTGGGGGTTTATGAGTCAAATAATAACACGCAACATATCCTTCTAACACTAAGAAATAACCAGGACAAAATATGACTATTTCTGGAGCATTACAGTACAATATTACAAATCTATATTTGTAAGCAGTTAGGTAATGACAGGAAGCATGTCCTTAGACTAAGAAATAATAAATACACACCACAGCTCATGTGTATACTCACATTAGTTTATGTCATTCAAAGGGAGAAACCCATTTAGAAAGTTTAAATGAGACAAAACTACCTCACTGTAGCTGTAGTTGCAAGGTACAACGTGTATACTGGTAAATGACATTGGAACTAAAATAATGAATTTTGTGTCCACCGGTATGTCATGTACCGGTATACATTGCAACTACATGTACATGTAACTTGCCTAACATACCATATACATGTATGAAGAGGGAATTTGCAAGTGTTTTTTAATCAATATTTTAACCCAACTCTTGTTTTCAGTAAGTTTTAACCCATGCAGTTTAATGAGTTTATATATTTATGTATTACATGTGTTTCTATACATGTATTTTATCTTTAGTTAGTTTGTTGTCCTTGAATAAACTTGTATTGATCCACAATCAGTTTCCTTAATGTTCTATTATACTAAAACAACTCCATTGATAACAATACCCCTGCATCCCATCCAAATATACTGCATTGCCACCCTCATCATTTCACTTTGGTATCCTCACACAGGTGAACCTTGGTGTTATTCACCCAGGTGTTCCTTGATTTTTCCTACCCATGTGTACCTTGGTGTTTCCCACCCAGTTGTACCTTGGTGTTTTCATACCCAGGTGTACCTTTGTGTTTTACTGCCCAGGTGTACCTTGGTGTTTCCTTACCTGTGCGTACCTTGGGATTTTCTAACCCAGGTGTATCTCAATGTTTACACCCAAGTGTACCTTGATGTTTTCTACCCAAGCAGGTTCAACTCAATGATTTACCCTGGTGTACCCCAGTAGTTTTACCCAGGTTTAACCCAAGTGCATCCACCCTGATAAACCCTGGTGTCCCAACACCAGGATATAACAGGGTGGTATACCTGGGATAAATCTGGGTGAAAATTATTGAGTACACCAGGGTAAAATATAAGCGAGTGGTACCTGCTTAACATACCCGAGGTATACCCTGGTAGAAACACCCGGGGGAAAACTGGAGAAAGCACCAAGGTACACCGGAGTAAGAAAACACCAAGGTACACCTGGCTGAATAACACCAAGGTACACCTGGCTGAATAACACCAAGGTACACCTGGGTGTGAAACACCCAGGTAGGAAACATCAGGGTACACCTGGGTGAATAACACCAAGGTAACCTGGTGGGAAACACCCATGTCGGAAACATCAGGGTACACCTGGATGAATAACACCATGGTTCACCTGGGTGGGAAACACCCAGGTATGAAACACCAGGGTTAACCTGGTGTGGTCACCTGGGTAATTACACCCAGGTTTATCCATACCTGGGTTTTTATCCAGTTTCAGGTGGGTAATTCATGGTAAAACCCAGGTTTCAGGGGGTCTTAATGGTTGGTGGATGTCTTGGTAGATAGATTTATACCCGGGTTTCGGCCAAAAAAACCTGGGTGAATTTACCCAGGTACATTTGTATATGGGTTTGTTAGCATTTAAGGAAAGGCGGTTCGCACAACACCATTGGAAGAGCTTTTGTAGTTCAAGGTTTATTTCACGTTCTAGTTTCAAGATATTTGTATCGGATTTGTACACTGTTGTGTCATCAGCAAATGATAAGGGATTCAAATATGTTGAGTTTCGAATATCATTCGCAAAAAATAAAAAAAGGAGAGGAGCCAATATGGACCTCTGGGGACCCCAAGACTAATATCCATAGTAGGAGACCGACAGTCGTGCATGGCAATGTATTGCTTCCGGTCAGTCAAGTAGTTCCGGAACCAATCGTTCGATATACCTCTTATACCATAATAGGATTCCGGATGCACACTTTAGGAGTGCATTATCGTGCAAATATAAAGGCATAGATGAATTATAATGTGTTCCTAGAATGGCTAAATCTGATCAACAGCAAAATGTGCACCAAGGACAGAAAAATACTTCTTCTATTGGACAACTGCAGCGGACACGCTGACGTCGAGCTTAGTCACATAAAAATATAATTCTTGCCAGCAAGTACTATGTCTATGTTACAACCTTGTGATGCTGGTATAATACAAGCAGCGAAATTAAGATACCGCGAGAAGATGCTGACCCACATTCTGATGAAAATGGAAACTGTTGAAACCGTGAGCGAGTTGACCAAAGCGATAGATATCCTGAAGGCGATAATGTGGCTTAAAGCTACATGGGATTCTCTTTCCAGTGGAACAATTAGCAAATGTTTTGCTAAATGTGGACTAGGCCAATGTGATATAACTTCTGAGCCATTAGTGACTGTTGATGGGGACCAGTTTAAGGACCTGTTAGATGGATGCTCCATGGTAGAATATGCAGCTATAGATGATGACCTTCTTATGTGCTGGTGACCCAAATTGGGAAAAGAAGATTCTTAGTGGACGTTTAAATATAAACAAAGAAGCTACAGACAGTGACAACGGTGAAGATGAGAGTGTGCCAACCATTCAAGCAATCAGGTATAAACATGACAAGGCACTAGAGTGTTTGGAATTTCAAAGGGGATACACCATGCAGGAGCAAGTTCCAGACATGCTTCTTATGTGTAGTCCATTTGAGGCAAATATAAACAAACAGACTTGATGACAGGAAAAATAAACAATCCAGAATGGACAGCTACCTGAAGGATTATTAATGTGGACACTATATGTTGTTACATACTTTAGACATGTACATTAATTTATATATCTTGTTATGTTTGACCAATACAATTGTTTAAAATCAAGTTATATATTTGTGCTTTTTGAATAGCTGATCCATGTTCTAATCAACAATCTTATGGTACATAATTTAACTTTTTTGGTATACAACTCTATTGGAAGACCACCTGTCTTGAAAGATTATTTAAAAACTGGGTGGTCTATCAAGACAGGTTTTACTATACAAGGCAAAAGTCAATACGAAACTGATTAAATCAGATGGAACCGAATTAACTGAGTTTAAAGATATCAATAAAGAACAATAAAGTTTTATAGAAATCTGTACTCATCCAAAATATCCACATAATGGATTAGAAGGATCATTAAAAGAAATTGAAAATGATTGAACACTACACGGAATAGGGGTACAGCTCTCCGCTAATCAGAAGGTGGGAACGTAACGTGAGATATAATATGTACAA